>OZ038385.1:79613829-79967496 GCA_964036045.1 Eutreptiella sp. 'Long Island Sound 2002'
ACCGTTTTTTTTTGGGGGGGGGGGGCGAAAACCCTGAAGAAATGTGCGTTTCAGGACCGTCCCACGTGCCGTGCGCCGTTCGGAGGGACGTTCGGGGCGCATCGGTGGGTCGGCGCGGGATTTGGTGCCCCATTAGAAGCCGCGCCCACAGCCCCCGCAGTGCGTGGCGGGCGCCGTGGGCCATGCGTTTACAGTTACACGCTCAAAAGCCCAAACCCGATCCGCATGTCCGCTCCGTCCGCATCGAACAAGGGCTGCAGATGGCGATTCTCGAAGGCCTTGTTGACGCGGGCCTGGCTCTCCGAGCGACAGAATATCAGCGATTCCCCCTTGCGGCCCCCCTGCATTTGGTGGTTCTTGGCCACGGCGCCAGCTCGGGTCAGGGCCCCGCCGAAGCCCACGATGCGGGGCAGGGGCGCGTGGTTCGTGTGCCGGAACCCGCAGTTGATGGCCAAGTCCTGAGGCCGCGTGACGACCCCGTTCTGGACCTCGGGCTCCGGCCCCGCGGGTTTCCGATCCCGGTCGAAGCTGAGGTTGGGCATGATGCCGTCCAGCGTCAGGGAGACGGGGCGCGGTCGGCGAGGGGTGACGAATAGGACGGACATCGCCTGGTCGGCAGGGGTCTGCTGGAGGGCTTGCCCTGTGGAAACCCCCTGTGCCGAGGTAAAGAGGACCGCGCAGGGCAGGGGAAAGGGGGGTGGCAGGCCGCGGAAAGGAACATGGGCAGGGCTGCAGGACGAGAGGGTGCAACTCGAGGGAGCAGGAGGGGGGGGGGGAGGCATGCCAATGCAGCGAAATAAGCGCCAGCCAAACCTCCGGTGCTGTGTACAGTGAGGGCGAGCCTCTGAGATTCCTGAGGGAGGGGGGGGGGCGTGGGTTGTTTGTCCTTGTGACAGAACTCGGGCCGGAAGCATCGGGGGGGGGAGCGGGTCCACGGCGCACGCACGGTGCGCTGGAAAACAGCAAAAACCACGCTTCGCTGAATGAAGCGGAGAGACGCCCAAAATGGCGACATTGTGAAACAACATGGCGGATCGAAGCCCCCGCAAGGCCACTGGACGACGTGAGCTGAGCGCACCGTGCACCCACTCCCCCTTTCAAGGCGATGCCCAAACTTGAACCACAAATTTCCAGCACATCTCAAGTGAGCGCTGTTGACCGCTGCAGAGGGCCCATCACAAAGGAGTCGCCCTCAGAGTGGCACGCGAAGCAACCACAAAGAAATGCAAATGCAAGTGATGCCACATCCGTCTGCCGAGGCCAAATGGTTGACAGTCCACTGCAGAACCCACTGCATTGGGATGTGGGCGAATAAATGGGCAGGGGGATCCTTAAAATGGGGGGACACACATTTCAAACAATGCGTGGGTTTGAATCTTTGCCGAAGGGGCGTGGTCTCCTGTGAAGCTGCACCCCCCCCCCGCCCCCCCAGGCGGGGTGGATGGATGGATGGATGGATGGATGGATGGCGTAAGTTTCCGGGGGGGGTGGCTCCTTGGGACACAGGCGCTGAGGCTCTGATTGCTTACAGTCCTGCCAGCGAAGCTTCTGGAAGTCGGGGTGCCTGTTGGCGTAGCTGACCCACGGGATTCAGGCTCTGATGAGAGCACCTGACCCGTCAGCTTATGGTGGGCAACTTTGGGCAGCCTGGGCCCCCCCCGGACCGTAGAATGTTCAGGTCAACTTGAAGCACCCAAGGCCCCCCTGGGTGCCGACGGGCACAAGAGGGAGGAGGAGAGGGAGGGAGGGAGGGATCTACTAATGTACACACTGCTCCGCAGCACCCCAGGCTACTCTCCCAGGCTAGTCCCACAGGGGCAACTCAACTAGGGGCAACGCACTATGGGTGCTGCAGGGCAAACAGGGCGCCAGGGTGCAGAGATGAGGGGGGGGGGAGGGGAGGAGGGAGGCAGGCAGTTGGAGGCGACCAAGGCCCCCCATGGGTACCATCCGTTGGGCCATGACCAAGGTCCTCTGGGCACCATCTCTTGGGCACCTTTGAGCAAATGGAGCCCCCTCCGGCTGCCGGAACCCCCTTCTCCGGTCTGTTCGCGGTGGCCAGGCGCCATTCGGGCCCCCACACCACCGCAAGGTCACCGGCCCCAGGGTTTACTTGGGCCTGGGAGCGGGGGGGGGGGGGGGCTGAGTAGGAGCGGAGGCGCCAGTAGAACAGGATTTCCCCCCTGGTCTCCTCCTTGCAGTTGGGGGAGGACGGCCTCTGGACCCGCTAGAATATTCGGACCAACCCTGTCCTCTGGTGAGAATGCGTCCCGGGAGACAGGCCCCCTCGCACTGAAGGGAGGGTTGGGGGGCCAATGGAGCGGAACTGAGAGGAGGTACCCGGAACAGCTGCCCAATCTTCACGTTCTTGTCGTCCAAAAAGGGATGGCCCTCTGCAGATTTCTTCGAGCAAATGCGCACGACGCAGGCCCCGGGCTCCAGGGGGCGTCTGACCTCCAGATACGACCCCTACAGACAACAACACGGACAGATCTGTGCTTGAAGCAGAGGAGGGCAGGGGTCTTCAGGGGTGACCGTCAGTTCCGTCCCAACCGCCCCCAACCGTTTCGTAACCACCAGAACTTGCCCCTCAACAGGTTGTCCAACCGCCAGCAATCGCTTTTGCAACCACTCCGAAAAAAAACGCCCTTCAGCCACCTCCCCCGTCAAGGGGATGGAAAGATACCCCAAGAATTCGTTTGAAGAGGGCGGGGGCTTGGATGACAACTCCAGAGCAGCTACAGAGCGGTACAGAAGACTGTAAAAGCGGTTGGGGGCGGTTGGAATTGCGGTTGGGGCTGTTGTGGGGTAGACTCAGGGCCGGAGTCTGGGGGGTGGGGGTGGGGGGGTGTTACTCCTTCAAGAGTTTCCCTGGATACCTCCCCCAACACACCGCCACACAGGCCGTACTTCCCATCGACTGCAGGCCTCATTGTCTACCCATCTACCCAACAGATGGCTGACCGGAAATGCATGAAATAGCAACCCGGGCCGTGAGGTGCAGGGCTCCTGACAAACTGAAAAATGGGGGAGGGTCTTGGAGACCCTTTTCCAGACCCTGCCTCGGGGGGGGGGGGGGGGCTCCAAGGGCAGATTGTCCTTGGAGCCCCTTTTCAGCACGCACGGTGAGGAAATACGCTTGCGGGTCCTTGGAGCCCCTGCTCCCTAACCCCCCTCCAATTTTGTGAGTGCACAGCAATTTTTTGGGGAGGGGGGTTGGGGGCCAAGGGGATGGTCGGGAACAGGGGAAACCCAGGGTGTGCGTACGCCGGTTCCACCTTCCATCTCAGACACAGCAGTGGCGGCCACCTGGCCCTATGGACCAGAAGAGGCCCCATGCACCGGAGGTTCGGACGTCCTGCTGAAGGAGCCATATGGAAGGACCCCAGCCCAAACCCCGATCCCATCCGGCGGAACTGGGTCCTACTCAGCCATGCACTGGAGCAGCTGAGTTCTTGATGTGCATGGAGCGGGCATCTGGAGTGGCACATGGCATCATGAGGGGGCTCTCAGTTCAGTTCCGGACCCCAACCCCCGCAGCGTGGGCAGGGGGGTCCAGAGGGGCGGGGGGGGGCGGGGGGGTCAAAGGGGTCCCATAGTTGGGAGAAATGAGATGTTTGAACTCACCATTGAAATGTGAGCATTTTGGGTATAGACAGATTAGATGAAACCATTTTTTGGACCCTGTACCCAAAGACGAAAAAAATTGTTCAGGCGCTGTTGGGCCCTCCAAATTGGCCATTCTCTATTGTCATCAATTGGTATGGGCGGGGGGGTCCGGCCCTATCCGTAAGACCTACGGTGCATGGCACGGGACTGGTTCCTAAGGAGGTCTATGTTCCCTACTAGACGCATGGTGGCACGTCTGCGCCTGTTGCCCCCCCTTTTTCAGTTTTTCACCAGCCCAGGGGGTAGTCTCCACCACCGCTAAAGGGGGTTGCGTGAAACAGCGTTGCGGTACCCCGCACTCCATTGCCCAAGCCACAGTTCAAGCACAGATATTGACAGCACTGACAACAAGGGTCACTGGACAAGAGCATGGCGCATGCACTGAACCGTGTATGTTCATTCCGCACATCTGGCAAAGCAGTGCTACGAATACCATCCTACCCAACACACCCCAAACCGCATGTCTCACACAAGTTTTGGCCATGCTGCAACCAAAAACCGAGTGGGCTGTTTTTCGATTGCGCGGGGGGAGGGAATCAATGGCCCCCTCGCCAGACCCTCTCAGCCCCCCCCAAGAAAGGCTCAATTGACGGGACCCCAAATCTGGACCGAGAAGACCCCGGACCCACGCCAGAAAAGGTGGAAATGGAATTTTTGGAATCAGCGCAACGAGGGGGGGTGTGGGGCAAGGGGGAGGGGGGTGCGCCAACGGTTCAAAAAAAGAAAAAAGTCATCACGTGCCTTGTAATCAGTGAAAAAGTTTCCAAAGATTTTTGACCTCCCAAATGTTCGGGCAGCTTCGGCGCCGCAGTGACCCCCAATTGGGAAAACACCTTTCTCAGGGCACCACACACCACACATAACAAATGCCAAATGCACCATCAAATTCCATCGCAAAAAAAGTGACGGAATCCATGTTTGGTGTTGCTTGGCAACGAGGGGCAGGGGGAGGCTTGCCCATCCATACGGCGGGTGGTGGGGTGGTGGTAGGGTGCGGTTTTCAATGGCTCCAAGCATTATCTATGGACCGACAGCCGGATGAAGCGCTGCAGATTTCCACCACATGTTTCAGTTCAATAGCTCAGGTGGCCCACTAATTCCCACAGGTGGGGGGGGGGGGTGCATACGGATTGGGATTTGCAGGATTTGCTGAAGTTGATGGCAATACCTGAACTGTGCTGCCTTTCTGCGGGTGGTAATGGAAGTCCCCTGCCCCCACATCGAAACACTCGGCCACGACTTGATTAAGCTTCCAAAGATTGTGTGCCCCGCTCACAAGAAACACCCGCTCATCACTCCCATCACCACAATCGCGAGCCTGATGAGAATGGGCATCGAATGGGGCTGGGTCCGTATCTGTTTATTCATATATCTACAACATACATACATACATACATACATACATACATGCACACGATAGACGCAACAAACAGGGCACTGACCAAAGGCTGCCTGAATGTACTAAGTCTCGTCAGGTGCAGCGTCAAAACAAAGACATGTTCAAACGCGGCACTGGGCGCCTTTCTGCAGTGCACGGACAGGTGAGGAGCCCAGCCAGAAGTCGATCCCAGCACCGGGTACAGCCTCTGGCAGCATCGCTGGACCAGAGGCCTGCAGCAAAAGGAAGCGGCAGTCAGCACCCTCCCAGACCCCGGATACAGTGGAAAAGTCAGGCCTTTACATCCCTGCACCCTGCACAGCATGAGATTCCTCGGGGAGGGGTGTTCTTCAGGACCTCACGTTCGGGCACGCACCGTCGTCCCATCCCAAGATCTCATTGGTACCCGGACGAGTGATAAACCAAAATGCATCTTGTCTTATCATGCAACAAACAGAACGCCCCGTAACCGGGGTGCTACACACACACAAGCACTGAAGGGGATCTCATACACACATACATACACACAGACAGGCAGATAGATAGACAGACAGACAGATAGACAGACAAATAGATAGACGGATAGACAGACAAGCTGACTAACTGACTGACTGACTGACTGACTGACTGACTGACTGACTGACTGACTGACTGACTGACTGACTGACTGACTGACAGGCAGGCAGGCAGACAGATAGACAGAGAGACTGACTGAGGAGAAGATGCTGTCCCCCGGTTGGGCGCAACCGCACGCCAGCCCCATCATGCCTGCCGGCCCCCACCAACTTGGAACCGTCACCAGTGGGGTGACCCCCTTGGGCCTGAACCGACTCAGCATCATGGCGGAGGCTCTCCTCTTCGTCTCCTCCATATGGAAACTCGACCCACGCAACACCCCAGGGGTCCGTGTTGCGGGTTCCACTCAGGCCCCAGCGAAGGGGGGCGAGGCAGGGAACTGACTGACTGACTGACTGACTGACAAATAGACAGACAGGCAGGCAGGCAGGCACATACACAGAAAGACGGACAAATAGACAGACTGACTGACTGACTGACTGACTGACTGACTGACTGACTGACTGACTGACTGACTGACTGACTGACTGACTGACAAAAAGACAAATGGACGGACGGACGGGTGGACGGACGAACGGACAGACCGACAGCCTTTGGGAACCGGGACCGGCTGGATCAACAGTAAGAACATCAGTCTTACTTTCGAGGGTGGGGGAGGGGGGTTATGTACTCTTCGGTTGCTTCCACCCATGCCAACTGTTGTGTAGCATCACTTTAGCTAGTCGTGGAGGTCTTCCTACCTGCTATCGTTGGCTCCCTCGCTTTGCGTTACCTTGAGCTCTGCCCACACTACATCCTCAACCAATGGGTTCTAGATATTGAGCGCTTTGTGGATGCCCAGGAACACTTGTCACCAGAGTATTTGCCCTAGGCTGTCTTTCCCTATTACTCAGTACCTGGCTTCACTGAGGTTTGTTTGTGCGAGTGTGTCTATAGTCCTCCATATTTGACTTGCGGTCCATCACTTTCAATGGGCAGAGGTTGACTATGATCTTGTAGGTCTGTTTGTTGATGACCAGCATTGTGACATAATGCGGCCTCCGCTGTTGGAGCTCTGGTGGCATTAAGCGCACTAATGTATGGATAAGAGCACGTCAAAGAGGACACAGTGCATGCAATACGCAAGAAGAGAAGATGAAGTGATCCAATGTGGCAACCAACACGGTAAAGTAGCGGCCAAAAGACAGCCAGTGATCTACCTGCTAGGGGACATTATCTATAAGGCAGCGAATAACAGGACTGTTTGGTGCACTACTGTTTCTGTGATGTGATTTGTGGTCCTTTAGGTCTCCTAGTGTTGTTCCCCCAAACCCAGCACGTCATCTACCATTCCAGGGTTGCCACTGTGTGGTTCTCCTAGCTCGTTGGGGGGGGCAGGTGCCTGGTGTTTTGTTGTTGTTGTTGTTGGGGTGGGGCATAAAGGCACATGAACAAACAGACAAACCAAAATATCATAGGCCACTGAGTTGCCCATTGCCAGACTGAGAGGGGCAGGGGTCCACTTGGGGTGCCTCAGCAGCTGATGCTATAACCGGGGCATAACTCCTATAACGAGGCATGTCTGTCGGCGGCGGTGCGTGACTCCACAGCTCATCCACCAAGTAGTGACAGTGGATCAGCCTTGTGAACCCATGCAACACCTCTTTTTCTGCCTCATCCAGCGTTGGCAACAACGGTGCTAGTGTCAAAGAAGGCTGGGCCTCCTTTTAGTGCCGTCTCGGGGTCCCTACGTTGGGGAAGAGGCGCCCTAAAGTTCTTGGCCAGGTGGCACTATCCCGGGCCTGGAAAGGGGGGGGGGGGTGTTGCTAGGGTTGGCTGAGCCAGGCTTCCTGTGACCCCACTCTCCCCTCGCCCTGCCCATGGCCCTGGCCCAAAACACCGCCATGCGCAACACGGCAGCAAAGGGAAGCAGCTGTGGCCAGTGGTCCCCGTGAAGTTATACCCACACAAACGCACAGAGCACGAGATGGCGGAGGGGGAGAGTCTTGGATGACGATGGGAAAGCGAGGCAAGTGCATGAGTGCAACGCACGGCACAGACCCTGATCTGGAAGGCAGCATTGAACTGGAACTTGTCCTTGAGGTCCACTGGCAGCGTCCCCAGATACACAGCAAAGGCGTCCCTTCCGGCGGCCCCAATCTCCACATCCGCAGTGGATGCCGGGGCAGGGGGCTGTGGCCTGGGATCCCGATCAGACAGAAGACCAGTGGCTGTGGGTGAGGCTTGGGCTGGGACTGGCAAGGCCGGGCTGCTGAAGAACGCCTGGATTGACGTTTGGGTTGCCGCCTGGACTTTCGGCTTCTTTGGGGTGTGCTCAAGGCTGGGGACACGATTAGGGGAGTCTGCGCTCTCAGCGCTGGGGGCGGGGGCCGGGAGGTGGCGCTTGTTCCCGACTTCAGAGCTGCTCTGGGACACTGAGGCGGTGATGCGTCCTCCAGCAGCGCCAGCCAGTGGGGCCCCATGGCCATTGTTGTTCTTCTTTGTCTTGTACTTGAGCCTGAAACGGTCATCCAGCTCGATATCCTTCCACTCCGCGTCGATGTTGTCCTGTACGGGGGTTTTACCACGACGACATCATGTCGATTGACGTAAATGTCAGCAAAACAAGGACCGATCGCGACCCGCCGACCCAAGGTCCCCAATGTGGACCCAGCCTTCCCATAAGGGCCCCCCAACGTGACCTACTCCCCGAAACGTGACTCCAATCATCGAATATAAGCCTAAACTCCCAATACGGCCACCGAATACTGGGGCCAAATGAGTGGGGGGGGGGGGGGGGGGGCAAAAGGGGAGAGAAGCGGGGGGGGGGGGGATGGGGAACGATGGAGGGGGGGGGCATGGATGGGGGGAGGTGGTGGGTGGGGAGAATTGGGGCACTCACACGCGAAAGCCTCAGCAAAGCGCACCAGTTTTGCCAACACGGCCCCCCTTGTCTCAGAGTCCAGGCCCAAGGCATCATCCGTGTACTCCAGAACGTTGCTCCAGGTGCGGGACAACTGGCGGGCGATGGCCACGCAGTCCTCTGGGATATCCGTGTCCATGTACCAGTGAACCTGGGGCAGAAACAGGCGATGGCAATGGGGCAGAGTGCACGGAGTGTGCATCGGCGTGGTGCTTTTGGCTGTCGCGTGGTGGGCTGCAGCACATATGGCTGACGGTTGTGGGCCGAACACTTGCCTGGCCATCTCCCACAAGGCATTCCCAGTTCAGACTTGGGCAGCAGGGATGGCAGCCCTCGCATGTGAAGCACCACGGTACACACCCGCCCTCGTCCAAGCTACAAAAAAGTCCCAAATTAATATGGTCCCTGCGCCTTCCGTAGCACAGAACACCGCAGCTTCTGCAAAGTGTGCAGGAATCCTTCGGCGCTGGTGCAGAAAAAAGGGGGAAGCACAAAGCCCGAAGCTCTCTCAAATCAGCATTTGCAAGTGTAAATGGGCAAACACATTGACAAAACAGATGTCCATGACAAACGCTTGTCATGTGGCTGCACTACACTTGGTCCCAAATCAAATGGAGCCCCACATTAATACGGTCCCCACGCCCGTGGCTTGGACAAGGTTGCAGTTTGGACAGGGGGCCGGGGCGTTGACAGACCCTGAGCATTTTGAGTGTGCACACAACACAGAGGGTGAAAAACATTTTTACCCCATGCCGCAAGCCAAAAAAAACCAATTTTCTCCATCTCTGGCACCCAGGTTGCCAGACAAATCTGAAATTGGCCAAAGATAGGTCTGAGAACTTTGGAGGGTCTGGGAGGGGGGGGTCTAAACCAGAATGCCACCCTTCACCCATTCCATGACGTCGCATCCCTTCCTGACCCCTTCTGACCCCAAAGCGGAGAAAACCACATCTAAACAACTGGAGGAAAGACCTGAGATGTGCAGGCGACAGTGACAGCAAGGAGTCTATCAAACCCCATCTTGGGGCCTTCAGTCTTCAGCGTCTTGGCAGCAGCACCCGCGTATTTCTTGATGACTGGGCACATGCAACTGTTGGAGTCGTAGGGGGGCTGGGGTAGAGGCAGGGGTAAATGTGGTTGGAAGCTTTGGTGCTGCTTTGCAAAACCCGAAATTCTAGTTCATGCTCTCCATCATGCACGCACCCCCATTGCCCACAGCCTGGCACTTAACAGAGCCCTAATGCCCAACGCACCATGCTTGGCTTGACACAACCATTTACAACGTCGTCAGCAGTGACACAGACAGCGGCCAAGCTGCGAACCCCCGGCCTCCAAACAGGCGCCTTGATCCAAGCATCAAGCAATGCCGCTTCAGATGCAGATGTCGCAGCCCAAGCCACAGATGCAAATGCCGCCGGCCCAAACCACCACGGCACATACCCTAGCCCAAGCCACAAATGCAAATGCCCCGGCCCGGGGGCACGCATGGCCATGAAGGAGGCTTTCCAGCAGGGGCACCGGAAGTGCCATCTATCGTTGGGCCCTAGATGCTGTGAAGGCGCACCCGCTCCCGTCGCTGGGGGATCGGCCATTGCCATTTGTGCCCCCTGAACTACCGCTCAACCCCCACCATTTGCCGCTAGTGTCTGGGCACTGAGGCGTGATTGGGGAGGGCTGCCGGCTACTGACTCAAACATCGGATGTGGGCCGGCCCGAACAAGTGATGGATGCGACCGGGCTACGTGGTGTTCAGTAGTGCATCACACGGAGATGGCTCTTAGCGAGGGTCGGTTTCCGGGCCGGGCACCTGGCAGCAAGTCTGGTCCCCATTTCAAGGGGCTGCCACACTGGCCATGGGAGGGATGGGATGGTATGGGAGCCCATTGCTGCCTGCTATGACCCGGACAGACCAGCTGACGGACCAGGGCGTCTGAGGCTTCACCGTATGGACTTGGAGGTGCCCGCCCTCGCATGCACTATGCTTGCAAGCAGGACCATGGACACCACCCGCCGCGTCCCAACACCCATGGCACGCACACACATTCAGCACCACCAACGGGTTAGGCTGGCAGTGCCTCAACCTGTCGTCGGTAAGGACCAGGATTGAAAAAAAGCATCCCCAGACTCACCCATTCACATGTACAAGCGGGGGGAGGGGATGTGCATTTGGCTGGACCCCCCCCCAAGGGCTTCCGTGACAGACCCCCAAATCCAAGGCAAGACTACCCTGGACGTCACCTAGACCCCAAAACTCGCAAAAAAAATGAAAGTGGTATATTTGGAATCAGCGGGACAAGGGGGATGTGGAGGGGGGGGGGGGGGGGACGAGAGGGTCAAGAAATTCATCACGTGCTTTGTATTCAGTGAAAATCGTTTCAACCATTTTCGGCCTCCTATTTTTTCGCTGCTTTCGGCGCCGTGTTGCATAGTGATTGATGAATGGCCCAGTCACAAGAGCCCCCGGCCCACATCCCCCCACACGTTTGGGGGCTCTGGTGACCCCCTACCCCCATCCCCGCCGCAATTAAAAACACACCTTCCCTGGGCATGCGCGCAAGCGTGCAACACACACCTGCTGGTATACGTGCTGAACCACCCACGGCTATCTGCACGTGTGATGGCATCTTCGATGCTGTCCATTCTTTTGATCACTTCTGCATCCAAGAACGCAACCTGATGGGGCGACGCGAGACATGGCACAGGGAGCAACCACGGGCGCCAAGTGACGGCAGGACCTTTCCATGTTGATGACGCCCGTTATTTCACTCCGCAAAGCTCGTACACTGTCATGCACGTATCCGTGAGGCATGCCACAACAACAGGGTGTGCACTTGGCCCCCTCGTTTGAGGGTAGCCCAGAAATGGGGTCATGCATCCAAAAGGCAGGAACATGGAGGGGGGGGGGGGGGGGCTGCAGACAGGGGTGTGCTTAACCACGGCAAGGGGGCCGCGTTGATTTGAAAAACGCACCCACCCGAAACGGAAAGAATTCTCCTCCACAGAAAAATGCAATTTTCAATAGAAGGCCAAAACCTGGAGAACCCATTGTAGGTACCCCCCCCGCCCCCCACCGCCAAAAGGTGGCAGGCCAAGCACTAAGCACATCCCTGCTACAGACTCTGGTTCCACAGAGGCAGTGATGTCTGGGACATAGATGTCTGTGCACGAAAGATCGCCCTTTGGAAGAGCTGCCCACCGCTTGCTCAGCCACCTGCCAACCATCAGCGCTTGTTCAGCTCCCGACGTCCGCTTGTTCACCACTGACAGCTGCAGGAGCCGCCGCGGTTTCATCTTCGGCCGCCAGGTTCTCTCTGCCCGCCACAACAAGTCTGCCTCGTACAGGGGGGGGGGGGGGTTGCCAGGGGACAATTTCGCCGGGGATTTTCGCCACCTCCAGGGATCCTCAAGCTTGATGTTATTTCCTGGTGGGCTCTGGATGGTTCCTCTTGCAGTGAAATTATTGGTCACACGCAGCGAAAATTTCGCCAAGAGGGAAATTTCGCCATTTTTCTCAACGGCGAAATTTCCCCCGCAAAGTTCTCCCCTCCCAGAATCTCCCCCACCACTGTATTGAAGTGGGGGCAGTGGCGGGAGTGCGTGAGGGGCCGGAGTGGTGCAAGGGGCAAGAGTGGCGTGAGGCACCGCAGTGGCGCCGGAACAAGTTTGTGGGCCGTGAGTGTGGGTGAACGACAATGCCTCCAGACCTGATGATACGGTGGAGCAGAACATGACCTCCCATGATATCTGGACCTGGGCCCTGTGCGGGGCCGAAACGGGGGCGAACGCACTGGAAGTCGGGGGGTGCACTCACAAGGCAAAAGCGCCTGCCAGTCTCCGTCACCAGCACCGGTCCGCCCCAGAGTTGCACTCCACTGGAGAGGGGGGAGCGTTGGGTTGCTGAGTTTTAGTTGGCACCGAAGGTGCCGGAGGAATTTTCTTGGTCGCCCAAAGGTGTCAGGGGGAAATTGTCCCAAATGGGGCTCGGGGCGGGCCGCGAGAGGGGGGGGGGGGGCAACCGCCCTCCCTTGGGGTGCCCAGTTGTTGGGTGGAACTCCAGTCCGCGTTCTTGCGGGACCGCTAGTGTCAACGGATCTACGTACACATTTGGGACCATATTTGACTTTCGTGGAGGAAACCGGTCAACAACGAAGTCCGATTTCTGTTGGTTCTTGGTTTTGGGAAGGGGGGCCACCATGTCTCGGCGTCGGGGGTGTCTAGACCCCTGCATCCCAGCACTATCCCCGTCTCCATCTCGGCCTCAGTCCCCATCCCTGTCTTCATCCCCATGCCCTTCCATGTCCTCGTCCCAATCGCCGTTCTCGTCCCTGTTTCTGATTCTCAAAAATGTCCCCACGCCCATCCTCATCCGCAGCACCATCCTCTCCCAATCCCCATCCCTGTCCCCATCCCTGTCCCCATGCCCATGCCCGTCCCCATCCCCATCCATAATAACCATCCCACTGCCATGCCAGTCATGGGGATGAGGTGTGGGTCGGGTTTGGCAGGCAACAAGTACCCCTCCCCTTGTATAAGCTGCACAAAAGTCCCAAATTAATACGGTCCCTACGCCTACTGGAGCTTGGACAAGGCCGTAGACCCCCCAGGTTCAAAAAGAGAAGATTGCATGGTGAGCTGGTGCAAGAAAGGGGAATATAATGCACAAATATCCCCAAAATCAGAGCTATGTGGGTTCAAGTGGGCAAACACTCACAACAGATGTGTCTATGACCCTATGTAGCTGGCAAATTTGTCACCAAACCCATGTCTTATGTGGCCGCACTAATCAAATTAGTTACCAAATTGATACGGTCCCTACACCTGCTGTAGCTTGGACAAGGGCGTAGCTTATACAGAGGGGGGGTGGGGTACATGAATCGGGTTTGAGTCAAGATGTGAAAGGGGAAAGACAAGGTAAGGCATAGGAGAGCAACTTTACGTTGTGCCAGGCGTTCTGCTGGCAACTTTTCCAAAGGCAGAGGGTCACCCTCGTCCAAATCCTCATACTTATCATAATCATCCTCGTGGACTGGAACTGGAACTAACTCAATGACCTCCTGCGAGAAGACCGTGACAATATCAAACAAATCCTCTCACATCTTGTCTGGCTAGACCCCACCTTGCGAGGGTGAGTTTAAGCCCCAAACTGTGTGGGCAGGGGCCATTCGAGGCTATTTCCCAATCCGCCCTTCCCCCTGTCTAAGCGCCTAGGCTGGACGGCCAAAGTGACGCAATGTCAGCCCCACAATTGCCCCCCTACCCCTGAATCTGCCGAGAGCTGCAGCTAGAGCTGAAGGTGAAGCGAAAGTTGGGAGGTAGCAGTGGATGTTGCATGCATCTACAGAGCATAATCAATATTATGCATATGGGAATCAGCATCAAACATTGCAAAGGAATATGTTGGCTCAAGAGCAGTCACGTTCTTCAACCCCGTCTCTTCCAAGGATCATACAAAGAGGGCGTACCATTGGTTTTAATGGCACAGACAGTCCAAAACGGATTGCCCAAAAATACAAACAGCCTGCATCAAACTCCTGAGAACCCCGGTCACCCCATGTCCTAACACCGGCCACGTTCAGTAAACGGCAGAAACACGGGTCCTGTGTGGCTTGGGTTTGTGAACAACACACGTTGCAGGCATAACCCATCATGACCTACCACTCAAAATGCAACAGTACAAAGCTTTAACCTCATTTGCACAACTCAGGTACCACTTGATTGCTTGATTTCTGAGTGACTGGGACAGAATAGAATCCCTTGCCAACCTTGCGCTTCATCGAAAAAAGCTGGACACAATTGCCTTTTGGGGCTGGCTCAAGGGCTGGCATAGGGGCTGCAAGCCTAGGGATAGGCTTGGTGCTCTTATCTTTGGGAACAAAAGTGTCCCTTGTAGAATACAGCTTGTCATTGAACACATGGCCTGGCCCCTGAACCCCAGGCAGCTTTGGCACACATTACTGGGACCGCCAAAACCCGTGTTAGGACCAGAAGGGGGCAGGGGGGGGGGCTGGGACAAGCACAAGGCAGTACACAGGGCAGAAAAATGGGCAAACCAGAGAACACAGGGGGGATTTTCCGAGCGTGCCAGGCGCTAACTTCCTCATGCATGTCTGATCTTTTTGCATCTCGGTGGAATGGGGGAGAAAAGGCATGGCGCAGAAAAGGTATGCATTACCCCTCCTATGGCCTCCTATTGGCGCAAACTACTCAGATGCAGATGTCAAATCAAAGGAACAGGAGCTAGAATCAGAGTTACTATCGGAGCTAAAGCGGAGGCTAGGGGTGTGGGGGGTGGGGGTTGGGGGGTTGGGGGTGGGGAAGTTCTCCACAAAAGTAGAAAGAAATCTGTGTGGTGAGCGGTGGGGCTAGCTGTATGGGTGCTCTGTGAAGGGGCGTTAAGGGGTTGGGGGTGTTGAGGGACAAAAAGAGATGTATTAAAATGACCACTGGTCGTCATTTTGAGAGTGAGAACTTTTGTCAAACAATTTTCTCAAGGGTCTCCAGCGCCTTCCAGCCCCTCGCAGACTTGCCACCAGTGTCCACCAGATCAGACGTTGGTCAGCTGGGTCCTACAGCGTCGTGCACCGATGCAAGCCTACTGGGAGTCCTGGGTGTGACAAAGGCAGGTATTACTGAGTGGCACATGCTACAGGGCTAGGAGTGTGCCAGCGTTGCACTGCCCAACATGCACCTGGCGTAATTCAAGTGTGGAGTCTGTGTTATGCTGCAGAATGTGCGCCTGGGACTTCGAACACAGGGTCACGGTGGCTTGCAGTGCCCACGTGCAACAGGAATCATGGATGCAGCAAAACACACGCGCCATGACGCACTGTGCAATAGGTATAAATCTAGTTCCCGACCGGATGTTAGTGGCATGTCTGGCACCTCGTAAATTGGCCACAAGGGCTCGGTTTGTTGGGGCAGGCGGTTCTCGTCAATTGAGCCCGGATTGGTGTCCCATAAATGGGCTCTGTTGATCCCCCCCCCAAAAAAAAGTTGAAACCTCGGGAGTCCTTGCTTTGGGACTATGGCATGTTTGGGTTCGCATTTGCCTCTTTTGGGGGATACTTCATAGGATTGCTTTGAGAGGCGGCACCTGCACTGGTGGTGTTGGTGTTGTGTGGGCCGGTGGTCCCCATCATTTGCGGCTGCTTCATGCAATTTTGGCTTGAAACGTGACAATTTTGAGTCCCTAAACAGCAATTGTGGCACTTGTGGCACCGGATGTAGTAGTGACTGATCAATGGCCTTGCCCGTTGAATTCCTTTTTCGAATCCTGCTGGCAATATTGGGGGTGTGGGCCCTTCATTAGGGTCCTTCATCTTCACTTGAGTCCTTCAGGGGGTCCTTCAAGGGAGTCCTTCATGGGGCTCCTTTTTCAGGAGGGTCCTTTGGGGGGTCCTTCAGAGGCTCCTGTAGCAAGGTCCTTTCGAGGGTCCTTTCATTGGGTCCTTCAACGGGGGTCCTTCAAGGGGGTCCTTCAACTGGTTCCTGAACGGTGATCCTTCTTGGGGCTTCTTTCGGGGGGTCAATGAGGTGGTCCTTCATGGTTGTCCTTCAAGGGGATGTTGTAGCGGGTCCTGGGTTCGTTTATGTGGTCACTTGTTACTACTTTGAGCTGCTTTGACGCGTTTGTATCATGTTCGCTTCCCCATGAGCTCGGTCCCAACATTCAGTCCTGGTTCGGCTACATGACCAGATTTACCAAGATTGATGTCGATGGGCACCTCAAAAAAGCCAATATCATCAATGCTCCAATAGTGAATCCAACAATGCGGCAAAGAGATTGCTGCCCCTGAGTCAGCACATTGCCAAACGTGCACCTCTAGAGGCACACCATCTCAGTGTTAGACCCCATCACCATGGTGATGTTACGGCATCCTTGGCTGCAAAATGGATCAGCGAATAGCTCTGCTTGTTGTCAGCCTCCCACATAGAGTTGACCTACGGGACCCCTGCTCCTTGACTACGGCGACTGCAGCAGCTGCTGCTGCTGCTGCTGCTACTACTATTGCATGACTCCTTGACTACACGCGCTCAAAATTCCTTCCTGTGGGGAGCGGCACCACAACAAGAAGGCGAGGTTGTCCGGCCAACTGGGGGCGATGCATACGTCTGGAATGCAAAAACAAACAAATATAAAAATAACTGTGCCCAACAAGCAGGAAAGCATCCTGGTGAAAAGCATTTTGTTGTGGGGCCAGGGTGCGGTACGCTCCTGCTTGGAACGCTGAGAATCCTGTGGCTGGTTGTTGCATGGCTAGTTGTTGCAGCCACTGCACCCTACCTAGCCACTTGAGCACCATGGCGCATGTGAGTGTGCCCCCCCCCCCCCCTCTCTTTGCAATACCTTTCAGCCAAATGTCCATTGGCCCTGCGGGTACATGCACACCATTTTCCATCAAGCGGGCATATGTGTTCAGAATTTTGCCCACAAAGTGTAACTGTTGAATGCACTACAGCTCACTTTTTGTGACATCAAGGCGCTTGCCTGCACCAGGGCCGCCGTAATTTACGAGGACACAGTATGTGCAGGGCAGGCAGAGAAGAGTGAGCAGCGAGCATAAATGGCGGAGGTCGTGATGGGGGTGAACTAGGAACCGCACCTTGCCACCGAGGGCCTTTGCCTTGGTTTCGATATCGGCCATATGCCGTTCATATGCAGACATGGTACCGGTGGTCATGGATACACCTGGTGGCAAGTGGGAGGTGGCGGAGGGAGGTACAGTCATCATTCACAATGCAACTTGGGCGAACATTTGCAGATGGAAGCCCCTATGTGCACAGTGCCCCACATTCTGTCAGGTGCAAACACATCCTGAAGGCCTAAAGCACACACATCCTGAAGCCAAACCCCGCAACTAATATCCACAACCAAGTACAACGGAGTCAACAGCAGGGATGAAAGAGAGGGGACTATCCCTCTACCCCCGTCCCATCCCAGCATGGTCCTGCTATGGTGTCCGCACCATAGCTGGTAGTACAATGTGGTATGTGGGCATTTGCGACCGGGAACACCCAGCCCAGACCCTTTACAAGTATGTTGCATGCAAAATGTGCAAGGCATGGGCACAATAAGGTGAAGAAATCTGTCCAAACACCACTTCATTTTGCATATTTACCTTGCGTCTATAGATGCTCATCAGGTTGTGTCTCGTTTTTTGCTTTCCCCACCTTTTCTGTCCCTGGAAACAATTGATGCAGGTCTTGAAGCTTCTAAATGTGCTTGTGTGAACCTGCGCATACACACATTATCAAATTACCACATTCACAGATATGATGGGTGTAGGCAGGCGGATGGGTGGCAGCAGGCGGCGGCGGGCAACGGTGGGCGGCGGGAGGCAAGCGGACAGGCGGCAGCAGGGAGGGCCTCAATGTTTTGCTTCGAGGTTGCTACAGATGAGCGAGAGCTTGGTACCCACCGTGTACAACGAACAATCAGGTCCTTAAAAAATACAGTCTGAACAGGAGTGTTTGTTGGACACAGCGTTCGGTGCGTGCAACAATGTTGTAAAACAGCGGTAACACATTCCTAGGGACAAGACACCCAGCTCATTCAAAGCACAATGCGATGGAGGCTTCCAAGTAGCACTTTTCAGAGTAGCCCTTGTTGCGGTCCCTCTTCCTGCGGAAAAGTTGAACATGCTCCCCAGGCTTGGGGCCCTTCTTGGCACGGGCAGAAGTGGCAGGCCAATCCGGCTCAGGCACCTTGGGGACGGACCTCGCCACGTGCAAGGAGAGAATCAGTCATGTCGGGCAATAGAGGTTCTGTAGTTGAGGGGTTCCATTCCCTGACATCCTGCTTTGCCCACCATTACTGCAACACACATCACAACAGCCCCTCATTTCCCCATTCCCTTAGTCTAAAACCTCGGTTCTGAAACCTGGAACCTAATTAAGTACCTAAATAAGTACCTAATTAATTAAGGTCCCAAAAAAATACGGTCCAATCAGAGGTGTTTGTTGTACACGGCATTCGTTGGACAGGGGGGGGGGGGTATAGTTTGCCTATAGGATGCTGGGGTATGGCACAGGGGTTTTTCCCATAGTGACCATATTTGTGAAGAGGAAAAAAATTCCAATGCTGCTGAGAATTGAAGGAAAATTCCAAATGCTTGTCAAGATTGGTTGGTTCAAATCAGTGGTGTTGGCTACCACACAGAGATCAGAGATTCATGTCCCTTTCCATCTCTCTCTCTCTGTCTCTCTCTCTCTCTCTCTCTCTCTCTCTCTCTCTCTCTCCCTCTCTCTCTCTCTCTAATTGCCTACACCTGCCATATGAAAAGGGAAAACAGGGAAAACACACGCGAACGGTGCCAGTTCCATCATGGCAAAAGGATGTAGACCTCTCACCCTGAGGATACATTCAACAAACATACACAATACCAGGGCAGGAATAAAAACCACACCATCTCTGAATCTTGGTACACAACACAATGCCAGGTAGTGCTTTTATTTGCTATTGTTGGTCATTTTGCGTCATTGTACGATTGTTTGCCTACAATTATTTTCATTTGGTTGTCATATTTTTGCGCTCGGCTAAATTTTAATACACATTAGTCCCTGAATGAGCCTTAAACTTCTTGGGGTCTGTCTGGGATGTGTCAGTGTCTATGTTGCGCCATGGGTAGCTGTAAGTAGACTTTGCTGCTCCCCTACCCGGGCGCAGGCTGCTGGGACACCCCACCCCCAAGCTACCATGTGTGATACTTTAGCTGCAGTGTGTGCCACAGGCACTGCAGACCGTGAATAAATATGTTCCAACCAAAACATGTAAGAAGAAGGGGAAAACACCATTCAATGGCCATTTGGGAAAAATGGCACCAAAAATGGCACCAACCAGGGTGCACATTCATCTGCTGACTCCATCAGTCTACACAAAAGCAAATATAGCCCCACGGGTGGTTTTGGAGGAGATTCTAAAGTTGCCTAGTCCAGTACTAGGTCTAGTACTGCTATGCACCAGATATGTGCAAACCTCTAAGACCACGGGCATTGGGGTTGTAGTTGCTATTGGACTTGGACCAAGTCAGCAAGTGCATTCGGAATGTGGGTTAATGAAGCAGTGGGTTAGTAGGTAGTGAGTTGGTTGGCCATGTAGAGCCTTTTTTTTTACATGCCCCTCCCCCCACACACACAGAGGCCCGCTTGCGGCATAGGCACCGCACAGAGGCCTCCCCAAAGGCCACGTAGTGCATCTATGGTGTCCCTGCGCCTTTGGAATATGTCATCTAGGAAGCTATTCCCCACCACACTTTGCACATTGTGTCAACCACATGCAAAATCAAGAAGATGAAAACTAAACGTCTCACAGCAATCTTGACACCATATCTCAGCTTCTTTAACACCTTTTCCACAAGGTGACCCAAGCGGCATAATGTGAGCAACCATAGACCCTTGACTTGGGCTTGCCCAATAGTTTGAGGCAACGGTGTTGAACTTCTTTGCAACGAATTCATTCAACTTTTTTGTACAACATCCTGAACGTGAGGGTGTCCCAAGCTCTCTTGCATGGTTTGACAGAATACCACAGTCTTGCAAGAGTGTTGTAGGGCCATCATTCATTCCCACCTGCCCCACCTTGGTGAAAACGTACTGTACCAACCCAAAACACCCCAAGTGCCATACACCACTTGTATCAACACATCCCCATTGAAAAGGGGGGGGGGTGTGACCTAAATAAAAAACAGACAAATGCAAACCTTGAAAAGGGGGGGGGGGGTGATGCACAGAAATGCATTTATAGTGGCCTATGCTCTGATGACTGTCCGTTTACTTTGGGGTTCAAATAGCTGAATGTTCACACAATGCATGCATAGTGCATGATGTGCCCGTGTATGCTTGATAACCAAAATGGGTCATCTGCTTGGAAAGTCACCCAACAACAACAAAAATTCTGAGCCTTGTACCTAATGAAGTTGATCGGGATGTAATGTGTACACATGGTCCACGGTAAATAAGAAGAAGCAAGCTACTGTGCAACAAAAAAACCACGGTAGCAACCAACCTCCAACGAATATTCTTTTCTGCCTCCATTTTCCCCCATTTTCCTCTAACTTTCCCCAATTTTCCTGTTTCTTCCCCACTTCTCTTCTCATCTGTCCATCACCCCACCCTCCCCATCACCTTACTACCAAAGGTGGCGCTTTTGGGAATTTCTCATCAAGCATTCCACAATTTTCCACCTAACCAGAAAAAAAATCTTATAATCCCCCCCACTTTCCCCACTCGTCCGAAATGCCACATTTTCTGGATAGTGTTCCGCTAAGTAAATTGGGGAATTCTGAGCCCTGCAATACAAGGGCAGCAATCTGGGGAAAGCACAAGCATGCATTATGCACCAATTGAGCATTTGTGGATGTGCGCTTCAGTATTCTCACAAATGCACACAATAAGAGGGATGCAGACATCTTCAGCAATAAGCAACACCTGCTGCGGGTTCAATGTACAAGGCTTCCTGTAAGGATTGACGCCCTCACATATCATAATCCACATTGCTCCAAGATGCTGACACACTGACTCCCTGCTGTGCATGTCCATTTGTAGACGTCGTGTGACAATATTTACCTGTGCTCAAAAGCTTCCAACTGGGCCATCACATGCCATGCTTTTTGATCTGTTGGACCGAATCCTTGTCGCCAACCAGTGCATCAGCCACAGTGTGGACCAAAGCAGCAGTGAGAGGAAAAAATTCACAATCAACAGCGTCTCAATCTGTACACTGCAGAGATTTGTGCAGATGATATTCGATTCTGAACTTGCAGGACCAGCTAGTGGCCATGTATGTGCCCACAACACCATAACGGCAGTTTTGAGGTCAAAAGCTGCTGCAACGCCGGCCTTTATTGGTGGAGAAGTGCACCCAGGACTGTGCATGTGTGGCTTCGTGTGGCTCAGGCAACAGATTGGTGACAACATCACCCGTTCCGATAGGAAGGGGTTGGTGGCTCATGGAAAAGGGGGCAACCATTTTCGTGCCACAGGAAACAAGCTGGGGGAAACAGAGAGTGGTCAACAGGGCCACTCCTCTCAGTTCATCACACGTGCACATTCTGCAGCAGCATCGGTGCCCCGTGCATGCAGCAACAGTGTGAGAACTGTCCCCCCTGGGGATTGAGACTCCCGTGCAAAAACGGTGCAAGGAATGGTATATGTGGGTCGTGTGGGCAAATGCACACCTTTTTGGCAGAGGGGTCTCCAGCAGCAAAGCGCCACCTGCTGTGCATTCGGAGCAGTGGGCCCCTCTGTGCAGGGTTCTCCCACGACGCGTCATCGTTCAGCGCGGCGCTCGGTCATGAGGTGACCCAAGGCCTTGCCAGTGTGCACGCACATGTGTTGTGTCTGTGTTGCAGCGGGTTGGGTCGCGCTTGCCCGCTTGCCAGCGGGAATGGGAGAGAGAGGACCAGTGGATTTGATACCCGGCCCCGTCAGGACCCTTGTCCTGCTTGTCGTTCTAATGAGGCCCTAGTACCTGCCCCTCATCTTCTCCATATACTTCTGATGGTATTCCTCGGCATCCCACCACTTATCAATGGGCTCAATGTCTGTCTGGCACTCCACGCCCAACTGACGTGTCACCTCCTGCTTGAAGACCTCCGCATACTCCCGTTGGTAGTCGTTATGATACCAGATGGCCGACTTGTACTGCGGCTTGGCGCGCCGCGTGCTGTTGTGCTCCTTCCAGAAGATCTCCAGCAGGTGGGGGTAGTCGATGACGTCCGGATTGTACGTGATCTGGATGGCCTCCGTATGCCCGTCCCCCGCGCACACCGTCTTGTACGTGGGGTGCAGGGTCGTCCCGCCAGTGTACCCGACGCGGGTTGCAATGACGCCCCGAAGTGACGCGAACGTCACTTCCGGGCCCCAAAATCAGCCCATGGCAAACGTGGCCACCGCCGTGGGCACGACCGCGCTCCCCTCGTCCGCCTGAGCCGAGTCCGAGCTCTGAACCGCCGAGGCGTTCGCGGGGGCCGGGGCCCCGTCAGAGGCAGTCGCTGCGACCAGCGACAGTCCGAGGCTTTTGAGCCCCGCCTCCTGCACCCTCCGGTAGCGGATGACGGACAGCACCGCGGCTGCCGCCCCTGCCACGAGGGCAAAGGCACGCACCACCGCACCGCTCAAGGGGGCACCTGCGGCCGGGAAGGGGAGGGCATCCGCCGTCACGGGAAGCGCAGCGGCCGGCATCGGCCGCGCGGGCGGCCCGCGCCCTTCCGGGACCCGCACGTGCCCTGGCACGGGGCGCTTCAGGGCAGCGCTGTGGCCACGCACGGGGGCCACCGCTGCGGACGTGGAGTACAAAGCGCCCGCCGGGGCTTGGACAGGGAGAAGGGCGCTGCAGACCAAGGCCAGGGAGCCGGCGATCACCGCAGCGGCTGCCACGATCGAGCGACGCGGGGCCCCAGAATCGCGGGGACTCGCGTGCAGCAACGCGGGCGGTGGCGTGTCGTGGATGGGGTTCAGCATGTGGTAAGGCATGGCCTCACCTCGGCAGGTCGCTGGTAGACGACCCGTCCACGGATAAATAATGAGCTGTGGAGACATGAACAGGAGGTACACAAAAAACGTTTGTGCAGACCTCTGTTTCGGTGCAGGCACTGTGGCTCTGGGACGTGCATTCGCAATAAAGCATGAACGCAAGGCACCAACCAGCAGCACTATTCTGCATGAGAGGCGGGCTGCTTTGAGGCATTGCATTGTGTATGTCGTGTGTGTACGCAGTGGGTGGGTGCGTAGGTGTGGTCTGGTTTCGGCGGAGTGTTACCCCAGCCCAGTGAGAACCGAACTGGTTACGGACATTGTGGTCTTTGTTGCTGTCCTTGTGGGTGGTGGTGATGGTGGTGGTGGTGGTGGGAGTGGGGGTGGCGGTGGTAGTGGTGGTGGTGGTGTGGTGGCTCCGACCACAACAGTTCTGAAGTTTTGCAGGGCCATCGACAGAGCATGGTGGATTGCAGGCTGCGCTTGACCTCTGGCTTCCTTCGTGTCCTGTTTGTTCTTCGCAGAGTTCTTGCTGATTTTGTATATGATGGGGCACGCTGGTAACGAAGGAACATTAATTGCGCCGGTGCTGGTGCTGGTACTGGCTAACGCAGCTGGCAGGCAGTGCGTACCTTGTGCAATCAGATCAGGAAATACTACCGTCGCAGAAATCCAGAAGTCCACAAGAAGAAGACTGGAAGACCAAAGGAAAAGGACCAGAAGTCTAGGGGCCCAGAAGAAGATCAGAACTCCGGACGACAGACGGCAGGGCCGGCTTCAACTTGATTATGGGGAGGGGATTCCAATTGGGACCCCCCCTCCAAGAAGGTACCCCCCGCCCCCGTAAGGATCTGAGACGGGGTGCACCCCTGCAAATAACAATGTTTCAGGGATCCAATTTTGGACGGGTTTCTGTCAAGATGTCAAGATATGTCAATCCCCCAAATGGAACAAACATTATTGTTCAGGTGCTGGTCACAGCTTTGTCCCGGCCCGCCACTTGGTGCTCCAATTCCGCGATTTTGAGTGACTACTTTGCGACTTTGGATTTTCCAGCAGCACATTTGTGATGTTGGAGGGTAAACGTGCACCGCACGCGCACTGCGGAGGATTTGGAACAAACCCTGAGCAAATGGACTTCCTTTGGAGCCCCTAAATTTGTTGCACTGTACAGGCTTTCGGGGTGCTTGCGGTCAACTTCCAGACATTTCTAGGTGCTTGCTGTTCAATCTTTGGGGCTCTTGGGTGTTTGCTGTTCATTTTGAGACTTGCATAGTTGCTGTTACTTTATGCAGGCTTCTGCATGGTTGCTGTCCTTGCTCTTCTTGCACGTCAGGATCTTGATGTTGCTCTGGTGCTTGCCTAGGGTCCCCAGTTTTGGGAGGGAGGTGGACTGCATGCACAGACTTCGATTGGATGAGCAGAGCATGCTGATATTCATACTCAATGCCCGCGTGCTGCCAACATGCAGAAGGGGGGGGGGGGGGGTGGAAAGCACCCAGTCTCCATTTGATCAGACAGTGATGCCCGTAGATAGCCATGCAAGGGACATCGTTGATGCCATAGCGGAGACGATGCATTATGAGCCTCAAACACATGCACTGCCCTATAAACCGGGTGTGTGGTGTGCGGCACAACACCAATACATGCACGGTGCGCACACCGCGCACAGTACTCCCTCTTGATGCCCGCCACATCGCCACGCACGCCCAGGCACACTGCGCATGCACCGCGCAGCAGTCCCCTCCTGCACTCCCTGTTTGCTCGATGCATGTGGGACTCAAGCAGACACGACTGGATCACGGTGGGAGAAGCACTGATTGCTGGGTCGACCCACGGGTATTCCCGGCTGGGCACCCCCCCCCCCCGAAGGGTTCAAGGGCCACCCAAAGAGCCCCTGTTTCTCCTTCCTGTTGCCCTGCACTTCCCAAGAGCACCGTCAGTGTGCAGATGTACAGGCGGTCTGCTGCAGTCTACTCAGGGCGGGGTTTGGCACAAGGCCTCGGGGAGTCTACTTGGGGGGGGGGGGTCTACCCCTTGGGCCGGCGCCCTTTCTGAGCACCTACGCGCACACTTTTTGGGACTTTTGGGGAATTTGTGGAAGACTGGCCAGAAATTGTGGAAACGTGCAAATTTCAGGAAATGCACAAAAGCAAATGCATCACTTCATCTGTAATGCCGATTCCGGGCAGCCGCACATGTCTGCAGTTCACTGCCACAAATAGAGCACCACAAACATATTTACACAGACAAATACTGGACGGTTGAGGGGGGGGGGGGGACTTCATCGCAGACCACCGTTGGAGCATCGGCGGGGCTGTCATGCCCAGTCTGCAAGTACTCTTTGGGGCTACGCGCACCTTCTGAGGTGATCATCCCGGAAGCAGCTGCAGTACCACCCACAAAAGCACACAAAAGCGCACCGCACACACAACACACACACACACACACACACATGCACATGCACAGACACGCACACACCCCTACCCAAACACGTAGGCCACTGGACTCCAACACATTCTGCGCGCTTGCAGACATCGACCTGCATCCGTTCGACCGCCCTGTTCGCGGGTCAATGGTAACACCGCCCTCACAAACAGGGTCAGCCCGGCACAGACCCCAGCAGGAGCCTTGGGATGCGCATGGGGGGCATGGCAGGGGCGTCCGAGGTACTCAGCAGGCGCAATGAGACACACAGGGCCGCATCGGGGACCTGGGCATTGGTGTGCACATCAACGCAATCGGAGGCAGACCGAGCACGTACCAAGAGTTCAGGGGCGGGGGGGTGCCATAAAGACTGAGTAAGTGTGTCGGTTGGTACTTCCGGGGGTACGCAGTGGTTTGAGTTTTCAGGAC
This sequence comes from Eutreptiella sp. 'Long Island Sound 2002', assembly GCA_964036045.1. Classification (NCBI taxonomy): domain Eukaryota; phylum Euglenozoa; class Euglenophyceae; order Eutreptiales; family Eutreptiaceae; genus Eutreptiella; species Eutreptiella sp. 'Long Island Sound 2002'. Next base: position 79,639,683 of record OZ038385.1, read on the forward strand.
TAAATTGTTTACAGACCCAAGCTACTGGGGAAAAGTATTTCTTGGTCGGTAAGAGTGCGGCATCTGCCCCTCCGATGCCGACGCTTCCCATGACAGTGGGGCTTGGAGGGTGCTCACCACCACATCTGATATTGGAAATGTAACACAGGGGCCGGGGGGCCGGATCACCAAGTGTTACCCATCGGTGGTGCGCAGCGTTTCCAGGCATTTTGCCATTGGTTTGCCATGGGGTGGCGCGCGCGGGGGAGGGGGGGGGTACAACCTAATTCAGATACGCTCAGCGAAGGTGCAGGTGGGACCTTTGGTGGAGTTCCCTTGTTCATTGTTCAGTGGGGTTAAACGGCGCGGGGGGGGGGGGACGGTTTGATGGACATTGGGGTCACGGAACAACTGTTCATCTCAAGCGTTCGGTGGTCCCATTCAATCGTTTCGCAGTGCGAGGGAGCGACGGGAGAATATGGTGTGCCCAGCCCCCGAGAAAATTGAAGGATTTGTCATTCAAAACACTGTAGGGGTTGGGGGGCGGGGGTCATACAGGCAAAGAAGGTAAGAGCTGGCGTAGAATAGTTGACCCCTGCAGACGGATCGTCTTATGATGTGGGTTCGTTGGTTCCAGTTATGCTGCAAGCGCAGGTTACTGCACTGGAGGGGGGACGGGGGGGGGGGTATAGGAAAGGAACAGATACGGTATATCTATCACCCCAGCACAAAGCACCTGAGATGTTATGCATACAAGAAATACGATGCAAAGGCAGACAGAAAGACAGAAAGACAGAAAGACAGAAAGACAGAAAGACAGAAAGACAGAAAGACAGACAGACACACACACACACACACACACACACGTTGAGAACCGCGAGACAAGAACAAAGCAAGAAAAGCGGTTGAAAGAAAACTCCTCAGGAACAGCAGAGCTGTCCTAGACGTCTTTCGGTCTGTAGACACACACACACACACACACACACACACACACACAGGTGAATTTTCACGGGCCTCCAGAGCCGCCCACCAGAACCTTCTGGAACCCATGCACTGGGAGGCACTCGGGGCCGGGCCCAGGCGGGTGCAAAATATCCAAGAAATCCATGCCCCAAACCCACCGTTCAACACTGCGCCTCCTTCTGGAATGAAGAGAAGGGGATTGCCCCTCAAAACCCTACGACGCACCGCTTCAAACACATTGTCTCTCTGCCCCTCAATAGTGCGCTCGTTCGTGTGGGGGACCAGGAGCACCAAGTCCGAATCGCCGCGGCCCCCCCATGGCCCTTGCGGCCCTCGAGCAAATCCCGACAAGTGACGTGCTGCCTTCTTGGGGGCGTAGGCAAGGCAGCGAGCGGGGCTTTTCAGCGTCTTGACCACCAGGGGAAGGGGGCACACACACACACCCACTTCGGAAAACTGTTAAGCAGAGGAAAGATGAAATGAGGGATCGACTCTCTGACTCACCCAAACAGCCGCATACAGCCCCTGAACTCCCCCCACAATGGACCAAGTGCACCATCCTGGTGGTCTGAGGCAGCCAATGCAACATTGCGGAGTCCAACAGCATGGGGTCGTTCTGATGCGCATCAGGGGGGGGCCTTCGGGGCTCCCAAAAGAGTGGGTTTGCAGTTGCTTGTATAGCCGAGGGATAAAGCGGTCGCCCTGGGTAAGGGCGTGAGCGTAGAGTCATGTGTCTTAGGTTTTGGGACCCTACAGTGGCACGTCACCACCACCTGCGATGGTCTACGGGGATCAGCTCACCGAGGTCGAGCAGTCCTGCTGGTGGACGCCTAATGGGCACATAAGGGGCGCCCAATGGGTGCCTAATGGGTTAGGGTTAGGGTTGCGGGGGTGACAGAGGGCCCCCGTGACCCAGAGGGGCAGTGCTGCAGGCTTGGACTGGCTTGAAATTTAGTGCAAAACCCCAAAAAATAATTGTTTTTGGGAAGCTGCTGCCCCTCATGATACATACCTCTGAATGTACTGCATCGTGCGACATGTGTCACGACAATGGAGCACTCCGCAAAGGAGATGCATCATGGACGCACCTACTGAGGGGAATGCATAACGCGCGACTTGTCACAACAGTTGAGCGCTCGGCAAAGAAGATGCATCATCATCCCGGCAATAATAGGCTTCCACAGCAAAGGCATGCCCCCATGCACTCAGGGCAGTCATCTCAGTCTAACAAAACGACAAGGCCCATACATCTGGCAACTGCATAGTGTTGTGGACGGAGCCCCTTCCCATCACATGTCAGCCCCGCCCCATGTAAGTCCCACCCCCCGAAACCAAGATTTCTAAAATGGCATGCCCCCCCTCCCCCTGCGACTCGATTCCCGGATTCAGTCAGCCCCTCTGCGGGAGAGGCGGTGAACCATTGAACCAAGCTTACCCAGGGCAATGCATCCCACCGGCGGCCCCGAAGAAGAGAGGAAGTACCCTCTCTGCCCCTTTGCGCAGTCGCCACCGAAGTCGGGCAGAACGGCAGTCAGACGGGGGTCCCGTGCTTAGACAGGGCCGCAAGCGATTCATGTAGCCACACTGGGAACGACGAACTTGCGTGTGGAGGGCCGGTCAGACTCCCCAGACCAAAAGAAGGATTCCCGACCAGCTCCCTCTGGTGAGCATGACCACATGTACTACGCCACCACTTGTCCCACTCAACGCCATCGTGGCTGGGCATGGGGATACCCCTCGAGAGCACGTCCCTCTGTCGCACAGCGGCATGGGAAGCAGCCTGGTCGTGTTCCTGTTTTTGGGGGGGGGGGGGATGAGGGGCTTTGGGCTCCAGTGCAGCACCATCGGCTGGAAACCACGCCACAACAGATAGAAATGGGGTGCAGCCTCATGCACAAGTTTGGTATGCGCCAAAACGACTCTTCAAAGCCACGACCCAGCCCCTATTTCCCGCTACAGCCCGCCCACAAACACGTCCTCTTGCAGTCTGGACCACAGACCTGCGGTCAGCAAAACGACCGGTCACACGGGTCGCTGGGCTGGAAGGAAAAAAGGTTCGCACGCGGGCGGAGGTCGTTGGAGCCCCTTTCTCGGACCCCCTCTCTCCTTTCTGGGCTCAGGTGATGGGAGCCGCACTGACCACCAAAAGGGACCCTGGGCTGCCGGAGGACGGTCCGCAAAGGGGGGCGGGGGGGGTCGCAACATACATGGCTCGAAACGATCCCCCGCGCCGCGTCACACTTCCCCAACTGCCGTGAGCGGGTTGCCACCGTCATGACTCAACACGTGGTGTGGTGTGTTCGGCCTCGCCCCTGAGGCCTGGGGCAGGACCAGTGGCGGCAGCAGAGACTCAGGTCCGCGCGGGCCGCTCAGTACGGCTCCCACTTCTTCTGGTGCAGCACCGGGGTGCTGAACGTGCACAAGTCCAGGGTCTGGAGTTGCATGTGGAACGGTTTTGCGCGCTGCACCTGCGGACAAGGGGTGCGGGGAAATGGAGACAGTGGCTTCAGCTCGAGGGGGAGGGGGCCAGGCCTGCGCTTGAAGCAAAGGTCGGCCACGGGGTAGTGCAGGAAACGCTTGTAAAACCGGTTGGCGACGGTTGGGAAAGTGGTTGGGGAGGCGGCCGTTACAAAACCGCTGCAGCCGCACTTGGAGGGTCCCTCTCCCCTTCAAGCGCAGGCCTGGGAGGCCCATTTCAGCCCGGAGCATGTGGGATCCAGCCAAAGTGTGTGATGTTGAGCAAAAAAATGTCCCAATGAGACATAGACAAGCACTAGACTCTCTCTCAAACTAAATGGAAAACGAGTACTGACTAATATAGCGATGTAGCAGGACGCAGCCGCCACTGAAAACTTGATAAGAAAGTGAAACACCCTCTCGAGAGTCCGCATGGGTTCGAAACCACTCTGGATGTCTCGGTCACGGGATGCAGAAGCTAACTGGAGAGTAAGGAGGCTTTCCCACGTTCCGCATGGGTCAGAGCCACTCTGGAGGACGTGTTCATGGGGTTGTCATAGTCCAAGATGAGCAGCCGAGGGCTGCCACCTGAGGAACGGAGCACATAATTGCATACCTCATAAACATGAAGAAAGGGAGGACGTAAGTCGTCACTTAAACATCATGCAATCCTACGGGCAAACAACAGAAAGACTGGGTGGATCCGAGAGTAGGATGCAAGGCCTCTCGTGGAAGAGAGAGGTGGGTGTTTCCCTTGTCTTTTTAGCGGTGCGGGTGTTTGTGAGTACTGTGTATGTCAGAGGTCCGGGATGCCCTCTGAGCGTCGCAGAGGTTGGTGTAGCGTGCCCGGATGGTCACGGCCTTTGACGGCGGTGCCCCACGCTCCCCTGTCTCCACTGTGTGGTCTGTCTGTCCGTTTGTGTGCTTTATGTTCCCGGTGGGGACCTTAGACCGCCACCTACATCTCCTGTGAGATGCACCCGGCCTGTGCCTGGGGGGGGGGGGGGGGTGCCGGCTCTCCACGTAATGCCCGCCCCCATCCCCCGATGGCACATCGGACGTCTCAAGACCCACGAAGTGGTCCTGCAGAAGGACCTGCCGACGTGCGCAGTGAGGAGCATCGTATCCCTGAGGACCCACTCCTGCACCACAGCCGGCCGCTCCCGTGGGTAGGGGTGCGTGCTGCGGACCTGGAGCCCCCATTCTGTTGGCCACTCTGCGTGCGGCTGGGGGCACGCCACGGTGACGGTGTCAGGAAGGATGGCGGAGGGAGGCGTGCGAAATAATGCCCAGCAACGGACGTAAACTGCTCTTAAAACCCCCCTTCAGCCTCAGTCCCATCACTGGGCAGGGCTCACCTGCTGCGCCGCGGCCTCCACGGTGTGCATGACGTGGGGATCAGCACCACAGTTCCCGAACGGTAATCGGGACAACTCGACTCTGCGGAAGTTGGGGCTGTGTATAATGGCGTCCGCAAGGGAGAGGGCCGCAGGGGCATCCACAAATGTGTACCTGAGACCAGGTGGGCAGCAACGAGATCAAAAACGAGGGCTGGGGATGACCCAAAGCCGGTCTGGTGGTACAAGGTCGATGTAACTGGACTGAGGACCCAAAAGCCTAACGTAAAAGATCAGCTTCAGCATGTAAAATGTACCTTCAGTGCATGAAATTCAAGAAGGCTGCAGCAAAAAAACAAATTCGTTCGAAAAAACTTCCACACTTTTATTGAACCAAAAGTTCTGCAATCTTCTCCAATGTGCCCCTGCTGCTCCAATAGCTGGATTGCTTGATTCCGTGAATGATTGCATCCTGTACAACTGCTGGTTCTATACAGCACCTTGCCACCTTAACGATCAGGTCCGCAAAGCACACCGTACCGTGTGCGGCGACACTTAAATATTAAAAGGGGACGGGCCTGTAAAGGCATCGCATTCATATACTACCCATGGTGCAAACCCCCGAGGAACCAGCAATAGTTGCCTGGGACGAGTGCTGCTGGGGCAAAAATACGTCCAGCCCATTTTTTGTGCAACAGCACAGCAACAGCGGTATAATAGCTATCAGCCAACACGGGTGGGCACCCATTGCGTCCCAATGGGAACCCTGAACCACCTTTGCACGCCACTGCAGATGAGCAGCAATCTGGGCAGCATTGGCAAAGTCACATGGTGGTGGTGGTGGTGGTGGTGGTGGTGGTGGGTAGGGAAAAAATTGCAACGGAAAAAAACTTATCCGCTCCCAAAAGCCGAGATTTGTCTGAAGTGTGCCCCCTGGGGCTGCAATGTTTGTTGGGATAGAGGGTCGTGGTTGCAACTGTTTTCAGCCCATGTGGGCGATATTTGTGTGTTTCGGGGCACAGCGGCATCTGGTGTGCCACCTGCGGCCAATTGCCTATCTCTGGCCAATCCCATGCACTCCCATGCAAACCATGCAGACGGTTGGCCAATTGGACGATGGGACTGAGTTTTGAAACGTCTTTCGGTGAGCCGCCTGGAGCCAATTGCGAGCCAAAATTTCAGTGGAATACCTGATATTGGTGGTATTTGTGTCTCAGGGCACCATGGCCCCCGAGTATACCGAGCTGCACCAGAGATGCAGTGCAGCGCTACCAGGGGGCAATTCTAGCGAGGAGGGTAGACAATGGGACTGAGTTTGCAAAACAATCCGGTGTGCGACCTGGGGCCAATTCCAGGTCCAACTACCTAGAGCCAAGTTCACGCACTCCAATGTAAACCGCGTAGATGATTAACAATTGACAATTGTGGATAATTGGAGGATGGGACTGAGTTTTCAAGGTATTTTGGTGTGCTACATGGGTTCAGTTGCAAGGTGGGCCTGAGTGCCATGATCTTTGGGCACAATGTTGGGGGTGAGGTGGTGGGGCGTTGGTGTCCGGCGGCATGTAGAGGCCCCACTCGTGCGATGTGAGGGCGCGGGAGGGGGTTCGGTGGGCCCAGAGAGCGAAGCTGGGACAGTGATTTCTTAGTGTCACCATCCCACAAGGCGCGGAGGTCGGACCATCCCGTAGTAGTGAAGGACTGCTCGGGCTCCCAAATCTGTAACAGTGCACCCCGGAAAAAATTGGACGTACGGGCACAGTCGCAAGCGGATGAGCTTGAAAGGGGGGGGACTCCTGATGCATAAAATAGGACGAGAGTGGAACAAAGCCCCGTCGCAAGGCTGGGTAACTGGTCGTTGGCCAGTTTGTGGGAAAGCACCTTCTGATAATTTCCTGTTGTTCATGATTTGACGGGCGCTTCACAAGTGTTGTTCATGATTTGACGGGTGCTTCACAAGGACATAAGGGGAAGCCGGTATACACACCCGGTACACATACAAGCACCATTTTCGAATGGTTGTGGAGGGTTGTGGAGGTTTGTGGAGGGTTGTGGAGGGTTGCAGAGGTTTGTGGAGGGTTGTGGAGGATGGCAGGGGTGGATATAGTGGGGGGGGGTCCCCCCCCCAGCCCCCCCCCCCCCCGATGACGATTACGATTACGATTTACCCGTTTGACTGACCTAGCAATTTTGCCAGCAGTTTTACAAGAGGACTGATGGCCCAAAAAGGCACCAAAGCAGGTGATACCCTGGATTTCATCCCAGGACAATCAATCTATGAGCCTGAGCATATACCGTTGTACTACTGAGCTAACCTGCCAGCCCTGAACACAAGACAATACACTGCACAGCGGTTGGTATATCCCATGAAGACAGTCCACACAGTGCAATCATTTCTTGGCACATTTTGCCAAAATGGCTATCAATCCCGAATCATCTTTGCCTGAACTGCCTGAGCTAATTGTAATCGTAATCGTCATTCCGTCATCACTGCCTCCTGGCTCAACACCCCCCCCCCACCCCCACCTTGGTAATGTCGTCACTATTATATCCACCCCTGGAGGATGGTTGAGAAGTGCTGAACGTCATTGAGGGTTGTGGAAAGTTGTGGAGGGCTGTGGAGGGCTGTGGAGGATGATGTGTTGAATGATGTTGAGGGTTGCGGAGGGTTGTGGAGGGTTGTGGAAGGCTGTAGAGGGCTGGGGAGGGTTGTGGAGGGCTGTGAAGGGCCGTGGAGGGTTGTGGAGGACGGTTGAGAAGTGTTGAACATTATTCAGGATTGTAAAGCATTGCCGAAGGTTGGCAGGGGGTCCAAGTTTTGACGAGGGCTGCGTGCGCTTCCCTCACTTCAGACCTGACTGCAAGACTGGTAAAAGTCTCGGAGGCACGGACACCATCTGCAAGTAATTTCAGAGGTCTGGGACCCAGCACGGACACCTGACAGTGAGGACAGAGCAGCCTAGAGTTAGAGGGGGATGGAGGGATGTGCATGAGTCTGAGGGTTGATGCTTGGCAAATGATGAAAGGTTGAAGCGGGTTGTGGGGGAATGCAGAGAGCGGTTGAAGGTTGCCGGGGCTGTTGGGGCTATCAATAACCTGTCACAATCACCAACAGATCTCCACAGCAGCACCGCTCAACAAATGCATGGCTGAGTATATTTGCTCTCGTCCGTGTACTCGCGCCCGCCTCGATCCGCCCCCGCCCGGTCATGTCAGTGGCGCCCCATGGTTTTGCGAAACCGCGCCTGTTCTACCCTCACAACTGCAGCAAGCCTATGCAACACCCCGGGTGTGAGTGTGTGTGCGTGTGTGTGCGCGCGCATGTGTGTGTGCCTCATGTGTACCCCTGTGTGATGTTTGTGTCCTGTGTGCCCGCCTGCCGGTCGAAAGCAGACCTGTTCAGCACACTCTATCATATCGCAGGCACTTCGGAGAAAATTATAAAGGGTGGAAGGGATAAGTCTACCAAAGGTTCCACTATTAGGCCTCCCGCTACCCCCCAGAGGGGGGATGGGTGGGTCAAGGGGCATGTGGGTGGGTTAGGTCGGATTTTTTGCATTTCGGGGTATTGCGAACCCCCTGCGTGCGCGCGTGCGCCCCTGGGGGAAGGGGTGCTGTTTACATGGATTTTGGGTGGCCATGGACTGGGATGTGGTTGAACACGATTGCTGGCTGTAGTGTATGCATGATGCATTGCAGAGGTAGAGACGTGGTGATAAGCCATAGGGAGCGCTTACTGCACACCGCGGGCGCGCCGCAGGTGCACCGCAGGCGCTGCAGGGTAAGGGTAATTAGCTTCAGCGCACACTGTCTAGGAAATACATACACCGGAACAAAAAAGTTCCGTGCACGTTGATCTGTTGGCACCATCGCTCTCTACAAAGAAGAGACTACGGCACCACCACATCGAGCTGGGGCTGAGCTCGAGGGCGGGATCTTCAATGAGCAACAAACGACATTTGTATAGGGGCTCATCTTGCCCGATCTGGCGCTCAAAGCACTCTCACACGCCACCATAGGTTACCTGCGAAACCCACAAAACCCATTGTTCCATAGAACCATTTTGGGGTCCGTTGAGCCCCGCCCCCGCCCTTGGGGTCGGGTCCTGGCTGGCAACCACGCTCGTGCTACCTAACCCTTGCCGTCTTAGGAGTGCCCAAAGCAGGGACGACGCAAAGTTCATACACGGCCCATTCCATATTGGGGACGGGCAACAAGTGCACCATTTGTCGGGGAAGAGGCCCAAAAAGGTAAAAATAGTAACAAAACTAGGGGAAAAAAGGCGTATAGGGGTATATGTTACATAAAAAACGCATGCGTGTATGTACCACTATATTGCCTTTGTTCCAAGAAAATTACCCAAATTGCGTGCCGCAAGTGCCGCACGCGCCGCAAGAGAAGCACCCCCATCAGGCGGGCTGTAAAAGCACACGGCTGGGCATCATACGACTGTGCACAGTCAACAGACGGGGCTCATCCTGCTGCTCTACAACTCCGCACACACAACAGACATGTGCGAGGCAGACCGTGCCAGTGCTTTAAATGCAGGTAGAAAAAGCTTATGTTGGGGGGGGGGGGGCAAAATCTTTGGGGGGGTCTCAGAAAGGGGCTCCTTCAGGAAGGGCCGATGTAAAACTGCACGTTTGGCCGCAGTGCATCACACAACGGTCTGAGGCTCAATGTGGACAACGGCTGACCGCAACCGGCCGGCGCAGAGCCGCTGGAAACTGCCTATCAATGACCATCTTCAGCATGCCTCTGTGGACAGTCTTCACAAATTGGACCAGAAATTGCAGAGGGAGCGTGTGTTTGCAACATCCATATTCCACTGGTAATGAGCAGCAGTCGTCCAGAGCCCGCTAAGAATATAAGCAGTCATCCGCGAACAAACAGCTGTCATCCAGACCCCTGTCCGCGGTAGCAACAGTCATCCACAACCCTCAAGCAATGAGCTGCAGTCAATCCAGAAGTCTTCATGAATTAACAGCAATCACCCAGAGCCAGCCAAGAATCCACTTACCACAAACTGCAACTCTTTTCCCCACTGCGCTGAGCCCCCAGCAAAGCACAATTTTGGGCAAACAAAAAAATTTGGTCCAAACTTTGTCGAGAACATCACAAACTGTCCATCACAAATGGTTTGAAAAATATTGATCCAAAAACGCTGAAAAGGGTGCTCTTTGGGCTAACCCTGGAAAGGGGGGAGGGGGGATCCTTAAAGGACTTTTTTCTGCAGCCTACCCAAAGAGTCCCTGCCAAGAGGGGGGGGTGATGGAAAAGGGGCTCCAAAGCACCCCCTCCTGATGTTTGTCTTTTCGTCCACCCCAGTTTGTGCAGGGAGCAGGGGTCAGGAACAGCACTCCCTGGCAGGGATGCAGTTGAGGTACAAGACAGCCCATGGCCGTTGGGGGCGGACATGAATGAGCAATCACCCCTGAGGAAAGAAACGAAGGACCCTCAAATCCTAACAAAAATCATCCAGGGGCAGCACCTTCAGCTCCGCAAACGAGGGAGATCGTCTGATAACATTGGCCAAGGAACTTGCGCCCTCAAAACCCAACGTTGTGTCGCTCACATCGAGAGCCTGCACAAATACGCATTGCATCGCTCGAAGCTTGATGCCGCACTTGAAAACCAGACTCGAGGCTGTTTTCAGGCCTTCGCTCAGCAACCGGGAGGGGGGGGTTGCAGAGTGGGGGGGGGGGGGGGCGGAAGGCTATTGCATACAAGCATTGGGGAAACGGAGAGAGAGCGGCTGGGTCGCAGGCTGGGCGCACAGAAAGGGGCGGGGCTTCCGAATGCATCTCTAATGGGGGCTTGCAAGACAGGCCCAGTCAGTGTGCCGGTTGGTACTTCGGGGTGTACGCACTGGTTTTGGTTTTCAGGAGGAAATTGCCCACATGGTTTGTCACGTATTTGTGGGAGGTGCGAGTGGGACCGTTGTCCCTGTGCCGACCGGTGCTGCTTCTGCCCCTTGACGTCCCTCCCACGCCGGCGCCGGCAATGCTTGTTTGCCTGCAAATCTTTCTCATTTGGCCTTCCTGGTCTCTGTTCTGTTTGTTGGTGGGGTTTGCCATAGAGGCGGAGTAGATGTATTGGCGGAGGGGGTGCTGTTGTGGCTGTCTAAGAGCTCCAGCACCCCGGCCCACACTCACCCCCCACACCCACATCTACCGCCTGAAACAATCGACGGCCAAGGCGCGCAGGTTGGAAGCGGCCTGAAGGGGCCTCTTGGTCGGGCGCAGTGCGCGCGTCTTCTTCGGTACCCGTGATGCGAAGTACCGCTCGGGGACCATCATGAAGTGTTGCGGGGCGGAACTGCGTCCCACGAGAAAGGCCAGAGTCCGCCCTCGGCCCTTCGGTGCGTGGCTGTGTGCTTCTCCGTCTGTCTTGCTCACTGTGGGTGCGAACCGCATGCACGTGCGGATCGCTTGGGGGTGAACGGCAGGCCAGGAGGGCGGTAGGGTGGAGGTTAGCACAACGGGGCTGCGCGGTGACTGTCGGGTACGAATGCGGTAAGCTGGGGAAAAGGGGAGCGGCGCGGTCATAGACTCGGCCTGTGGAGGGGCGGGGGGGGGATTACCTGTTCCAATGCATCCCTGTGCGCAGATGCGGGCTTGCACAGTGCACAGTGCACCCTGCGGTTTTCTCCTCCGGGTGTACCGCGTGCACTCGCCCAATGACAATTAAGGCGGTGCAATGGCCTGCGGACCCAGAGCCGCCCAGGCCACCGTCCACGTCATGCACGCACGCACTAACCACTGCACACTCTGCATGCACCACATCCTCCGTACACTTCCACTTATTTGCTACACTCGTCTCGCCTTCAATCTGCATTACGTGCTGTGGATGGATGCAAATACGGGAAACGGTGATGGGACCGCCGCAAGGAAAGCGCAACGACAACGCGCGTGCGCACAACCAACGACACAGGTTATTCCGCGCCCGCCCCAGGACCCCAGGACACGCAACCGCACGAGCACCTGAAAGTGCGGCGACCTCTCCAGGGCATCAGTCAGCAGCCGCATGCACGGCTGGCCAAGCTTACATTTAGCTAGCCCAAGACGACGGAAAGTGTTGGACTGGCAAATGGCAGTAGCGATGAGCTGCAGAAAATGTTATGGGTGTGTGATCATGCGCAACCAGAGCGGACACTCTGGCTTCCACACCCGTCACCACTTTTTTTGGGTTTGGGTTTGGGTGTGAGGCGGGAAAACTGCGTGCAATGACACGAGGAGCGTTCCGCATCGACAAAGACCACCAAAGACCACGATTGGAAGGGGTCCTTCCGAATGTTTCCGCACCTTTGTAGAACGCGCCAACAAAACGTATCCCGCTCAAAATATCGCCCTGGGCACATTGGGCGTTTTGACAAAATGTGCAACCCCCCGAGCAACTTGGAAGCAAACGGAACACGGACAAATCCAGGCGACAGCCTCGGCACCACTGCAACAGTCGTTTGAAGAAAGCATTGAGTTTAGTCTGCTGCTTGACGTTGGAAACGCTAGCAGAGGCTTCCATTAGAAAGGTCATCAAATCCGGGATCTACCTCCCACCGAATATACCCCAGGGTACAAATTTCGGCAAACCGCTCAGTACAGTAAGGGGGGTAACAATTTGGGGGTGCCAATCATCGGCGGGGAGGTGCGGTATCTTGTTGTTGTCTTGTCATTCGGTGTCGTATTGCGTTGGCTGCATAGAACAATCAGATTCTAAATCTGATTTTGACCTACAAGATGGGGGACTGGGTCGTGGGTTAACGTCTGTTGCCTTTTCCAACACAGCCAATGCCGAGCAAAGCTTTGCCCTCGCTTAGCCCTACCGCAAATGTAGGGTGTGGGAGGTTGGTTGGTTGGCCATCCTGGGTGAGATGCAAACCTTTATGCCGCGATAGCACACAGGTATTCCATCCAACCGCAATTCGGTGAACGTCTTGGAAGTCCCGATGGCATCGCACAACACATATAGCGCACCAAGGTCCCAACTCATGTGGGAAAGGTTTAACTCCGTCAACGTCGGGTTCTGACGACATTCGGGATGGAACACGTGGGTGTCACAAACTTCATAGACCACGGGTTTCGGGGGCTTCCATGATGACGTTCCAGGTCGAGGCGTGCCCCGTCATGTGGGGTCAAAACCCCGGTGCGACACTACAGCGAGTTATGTTCCTCGTGTAGCGATAGCGATGGCGAGACCGGGAGCACATACAAAGCTTCACATTGCAAACGAACCTCTACGATGGCTCTCGCCAACGCCTTGACACTATCGGTGGAGATTCCAGGGTTGTCAGACAAGTCCAAAGAAGATATGGAGTTCGAATGTCCAACCATTTCCGCAATCGTTGCAACGCTTTCGGGACTTAAATCATTGCCAGTGAGACGGACTTTTCGTAACGTCCTTTAGAAAAAACGCGGTGCAATGAAGATGAACACCATTGCCATGCGTCGACGGGCCATACCCAGCAACGATACCTCACTTCCTTGAACAGGGGTCTCAATAACGTGATTGCAGAATCTTTCAATTCGCATTCTCCAAAGTCTAATCTCAATAGTCCGTGTGCTTGCTTGGAAGCCTGATGGGGTCAAGGTGCATAGCAAAACGCAAGTCGTGATGAAGCAATTCGGTCCATGACAGGCGGCGGAATTCGAGATGCGATACGTCGACACGGAAGACATCGTTTCTCCGATCCCGATCCCGTGTCCAAACTTTGGAGGTACGGTGCTCTTCTACCTCCCCAAAGCACTTTCTTTTCTACGCCATGATAGGTTTAAGCAAAGACACCTTCCCCGGCCTCTTTCTTGGCGATTGGGGGCCGCGTTTTGTGATTGCATGGACAAGTTGTGAAACTTGGTGGTGCTCGAGTTGGGTACCATACAAATCCAAACTTGCAACCTAAACGTGTTAACAATGGTTACTAAGAGGACACGAAGGATCCGCACTTGCGTGTCGGAGCACTATTTCCACTACATGCACAAAACATAGTGGGGATTTACTTGGCGTGTTCACATAGCTATGCCCGAAAATTTACCCCCCTTCGTAACACGTGTGAACACGGTCCATTTTCCGACCCCAACCCCCCGAACAGCCCCTGGCACGTCCAACACAATCAATGCGGGCCCATTTACGTAGTGCGTGTGTTTGTGTCGTGTTGTGTTGTTTCGTGTCGTGTCGTGTCGTGTCGTGTCGTGTTCTGTGCACATCGTGGTCAAACAATTGAAAGTTTCTTTGGGGGGGGAGGGGGCTCGCTGGTTGATAATGATTTGGCTTGCTGAGTGAAGTGTCAATGGCTAAACAGAAAACGTGCCAAAACATTGTCCACAACTATTAGATTGTGAGCCACAAGACAAGGAGCAACTAAGAACACACAACACATGTCAGCGGGCAAGTAAGCACAAAAACAAAGCAGACTCCTCAGTGATGCATCATAGGCTGTACCAGAGGACAAGACACGGGTGCAATACGGCCCCTCGGGACCAATGGATTGTCCACTACAGCGACTGGATTCCCACAAATCCATTGCTCTTTGTACCCTTGTGTCCTCCATGCACACAGCCCATACGCAACACAACACGACCCGACAAAGAAATCAAGAACCATATGTCAATGGTGACGAAAGCAAGTGTGCGTCGTGACACGACACCACACCATTGCAAATGCACTTCAACTCACCACACCACAACACAATACAAACCCTTGCCTAACACGTGTTAACCCGGCTCCCCTATGGCCCTTTGCCTAGTTCCGGTGAACGTAAGGAATAAAGACATACATAAACTAAACCAGATGCGTGCACAATGTCACCAAGCGTCAAATGTGCTGCCAAACCCAACCGCCACTTATGTGGCACCCACTCGTACACTACATGGAAAGGGTTAGCAACAACGGTATGTGCGGTAACTCCTAAGCCACCAACCAACCTTCATTCCACCATGGTTCAATTTGGAAATACCCCCAACCCCGAAGCTCATGACCCAAAGAGTTCCCCTTGTCTGCCGCCCCTTGCCCCACGTCCTCAGGTCTTCTCCATGGAGTGCGGTCGCGGAAAAAACCTTTCACACAACTGTTGTGGTCCCCACCACACTCCTTGGACCACCAGTCGGCTGTATGCGCAATGGTCCCGAAAGGTGCTATTCGTGTACGACTATGACTTGCGGCTTGCGGGCGTGGAGGGGCAACATGAAGGGTTGGTAAGAGCATTGTGGCGAGAGCATTGTGGCGGGAACCATGGTTACATGCATGCAGCTACCTTCCACACAAAGGATAGAAGAAATGTCCAATTGGTATCGTCAACGTCGTAAACATAATGTCGGCACTTGATATGAAGGGGGATCCACGACCCAAATTGGGAACACACCAAGCGGCAAGGTAACTTTGGGGATAGGAAAGAAAATATCTCCTCCCACGTGTCCGAGGGTAAGCATGATATTGCGCTGAACGATTGCCTCGAATTGACATTCATGCGTCCACGTTTTGCTAAGGGTTGTTTCACCCGCGACCGTTGAGACCTAACCGGCATAACAAGATCTATGCATAAATGAAAGTGCTAGATGAAAATGGGAGGGGATGGGGGCGATGGTGGTACCCGTTCTTAGCGTATTCTTCAAGCCTTGGCTGAACTATGCGAAGTACACAAACGGCATTTGCGGCACAAATTAAACCTTGGTGCTCTCGCCTTACAAGCTTGTGCTTGATACCATACACACATCGCTTGTACCTCGGTGTCACCACGTCCCAAAAAAACCCACCCCCAGGGGGGGGGGGGGTTGTCAGGGGTTCAAAGGCCCCATTTCTCCACATGTTCTCTCACGATTGGCTTCCACAAGGTTGTAGGGTACCGGCACCGACTGTTGTTGCGTGCTATGTCCGTAGATTAGAAGTATTTGGGCTCGATGCGTTCCTCTCATCTTCCCTGTCATTCCTGGAAAGAGATGTGGGTCCGTCATATGGTTGTGTAGCCTAACAAAGGGAGACACATCTAGACGAGCAACATATGGGTTTTGGGAAGCAATTTGTTTGCATATGTGTTTTTTGTTGTGTCTGTGCACGTAGATGTGGTTGTGTCAGTGACGGAGCGCTTGAATGCAGCGCGGGTCGTGGCTATGGTTGTGTTTGGGGTTGTCATTGCGGCAACACCGGTTATTGGAGTTGCAAACTTTGTTATAAGAATCATCCGCTCTGTACTAATGGATGCCGCCTCATGGGAATAATTGGGGACCGTTCGGGGAATTGGGCTCAGAATCAGACCTCAAACATTTTGGCCTAATAAGGCAGAACGCTCCTTTCCCTGACTATCGGGGGAATTCGCTGAATAGCATCTTTGCCAGACTGAAAAATTGTATCACACACTGGTAAATCCTTATACAATTATGATGAAAATGAAAAGCGAATTCACAAACATTAAAATTGTATGGAAAAAACATTTCAAAAAAGGAGGGCCATTGTGCGGCAGTTTTAAAGCCGCGCGCACCGGCGTCCTGTTTCTGCTTCCAGGAAATCTCAGGGCCAGTAACCCTGTCTTACCTGTCTAAGGCTGAGACTGGGTACCCAGGTGCACAATCCAAAAAATTTACAGCTTCCCACTTCATCTTTGATCCACTGATTTGAATGCGTTCAATTTACCACACTCAATTCTGCATTTGTTGAAACCACGGGGCGACAAGCGTGCAGCAACTATGGACCGGCACCATGACCTGTCGTTTCAGAACTATTGACTACCGATCCATTTATTCTTCTTTTCTGCCATGGCTGCTCCAACAACTATCAAGATTGGTGTGCCCAAAGAAATCAAGAACCATGAATATCGTGTTGGCATGGTACCAGCTAGTGTTCGCGAGGTTGTTTCATACGGCCACGAAGTACTTGTGGAGACCAATGCCGGTTTGGGCATTGGAATTCAGGACAAAGACTACGAGGATGCTGGTGCCAAGATCATGACCAGTGCCTCGGAGGTGTGTGTTTGTCGTGTCGTAAGAAGGTGATTTTGCAGTTTTCAAGTGTTCCTCAGTGGAAAGTATGCAAGATTATCAAATAGCCCGGTTGCAAGAAAAAGCGGTCCATGCCTTGCTTTTGTGCCCCGCTTTCAGATCTTTGCTGTTGCGGACATGATTGTGAAAGTCAAGGAGCCTCTTGCTGGGGAGAGGGCGATGCTGCGTGAAGGTCAGGTGCTCTTCACGTATCTGCACCTTGCGGCTGATGCACCGCAAACAGCCGACTTAGTCAAGAGCAAGGTAAGTCATGCACGCAACTGAATCAGCTTCAACTTTTTCGTGGCCTTCTGAACAGTTTTCAGGGCAAAGCAACTTGATATTCGCCTGCACATGAATTACGGTCGTGTCATGATTCGTGGAGCAATTTGAAGTGACCAACTTTTCTATCTCCCAACCAGGCAATTTGTATCGCCTATGAGACCGTCACCGATCGCAACGGCACGCTCCCCTTGTTGTGCCCAATGTCGGAGGTGGCTGGCCGAATGTCCATTCAAGCTGGTGCTCAGGCGTTGGAGAAGTCTCGGGGCGGAAGTGGAATGCTGCTCGGTGGTATTCCAGGAGTAGAACCTGCCAAGGTGCGCCCCTGTGCGTGGCTCGATTTCTTCTTCTCTCTATTGGGACAAGTCTTGTCTGCTCGAAATGCCCTTGCGCTGGGATTGAGAATAAAACGTTTGCAGAATAATATTGTTCATTTGTGTCTGTCTGCCTTAAAAAGGCCGCGGACCCACCCCATACCGAACCCTATCCTGTTAAGTTTACCAGATCGTTACCAAAATTCCTAGCTCGCATCGCCGCTCATGCTCTGTTCCTGCGCGGTCCCTTGTTGCAGCGTACTCAAGAAGTCGGGGCAGTGGCTCCGTTCCTTTCATGTTGCAGTGTGCAGTCGGTGAATTCGAGAAGTCTTGTTCCATCTTGGGTCACACGTTTTCCCTTTGCGTGTGTGATTGGCGTGTCGTTACCTTTCTCACTGTGTTTTCAAGTTCTTCACGCCACTGAAATCTGCGATAACCGTCGAAAACAGTGCGAAGACAGTTGGGCCGGAAAGATGTTTCGGCACAACGAGAATTCTTATGCCAAGAAGTCTGAGGTAAATCTGGAAATGAGGCTACACTTGTACGCACACATCCGCCAGTTCAGTGATGGGGCCACCGTTTTCATGAGACATTATTGCCCTCCTGCAACGGCCGCTTTTGGGCACAAAACCCGGCAAGCAACGTCTGCATACTCTCCAAACATACTATTGGGTGGGACCGGTGGCAGCGCGTGGTGGTACCCCAGGCGTTGATCGTACATTATGCCTCCAGGGCACCAGCCGCAGTGGGAAGGGCAAGGGGGGGGAAGCTGCAGCCCAGACACAGGTTTTGGGGAGGTCGTGGTGTGCATCGTGCGTCGCGTGTACTGACGGATGATGTGTGTCCACTGCAGGTCGTGATCATTGGTGGAGGCATAGTTGGCACAAATGCTACCCAGATGGCCGTTGGTATGGGTGCGGATGTGGTGGTGTTGGACCGCAGTCCCGAAGCCCTGCGGAGGCTCAACGTGCAGTTCGGCAGCCGCGTCAAGGGCGTGTTCTCCACCCGTGAGAGCATCGAGAGGGTGTGTGGTGGGTTGCAAGCGTCTGTCCAGGTTTTGTGACATTTGTCAACACAGGAGTGCACCATGCTACAGTCATGTGTCACGAGCAAAACAGTAATACAAGTGCCGGGCAACAGTTCCCTCCCCCCCCCACACACAGGCCGCCCACCGCACGCCCCAACCCATGCTCCGTGCCATCAATTCTGACCGAGGTGTTGCGTGATTCCTTTTCGCTATTTTTTTTTTAATGCATGGCAGCCATGCTGCCCAATATTCCTTTTCGCTGTTCCCTGTTGCGTGTGGTGCAATGTTTTTTAACTCTGCATCTCTGCCCGGTCAGGGAGGGAATAGCACCTGAGGAGGATACCCACACAATGTTTCCTTGCACTTGGACTCCCTCCAATCAAAGAGACAAAGTAAGGAAGGGTAGAAAGAAAAGGGAGACAGGAGAAGGAGCAAGGAGGGACACAGAGAAGACGCCAGCAGAGGAGGCATATGGAAGGGAGGAAACGCCGAAAAAGACATGCAACAATCTAACACCGATGAGTTGCTCTTGCTCTTGCTCAACACTGAAAGGTGTTGTTGCCAACCAACCCGCAAGCCCCAGCCGGCAAATCTGTGATTTTTGTTGAAAATTGCTTGTTTGGGATTGTTATTGATGCCATATCAACAAATTGTTGAGGTGCCCCATTGTTTTGTAACCGCGGTGCATTGATTGCCTCAAACTTTGGCCCTCCTTCCTCTGGTACCCTCTTGCACATGCAATGCGACCCCCTGTCCAAAACCCGATGAAAGACTGAGGAGCTTGGACTTTTCTGCTTTTTCTCCACCAGCACGTATTGGACGCGGATTTAGTCATTGGCGGCGTCCTTATCCCGGGGGCTGCCGCTCCGAAACTGGTGTCAGCCGATTTAGTGGAGCGGATGAAACCCGGCTCCGCCATCGTCGACGTTGCCATTGATCAAGGCGGTTGTGTCGCTACGTCGAAGCCGACGACTCATGCTGACCCGACATACATTGTGCACAATGTAGTGCATTACTGTGTCGCCAATATGCCGGTGTGTGCTCTCGTCATTCACTGTCAAAGCCGGTCCACAGTTGGAGGGGGGCTGGAGCCTGCGGGAATGGGTGGGCGGAGGCGGCTGGAGAAGAGGCTCGTGACAGGACTTATGATTTGTGCCAAAAGAGGACCATCCTCTTGTGATATGCCTTGCATGGTCACAGCCCCGAGCTGTATAGGCATAGTCGGCCCTATCAATTGAGGATGTCGGGGTTGTCCAACCAGGGGCTCTATCAAACCCCCGTTCTCCAAGAGGGAAATGCACGTGGTATCTGGGTGTATTTTATGGATGCACTCTCTTTTCAGTTTGGGCTGTGAACACCACTCTCCCACAAGCATAAGTACAGCTTGTGGAGGGCAGCAGGATTGAAAATTCGCCATCACCCACCTCCTTCGACAAGGGAAGGCACACCTGGAGACCACGCTGTGGTGGAGCCGTGGTGCACATCCAGCAATTCCTGAATGCAGGCAATGTGCGGTATCAACCGTGTGCACAAAGGGATCATTTTCAGGCGGATCTTTGGACAGCCCAAGGCAACCAGGCTCTTGGAGCTCGGATTCTGAATCATTGGACCCAGAATGGTCTTCGGGCCCGCTTGTCCCTCATTTCTGTGGAGGACAATGATGATGAGAATGAGGAGGAGGATTTCAAGTAAGTGACATGAGATTCTTCAAGTGCGAAACGAAGCGAAACAACCGCTTTACGTGAATGAGCACCCTGTGAGGTGCTCATTCCCACAAAAAGTTGCAAAACAATTGGTAGAGCGGAGGTCTCCGTATGCCAACCCCTGAGGCCACCATGCCCTGCCACCCTGGAAATCTGCCAAGACAGTGTGTAAAATAGCAGAGAAGAATCGGTGCGCAGTGCACTTGTCTCCCTCCAAGAGAGCATGGAAGCTGGTCTCTTCCAGGTGGGGGCAGCAGGTTGCACAGAAACTCGCCTGGTACGCTGCAGTGGTTGCCTATTGGAAGAATGATCAAGGCCAAGGTTCTGTAGGAGAGCAGTGTTGAGGTGCACTGGGACAGCAAGGAAGGCAATGCACATAGTTTTTTGTCAAGCAAAAGCTGCCAAGCTTCCCAGCTGTTGGAGGGAATGCACAGCTGGATGCAAATCTGGTGGAAATATTTCAACATGTGAAATGCCTCGCCCATGCCGCCTGTCCATCTCGGCAACAAGTGACCAAGTTGGTGCAAAATCTTCTTGACCTTGGGATAGATAGGGTACCTGAGGCTGGCACCTGATGCCTGCCTGCGAACCATCGCACAGGACAGCAAGAAGCACACATTTTGGTACCAGTGAGACTCAGTTGGGACATTTTCTGAATCCAAAAAAAAATCACAGCCCATTGGCCCGTTTCTCGTGTTGGAATTCTAATGTTGCAAAATACCTTTGAAGGTGTGTGGGGATATTTGGGGGGTTGGGGGTTCGCTCAGTGTGCGGGGGGTGGGGGGTCGTTGGTTCATGGTTTCCCTCACAAACTTTGTATCTGTGTATGTGAGGGTAGGTTTTGTTGGGGTTCCCATCATGTGAGGGTAGGAGGGTATGTGAGATATGAGGGTGTCATTGGAAGGGTGTCATTGGACATAGCCAATTTCTCTTTTCTGAAGTTCGGGAAACACTGTTTATACTTCTCAGGGCGCTGTCGCCCGTACATCTACGTATGCTCTGAACAACGCTACGTTGCCTTTCATTGTGAAGTTGGCCAACCAAGGCTGGGAAAAGGCCTTGCTGGGAGATGAGCATTTTCTTCAAGGTCTCAGCATTATCCACGGCAAGGTCACATGCCCACACACTGCAAGTGCATTGGGGTACAACCATGTCCCCCGATGGCAGGCGATCGAGGAGGCACAAAAGTCTGGCGACAGTACCATCAAAGCATGCAAGTCAAAGGAACAGCACGTTCCAGAGACCACTACTGCATGAATAGCACGAGGTGGTTGCTTTTGTTGAAAGACAGCACCGAGTTGTCTTTGTCATTGGAGGTGCATGCACCAGGTGGGAAGTTTGTTCCGGCTTGGATTGCATGTTCAAGCCCCTCGTGGTAATTAACGCTGATCAACATTGGGGATTTGGATTTGGATTTTGCAGCAGTATGTCGAAGTTCCCACCACTTACTGTTCCAATTAGTGCCAGATATGCTCATTTTCTGCCAGAAGCCGATGTGAAAGGTGCTCGACAAACTTTTACACCAGCACAGCACTCTCTCTGCAATGTGCTCTTGCAGACAGACTGCCTGGCACCCAATTATTGTAGATATACGTAGAAATTCAGACATGCAGATGCTCCAGGAGGCAGCTTTGCACTTGACAGCTTTGTCTAGCGCACCGCTACAAGGGCAGATCCCAAGGCACACAAGGGCAGATCCCAAGGCACAACTTTGTTGTATCCGGACTGTTCCGTTGGAGTCCCTCGAAGGTGAGCTCTTGCTCCAGTCTTATTTTATCTGACATGTGATTCATACTAACCAGAGTGTCCGAGACAGAATTTGTTTGGTGGCACATTATGGTTGTTTTCCTTCGCTGCATTTTGGATCAATACAAATGTGTTCCATTTGCTGCAACACTCTTCTCCCGCTATAGTTCGGAAAACACCGTACACCGAAAATCTGCATGATTTTGAGATGAGGCCCATGGCCATTATGTTTATTCCCCTCAAACCTGCTTGACTGCGAGCAATGTTACCATTTTCGTTGCTCTTGTGACCAACACAATTTCGCCAAAAGTCATATTTGTGGTTGCAGGTGTCTGTTTCACTGGTTTTTGAGCCTGTGTTGTGCCTGACGTTTTGTACATTGGAAGCACCTGACCCTCTTGACGGATTTAGGGCTCTTCATCAGGCATGCAGCCAAGGCACAAGTCTCTGGTAGCTTTGCAGCAAACCCCTGCGATTTTTATTTTCTGCAGTTGTTCTTTTTGTGGCGTCAAGCGTAACGCGTTATCTGAGTACTGTGCTTTTCCGTTCCAGGAAGGCAAGAAGGCTGCATGTTGTCGGTACAAGCATTCTTTGATCTGTGGTCACCCTGTACAGGACCATGTTTGTGGGAATTGCTTGCGGAACGTATTCAGCAGACATCCTGAAGTCTTCTGCTCATCCATGACCCATTGGTGCTTGCGTCAGCCGTCCACAGTCACTCAGGTTGTAGGTGACAGATTGCGTTTGAGATGCTACGTGACTGAATTCTTGGCAGGGGCAGGGTTGAAATCCCCGAAATAACAATTTCTAGCTCCCTTTTTTGGCTGCGTATGAGAGGTTTTACAGATATTGTTGCGGCGGACCGCTCATTTTTTTGTTGTTTTTCTCTTGATTTGGAATTGTTTCTTTCATTGGGCAGTACGTCTCTTTAGAGGTTTCTCAACATTCAAGCTGGCACCAGTCTGGGCTGCACAGGCAGTGGTCTCACCTAGTCCCGCACTCCAAATATCATCACTGCAGCCGAACTGATTTTTTCAACACTGTGTTTGCGAGGAATGAATTTGGGTGGATTCGGTTTGTTTAAAAATAGAAGAAAAAGTATGTTTGAAATTATGGGTCAAGCCGGGGTGTTCCCCTCAATATACCCAAATAGTGCCGAAATGGCATTTGGCTGGCCAACCGGCCGCAACTGAATTTTTCAACACGCACGTGCGGCACAACGCGCAAAAAAGTTTCCATTTAGGTTAGGTGCTCCCCCCCGGGGGGGCGACTCCGCGGGTCCTAGGACGCCAACTACCCCTGCCCCCCCCCCCCCCTAGGGGCCTTCGGCCAACAGTTAGTTGCCAAAGGTGTTGCCCTCAGGCGTCCATGGGCGCCAAAGGCGCCTGATGCTCCATGAACACCAAAGGTGCCCTAAGGCAAATTTTATCCAATTTGCACCCCAACGCTATCCTTAAACCCAACCTTGACTCTAACACCCACCCTCAACCCTCAGCCTACTCCTATCCCTACACCTAATCAAGACTGAATATTGGGACCGAGCTGGTGGGGGAAGGAACATTAGATATGAATGGTGAGGGACACCAATGAGCCCACATTGAAGGCCGTTGACAAAGTGGAATCAGCTTGCAAGTGATCCCCTTCACCACAAGGCCCACTTTCAAGGCTTTTGTGGACTTGTGAGGGGCCAAAATGCCCCAAAATGGCCTCAACATGGGCTCATTTCACCCGTTTGTGCACCCCAAATGGTGTAGGATGAGTTTTGGAAAAATGCGTTTTTGACCCATTTTTGACCCATTTTTGGTCCCAAAATAGCGCATTTTCAAGGCATTTTGGGATTTTCGGAGGACCAAAATGGGCCACCACAAGCTCAAAACGGTCCAAAAACACTTGTTTTAGCATCACACATGGTCTAGGATCATTTTTGAGAAAAGTCATCTTTTTGCCCCTATTGGACCATAGTGACCCATTTGGGCACCCACTTGTTTGGGCTTGAGCTTGCAGCTTGCCGCAGTCTACTGGGCCTAGGTACGGGGGTCTAGGCGTCCATTTGGGCAATTCGGAGGGGTGGAAACCACAAAACATGGGGGGTAGCGGGTGGACTAGGTGCCCTCAGAATCGCATTTTGAGCCATGTAGCCAAAGATATGGCCTATTCTTGGTTTGTGGCTGTCACCAGCCAATCTGCACAAAATTTGGGGTTTCTGGGGGCCTTTTTGGCCGTTTCCGGGACATATCGTGGAGTTAGAGGGCTGCAAAGGGCTCGTTGACATGGGAAAGTCAAGCCGCACATAGAGTGTACCCACCCTTTCCCTTCGTTTGGCCGTTTTGAATGGGTTCTAGGGCCGTTTTGGCCCAAAAATGGCTGTTTTTGGCCCTAAACTGCAGTTTTGCGACACCCGTTCCCGGCCGCCACCGTTGAGTTTCTGGCTCATACTTGGTGTGGTTGTCCCCCACACCCATAGGTATCATCCACCAAAATTTCAGCCGAATCCGAAGCACCACGACGGAGTTCTGATTTTTACCCATTTCGCGCGTGCTGCTTGCTGCTTGCTGCTGCTGCTGCTGCTAAACCTGGTAGGTCCACCCTAGACCCTAAAAAGGGTTATAAAACCAAGACTGGTTCCACCAGCTCGGTGACCCTAACCCTAGCCGTGGCTCTCACCCTAGGCTAGGGTCAGAGTGAGTGTTGGGGTCCAAAATGGAGAGCAACGATGTGGCAAAAGGAGCCATGAACGAAATTGGGGGGATCTTGTTCAGCCCAATCAACAGGGCTGGCCTGGCCATACTAGCTGGCTGCAAAGGTTAGGGTTAGGTTTATCGTGATGGTATGGTTAGAGGGAGGGCAAGGGGAGGTAAGGGGAGCCTGTGCCCCCCCCCCCCCCACACCCCAAATCGCCCTACCTGGATCCCCCCCCCCCCACCCCCAATCGCCCCACCGGACCCCCCCCCCCCCAACCGACCCTCCCGGAGCCCCCCCCCCCCCCCCCAAGCCCCTCCTAGACCCCCCCCCCCATTTGCCCCTCCTTGACCCCCCCTCCCATGCCCCCCCCCCCCCCCCCCCCCCCCCCCCCCCCCCCAAGGGGCCTCCGGCCAACAGTTAGTTGGGGGGGTAGTTGGCATCCAGAACCGAGGGGTCGCCCCCCCCCCCCCCGGGGTGCTCCCATGCCCTCCCAGGCTGTCCTGTTCCCCTGGTTGGTTGCCCCGCTCCTCCTATGGGGGTCGCCCCCTTCCCCCGGCCCCCCATGCTCCGGGGGGTGGTATGGCCGCTGCTGCACGAAGCCCAGGGCCTCTAGCATGCTGCCGGGTGCACCGGCCTCGCTGCCCTGGGGCGTGTCCCCCGCTCCCTTGCTGACCGCGGCCGCCGCCCGCTGGGCTGTGGCTGCTGGCGCCCTTGCTGCCCGCGCACCTGTGGCAGCTCCCCTCCCCCATCCCGCCGCCGCTTGCGCACCGGCTAGCTAGCGTTCTCGTCCTCGTTGACCACGTTGTCATCCACGCCGTCATTGACATCATCTTCACGCGCACCGTCCAGCGCCGCTGCCCGCGGCCGCTTGCCCGTTGGCACCAGCGGCTGGCAGCACTACCGGCTGGCCGGCAGGCCGCCTTGGCTAGTTGCAGGCGCGGGCACGGGCGCCGGCAACCGTTCACGCTTGCTTGGGCGCCCCGTTGCGCCACGGGGCGCCGAGCTGGCTCCCCGGTCCGCTGTGCCCTGTGGCGGCTTGCTGAGCTATGCTAGCCATGCCACTGGCGCGAGGATGCACCAACCGGGGCGCATTGCTGAGCACCCCTCGGGGCCCATTCCCATTCTGATCGTGCCGTGCCTCTCATGTCTCAACACGCCACAGTGGAGCACTCCAACTGGCCACAACTAATTTTTTCAACACATGTGTGTGGCATGACGCGCAAAAAAGTTTCCGTTTTCACTGGGAGTGAATCACCAGGTTATTCAAGTCTTGCTCGTTGTTGTGTACGGGGTTAGTGCGGGGGGGGGGGGGGGGTAACAACTCCCTTTTTGCCGCCTCTGAACCACTATGTACACGGCACCGGGGAAGAACCCTCTCGCTGGGCTCAAGTGTCTTCGCGGGAGAGCCTCCCATGCCCTTCCCCTCGGCTTGGCGTCGACGCCTACGCTGGGCCCGTCCCCGGGGCCAGCGCCTCCGGATGTCCATCATCCTTTGGGGGGGGTAAGGCAACCCTCGGACGAACCCCACAACCGTCAGGGTCCGGGTGTGCAGCAGGCATGCTCGCCTGCGGCCCGCGGGGCTCTGCCCCCCCCCTCCCTCAACCCGTGGAGCCCGTGTTTGGTGTTGTGCTAGCGCCGCCTTCTCGTCCTTCATTGCTGTCCAATGCTAGCGCTAGGGGGAGCGTTAGCGCGCCAGGCGCGCGCCGGGCATCTTTTTTGACCCGTGCCCCACCAGTGACTTTTTAGGGGTTGCACTAAGCGCAACTATTTGGACGTCTAGCCGTCCTAGAACCCCATACTTTGTGATACTATGGGCATTATTGTTGTTTGACAACAGGTATTTTGATGCTTCTTTCACATTCGGGATATGGTATATTTGGATTCTCACCCAGTTTCACCAATTTTCTTCCATTTTTTGCTCGTTTAGACCACATCCACTCCTTACTAGGTTGATTTCTCCCCACCATGGGGACCCCAAGAAAGCAGGGGTAATGTAGCCATATTGATTTCTCCCCACCATGGGGACCCGAGAAGGCAGGGGTGATGTAGCGAATACCGAGTTTGCGCTTCGTTCTTATGATGTGAGGCAGAAACGCCGTCCAAACCGCTTGTGGCTTGGGGACTCATTACCATCACGAAATCTATGGGAAAGGTAAAGGCAAAGTACCGTTTGTTAAGTACAATACAAATGACATTTGGAGTTGTTGAATTCACTGCATTGTCTAATTATGCAACGTGCTTTGTAGGGAAGGTGTGCAGTCCATAATGGTCTATTTGGGGGCCCTTCTCCATCAGAGGGTAAATCTCGGGCTGAAGTTAGGATAGTTAATAGAAAGGTAGCGCGCCGGGGAAACATTCCCCCCTAGCGCCACCGTGCTCGCCGGCACCCTTGGAGGGGTTGGGGGCATGTGTTCCGTGGGGGGGAGGGGGGATGGGTGGGGGTCCTGGGCTACACCCCACCTCCCTTCGCACCCGCTTCCGGCTGGACGTGACGTCCTTGGACTCATCGTTAGCCATGATGCCGACCTCCCCCACGTCCCGCCGGCGCTTGCCCGCCACCCGCGGCGGGTGACAGCACCTCTGGTGATCCTCCGGCGCCTCTTCCGGCAACGGCGCCCGCCGCTTGAGCGCCCCAAGGAGCAACCCCCATGGTGGAGGCACCGGTCGGCTTTGCGGGCCTGAGAGCCAAGCCAACATCGCCCGCTGCCGCCTTCTTCACCTCCGGGGCCAGCATGCAGCGCCCCTGGCGTGATAAGGACCGTCTGCCCCCCAGGGCAGCGCCCCCTCCCCCCCCGGTCTCCCGGTGCCCCTCATGCTGCTTCGCACAGCACAATAGCACACCGCAGCGCCATTCCCTGCACCACCTGCACGCCGGCGCCTGGTGTTGCGGGCACATCCTTCCTCTGACGAACCGGCCTTGCTCCACCCCTCGGGAATGCTGGTGGGCAGGGCCTCGGCGACCTCGGCGATCACTGCGTTGCCGATGCGGTGCACGGTTCCCCAATTTACAGAGCGTGTGCCTCAATAGACCTGAACATGCATCTCAAAAAGCAGTTTTCAGGTGTTTCAGTAGTTCAGGTGGTCCGTGTTGAGCATGTACAACTCTTCAAAGTCGAATACTTCTTCCAAAAAAAGTGGCACAC
Source organism: Eutreptiella sp. 'Long Island Sound 2002' (assembly GCA_964036045.1). Classification (NCBI taxonomy): domain Eukaryota; phylum Euglenozoa; class Euglenophyceae; order Eutreptiales; family Eutreptiaceae; genus Eutreptiella; species Eutreptiella sp. 'Long Island Sound 2002'. The sequence goes on from OZ038385.1 coordinate 79,667,279, forward strand.
AGAGCATGTGTCTCAGTGGACGTAAGCATGCATGTCAACACCTTTTTCAGGTCGTTGAGTGGCTCATGTGCCCTGCCTGTCTTGCTTCGTGTCGCTTGTCCCTTGCATAGTAAGCAGGGGGGGGGGGGGGGACCATCACTTGGGGTACGTTCCCTCGGGGGTGTGAGGGAACTGTCGCGCGGCGGTTTTTTTTGTACAAGGGGGGGGGGTGTAGATCAATGGTGGGCAAGTTTCGGTTCTGCGCTTTGCAAGGGTACACAGCCACTTGGAAGGGAATTATTTCCGCCATGACCACAAATGATCTCCCAGCCGTGGCTGACGAGCTTTAAGCCACAACACTGGCACACTCCCGCATGTGGGAGCACCAATGAGGTCCGGGATAAAGAGATGTAGAGCAGAGCACGAGACACCCAAGATGCCGGGGGACTGGGAGCATTAGTTGGAGAAGGTGAGAGATGTGGAAGCGGCGGCTCAGCACAATGCCAAAACAAACAAATCACTACACAACAATTGTGGGCACTCGTAACCATCTGCCATGTTGGATTGCATGGAGCACACACAACATAGCGCACACTACAGACAACATACATCATGGAGCATTAAGTGATCAAACTGATTTTGCAGTGTGGGATGGGGTGAGGACCATGTTATTTCAAAACATGACATCATGGCTGGTGCATGTCGCCTGCCTTTTGCCATTTTGGCCTATCAAGGGAAAGTCTTTCCTGTGCTCCACCACGCCGTTTACCGGTACATATTATTGTTACACACAAAAATTAGCACCTTTGTCTCTAGCATGCTATTCCAAAGTTTGTTTTTTACACCATAGATCCTTGATCAAAAACAGAGTGTCATTTTATAATTGATACCTGCTAGAGACCATTTTCCTCCATCCCCCCCCCCCCCCGCCGCTTGCCCTTTTGAGTTCCTGGCGCCTTGGCCTTGGCCACAGAAATTCTAGGCATGCATTGCCACAAATATCATAGCATACAAGTCCCCTTACAGATCCCCTGCAAATGTGCATGGAAAAAAACAGCAGTGTGCTGCTTGCGCAGTGTGTGGTTGAAGGTGAGCAGTGTCCAAAACACGCAATGTACCCCCCTCCCCTTCCCTTTGCGGCGGTTGGAAGCCAGTGGGCAAAGACAAGTGGACAGCATGCGCATGAATGATGTCGAGCGAAAAGGTAGGCGCCACACACGGTACAGCAATGATCTGTTGAGACACCTGACAGCATGAACACAAGCTGAAATGATGAGACGCCTTTGCGCCAACACAGGCGCCTTTGCGCCCCTGAGGCACGAGTACGACACGTCCTTACGTGCCAGGGAATGAGTGCAAGGCAGGGGCACGACCTGCAGGGCAAGGGTTAGAGTCTAACCGGCACTGTGGGTGGGTGGTGGGTGCGAGCTGACCTCACTGTTCAGAGGAGCAGAGCCAATGCATAGTCAGCAACCACCTGGTGTGGTACAGAACTGGTCTACGCTGCAGTGCAGCAAGCATGACATTGAACGATGTGGTTATGACCATGCGCCTGTGACACGGGGGCGTATGCGAACCCAGTTTCCGTTGCCTCATGGCCTTCCCTTTGCGCAAGCACCGCCTTGTCTAAGCACCGGGACAATTGGTGGCCGCAGCTCCGCCGCGTTTGCTGGACGTTTGAACGATGAATTCCTGCCAGTGGGATACCGGGGGTGACGGCCATCGTCGGATTATGGCTAAGCACCGGGACCCGGTCTGACCGTCGTTTTTCTGACCACAGGTTTTATGGTGAGAAACTTAACAAAACGTGATTTTGTGCTGATTGTAGAGGGAAACAGGGGCTGTGTCATGTTTGGGATGAGTCCTCCTGCTCATAACAACATTATGCTTGGTACTGCAACCCACTGCCCTTTGTTTTGATGTGATTTTCAGCCATGACTAATGTCGTTACTCTTGGCTTGGCCGGCACCGCACGTCGCGCGCAAGCACCGCCTTGTCCAAGCAGCGGGACCCGGTTTGACCATCATTTTTCTGACTTTCCTAGTGCTTGCACAAGGGGGGGGGGGGTATGTAATGTGCACAGTTGCAGTATGCAGTGTGGCAACCACCCACATCCTTGAACAATGTCATGTCTTCGCACACCAGGGTGCCTGACAAAGCCCTCTTGTCCAGGGTCCTCCAACCGGGACGTCCCATCTCCGCTGACCCACCCACATGGGAGGCATTCACCACAGCCCCGAATCAGCCCAGAGGGAAAGCTCCGGGGGTGGATAATGTGGCTCCACACCTCTATCAATGGCTCCTGCGGGAACTATAGTGGGACCTCTACATCGCAGTACGACACGCGTGGCCCCAGTGGCTACGGGCCCGCATCACCATGATATACAAGTCCGGACCACCCGAGACTGCCTGCAGTTACTAGCCCATTAGCGTGGCCACGGGAATGTACTCCATCATCGCCCGACTCCTACCGAACACCCTGCGTGAACCCATCGACGAAGCTTTCAAGCCGGCGGTCGGCGTGGTTCCACTACCTCCCAGCAGGCTCTCCGAATGGCCATGCTATTGCATCAACGGGGAGACGGGTCTCTGATTTGCCTCCTAGAGGTAGTTAAGGCGTACCCTAGCATGCCACATGCATGCCTCCTACACGGTCTCAAAAGCCATCGGGGCTCCGGCCCACGTCTACAGTATGGTGGAAAGCAGTTACACGCACAGCACGGGAGTATTTGGGGACGTCCGATTCCCACTAAAAAGAGGCATCAAAGAAGGGTGCCCCTTGTCGACAGCGCTATTCGTCTTGGTTTACGAGGCCTTTCACCACACTCTCACGCGGGAGTTTCCCAACAACACCATCATGGCCTATGTCAATGACATTGCCATCATCTCTCCGAACAAACAGGAAATGAAGTGCGTCCCCGACTTGGTCTACCAGCGGTCTGCGATCCTGAGACTAAAAACCAACTCCGCCAAGACCCAAATCTACCGATGGGCCCCACCTGTGCGACGCCTGGGGTGGCGAGAAGGGGAGCGCCACAAAACGACACGATAGAATTGTGTGGCACACACCTGCCAATGCAACCCCCCATCTTCCACTACTTGGAGCACCTACTGGCACACCCGCGTGGGAACAAAAGGCACGCGACGACTTCATGGGTATGGTCAGCGCGGATTAGGCAAGATACAAGTACCTCCCACTCAATGCCTTCGAACGAGTCCAGCTCTTGAGCGCCATCTTGATTCCACGATGGGATTACCGGGTCCTCTTCTTGGCGAACGACTCCATGTTCAAGACAATAGACTCCATGTGTCTGCAATTCGTACTTATGGCAGAAGGCATGGAACGCAACAAAACTGACGTCCACAAATCCTACAATGCCCTCCACGTCACGTCGCCCCCACGATTGGGAGGAATGGGCATGCACCAACTTTTCTAGGCCCACAGAGCACGCCTCGTGACCCTTATGCAAAATACCCTTCGCACTCGTCCTGGAACGTTGGGATACAATATGCAGCACTCATTACCCGCAAAGGCAGTACCCATCCGCAATCACCTAGTTGGGAGTGCGAACGGCGCTCCACGTCGACCCGCCGCCCCGTCCCGCCGGGGGACCCGACCTCTTGGACAGCGAAAGTTCCGATGACGGCCTTATGCTGGCCGCCCGACAGGAACAAGTTGGGGACACCCAACACACACGGCATTACGTGGCTCCGCACCGTTCCCAGGATGACCCTTTGGCAGGGACTATCCCAGCAAGGTACCACCCAATCACCATTGCCGGCATCCAATGCTACTGAAACCTCCCGCCACCGGAGGGCACGTCACTGTACTCGGATAGAAGCCTCCAAGCGGCAAAGATCGCCGTCGTTGAGTACCAAGCGGCGGGCGCCACGTTGATGAAAGGTCCTCTCCGCATCCTGATCAGGGTAGCCGGAACCCACCAATCATGCAGGGCTGAGATGTATGGAGCGGCAATCGGCACGGCTGTGGCCTCCGACGGGGACACGCAATTTATTGGCAGCATGGCGGTGACCAAGTGCGCTGACCAGCGGGCTACCCACGAGTGCTTGGATGCAGACATCCGACACAAGAAGCAGGTTGATCTAGAGTGGATCCCCAGCCACCGCAAGGAGTCGGAGGCGTGTGACGGCCAGGAGCGTGAGTAGATCCGAAGCAACGGCAAAGTCGACATGCTGGCCAAAATGGCCACCCGTTTGCTGGTGCCGGACTACGACCCCACCCAACCCGAGGATATAGCGCTTTGCGGAGGTCCAACCCCCACACCAGCACAGAAACGGATTCTTCAGAGACGGTGCACAGCGACCTTCGAGGGTACCCATTGGACTTCTTGGTTGCCCATGAGGGGCGAACGCCGCATGCTATGGATAAAGTGGCTATGGGGACAGGTGCGCTAGGACGGCTTGGGCGCCCCCTTGGGACCACACAAAACCCAAATGCCCTCTCTGCCCTTTATACCATGGAACGGCCGTACACCAACGCCTCATGCATTGCATGCGATGGAAGGTGGCGTTCCGCAACATGTGGCTGGGCACCTTGGGGCCCTGGCAAGATATGATGACGGAGTGGTGGTCTAGAGCACCACCAGCGGACCTGCACCACGTATCATGCCCGCACATACCCCAATCACGATGGGAGCACGTCCCCAAGTCACACCGGTTCGACTTTCGCGCCAGGGTGGCGTGGCACCAATACCATGCACTGCACGGAGTGATCCAGCTGCGCAGCCACCTGACCATGCCCCCTCTGGACCCCGCCCCCCCCCCCCCCACGCCTTCCACAGCGGTACTTGCATGGTGCACGAAATTGCGCCCACGACCAGTGAATCCACACCCCACGGACACCATCCTCTGCAACCAAGTCCATTACTCTGGCCCTGGGACATGTACAGTGCGCCGGTCGACCCGCGCCTCTCATGACTCCTCACATTAGAGGGCGTTGCGCACATGGGACCGCCTGCAATCGTACCACACCAGGTATTGGGCAGTGAGTACCTCGACCACTGCCTCCGCCAACCCTCTGCACTCTCCCACGATTCACAGGTGCACCAAGCGGCACAGTACCTAGCACAGCCATGGTTCCAACACCAGCGAAACCTTTTGGACATGTCTCTCACATCGACTTAACGGGACCACTTGGACACCCTGGCGAGCCACTCCCGCCACTGGTACTCACTCATGCGCCGGGCCCGTGAGTGGGTAAATTCCACTAAGCGAGATCATCACAAGCACCGCCGACGCGCCGAACTAATCTCCATCATGGGCCTTCTGTGGGTGAAGGATCATGACCACCGCCAACTGGATCCCCCCCCCCCCCCCAAGCGACGCAAACTTGGGTACGACAGTGTACATATGGAAGGTAGGGACAAGCGAACACTGGCGGAAGCACCGGGACAGTCGCCTAGCAAAAACCCGGACGCACTGCTGTGAACTTGCTGAAGAACAATGGCTGGAAGTGTCTATGGCGGGGACATCCAGCTCAGCCTACCGACCAATTGAAGCCCAAGCGACGATGCCGCGCCCGGCCGAAGACACTGGGCACCAGGCCGCCCGCCACATCCCCACATGACCACAAGCGACGAAGGGACAATGGGGTGACCTTGGTTTCGGCTCCAACACAGGTGAGGCGGCACTCATAATCACATGACTACGAACACCAACGGCCTCGGGATAAAAGTGGGGGTACAAATGGACGGAGCGTACAACAGTAAGTAGCACGGCACCCGCGCGGGAACCACGGCACAACCCCTGCCGAACCCTGACACGGGTAGGACCAGGGATGACAAAGCCCCCTCCCCTCCGACACTGTAGCCGTCATAGGGTATTTTCTCATGGCAAAGAGCACACGAGCCAAAGGGGACAACGAATAGTCTCACGACTCCCGTCGCGTTTCCGCACCCCACTGGGAGTTCCTGGGAGCTCCTGCAACAGATCGAGGAGGTGTAAGCGGAGTTGTCAGCAGCGCGGCTAACGCCGCCCCCTTCCCCACCTTCTTCCCCGGACCTGCTACTGCATCTCCAAGACCCCGTGACTCCAGTGGCTAGACACGGAACCGCCGACTTCTCCGCCATCGCCCATTTGGTGTATCAAACCAGCCCATCGACCTGCCCGGCGACCCCTGTCCACAAGAGGCAACGCATCGACCTCTCACACAAGCGACTGGCCACCATGGTTACCAATGATGATTTCATACTCGCGAACGACACCTCCAGGTATCCATATGTGCCGGACCCCCATGTCCCCAGCAGCGTCTTCGATGACTTCCGAGCGGGCTTTCGTGATCATCGAGTTTCTGTCCACACCAGAGTCGCCAGGGGAATACCTCTCGGAGATATTTAGGAATCTGGAACTGGTCGTCGCCGCGCGCTTCCCTGTGCATCACAGCTGCTGCAACCGGACTCCATAAGCAACGGGCAGTCCACGAGCACATTGAGACTACACCCACTGCGGGAAGTAACCATGGGGACCATAACCCCCGACAGGCAGCCAGACCATCACGGGATGACCAGAGCCGCTTGACGTCCCTACAATGCACACATGCTGTCAGGAGGGGAAGGAGGGCAAGACCTTTCGCTCCTTCTGCTTCCATTTTCTCCTTCAAGGCTGGCCCGCGGTTGAAGCTAGTGTGGCGTGTTGTGTGTGGTGGTGGTCTGCTTTCTTGTGGTAGATCAATTAAAAATGTACTTATAGGGGACAAGCTACAATAGTAGGCTGCGTACCATTGTACTGGGTACAGATTATGTAGATAGTACCAGCTATGTGTGAGGTATGTATGAGGTGGGAATTGAACCCTGGGACTCCAGGCGGCAGTCCAGTGGGTTACCCGGTCGGCTAGGCGGCTGAGCGACTATGGTTTGGAATCCAAGCTATAGCTAAGGACCTCCATCGGTATCGGGGCTGGCTGGCAAGGGTGGGAGGGAATACCTGTTGTTCCTCAGTACTGGTGTGTCGTGGTGGCTTGTCCATCTCGGGTAAGTCAATAATAATGTACTTGTAGGGAATATGCTACAGTAGTAGGCAGGGTACAGATTACAAGTAACTAGTATTCTCTGTGTATCGGCGAAGTAAGTGCTAGGATTCGAACCCGAGGTTGCTAGGCGGCATTCAAGGGGGTTCTCCGCTCGGCCAGGCGGCTGGGCGACTATAAGCCTAGCTATAGCTAAGGGCGCTACCCCGTCGGATTTGGGGCGGGCAGGTAAGGGTGGGCACGGGCCGTATCACCGGAGTGTCTGCTGGCGTACCTACCCTGTGTGTGTGGGGGACTGTACCGTCAGAGTACATCAGTCGGAGTGCCGACTGATGTACCTGCCCCGTGTGCGTAGGGTGTGTGTGGACTATACTGCCGGAGTGCTGACTGACGTACCTGCCTGGTGTGCTTAGTGTGTGTGTGGGACTATACCGCCGGAGTGCCGACTAACGTAGCTGCCCTGGGTGCGTAGGGTGTGTGTGGGAGTGTACCGCCGGAGTGCCGACTGACGTATCATCCCTTAGGTGTCGTGGGTGTCTCCGCCGGAGTGCCGACTGGCGAGACTAGGGCCACGCGGCCTTGCTTGCATCTGTACACCCCTTCCCCTTAGGAGCCCCTAAGGTTGCCACGCCATCTCGCAGGCGACAGGGCACTGCCGAGCGGGGCAAGTTCCCGCAGACAGGGTCAACCAAGGGGTGAGGGGTCCCCCCCCTACAACCCCCGAGTGGGTGTACAAGGGAGTGACAGAATGGGGGGAGGTTTGGCGGCGCCATCAGTGGCGCACAACCACGGTCGACGTGGCGCATAGGGACCTCTGGGAACCTTTTCTTGAGCTGGTACGGGAGCGGGGGGATTTATTCTCAATACAATGGGTCCCCTCCCACTTTGAGATCATGGGTAATGAGAGGGCGGATCAGTTGGCAGAGGAAGGGAGGGTTAGGCATTGGGCCTACTCTCACGAGTGGGTGAGGGAGATACAGCAGCGGCAGTCTTCCGAGTGGCAGGCATTGGGTTTGCAAGAGCTGGACTCAGAAGTGAGCGACAGTGACAGTGCCAGTTCCAGCGAGGGGCAGGTGTCGAACGGGCGTCGTAGTTGCGGGTGTAGCACAGATTGCACTTGTCGTGGTGAGTTGTTGGACAGAGTGAGTGAGCCAGGATCACAGAGATCTCAGTCCGGAGCCACCAGCATTTAAGTCACGTAGACTGACCTCCTGAACGTCAGTGCACGACACATGGCAGTGCCCGCGGTGTATTGTAGACATGGTGCGGGTTGGAGTCCCTCATCATGAACTCTCGGACATACATACTCTGCGCACTGATGTTGTGATCCACAGCCCCCTACAACCCCCAAAACGGTTGCACACCCCTCGGGGTCACACATTTGCTGGTGGCAGCCCCTGTGCTTAAATTGTAGAGAATACTAGAAGTGCTCTCATTTCTCCCAAGTGTACTCAATGACACCTTGAGCGGCAGCAACTCAAAGAAAAAAAGAACAGCACAGGTGGTCGCTTTTCCAGGGTCCGTCTTGTTCTTGACATGCCCTGGAAATTGTTGTTCCGCAACGTACCCTCCTTGAGGTGGCATGGGGGCAGTCGACACCTGAAGGAGCTTCAGATCTACTGCACTCTCCTGGTGCTCTTGTGGATTGCGGCAGTTGGCGAATGCACGGGATGTGCTTTTGACTCCGGGACCCACGTTGGGAACACGTTCTGCAATGCTCTTTGGGAGACCTCTGGGGGGGACTTCAGATGGACGCGGAAGGGGGGCTTGCAGGGCACGCCCTCCAGCTCAACGGGGCCGACCGGGGGCCCCAACGGGGCAGCGTATGTGTTCCTTGAGTCCTCCTCCCCCAACTACTCGCGCAAGACCGCATACCTGACCTCCGCAGTCGGGCCGTGGTCCGGCGTCAGTTTCAAGTATCACATGTACGGGAGTGACATAGGGTCGCTCACAGTGCAGGTGCAGGTTTCTGGGTCGTGGGTGGACGCCTGGGACCGCACCGGGCAGCAGCACGCCTCCGGTGGCGCGGCTTGGTCCAGTGCCGATGTCCCCTTCACAGGCCCGGCCGCCGAGCGCGTGCGCTTCGTTGGGGTGACGGGGTCTAGTTATCGCGGAGACGCTGCCCTCACAGACGTGCAACTCGTCGCCGCCTCTCAAGCCCCGGCCTACACGCTGTACGCGGACACGCAGTCCTGCCAGAACGACAGGAGGATCGCGCAGCAGTCCGGTGTTGCCACGCTAGAGGCATGCGGTACTTCATGCGCCGCCCACCCGGAGTGCACGTACTTCACGTACTTCAGCGGTTTGCAGGCGTGTCGCCTGCACCGCGGGACGTGCCCGAGGGCCGGGCTCTGGGTCCCGGGCACGCAGCCCGCGGCCACCTACGAAATGGCGGCAACGTGCACGGACTCCCGGCACAACGGGGATGAGACGGGGCTTGACTGCGGGGGGTCCTGCCCGGGGTGTGGGCCTGAGGTCCAGAGGTGGGTGCTGGGGGCCACGGGGTCTCAGTGTGATGTCGTGTGCGCCTCAGAGTGCGATCCTGATTGGCGGGTGACGTCCCATACCTCATTGTTGGGGCTCATCAACTCCTTGCTGGCCAGTGAAGGCGTGGCCCCATGTGTGGAAGATCCCCGGCCCTGGTGGGCCCCAGAACAGCCGGGCTACGTCCACGACCCACTCGACGTGAACTATCGCAAGTGCGTGGGCACGACGCATGCGCCGGCCTCTGTTGGTTGCTTCGGCGCCAACGACAGCGTGCGGAGGTTGTGCCAGTGTCGCGGGTGTTCGGAGGTGGGCGTCGACTACAGTGGCAGCGATGTCGCCAGCGCGAGCGCCTCCTCTGCCCACGAATGTCAGCTCCACTGCGCGCGCGACGCCCAGTGCAATTTCTACACCTTCGCGCACGACGGGTCAAACCGGTGCTGGCTGAAGGGGTCGGTCTCGGGACGTGCGCCCCAGGCCCTGCGAACCTCCGGACCCAAGGCCTGCGGGCACTGGACACACGCCGCCGACCACCACTGCGGGGGAGTGAACGTGGACCCCCTGGAGGACGGCACCGTCTACGGCCACACCCCCGGGGCCGGGGGCGCCGAGGCCTGCAAGGCGCTGTGCGCCGCGTCCCCGTCCTGCACCGCCTTCGTCTGGCGCGTGTCCGACTCCGCGTGCCTTTGGAAGACCGGGGCGACCGCCGCCACGATGAGCCCCGCCGCTGGGCACAACTGCCATCTGTACACTGGGACTTGCTGGGGCGGCGAAGGGCAGAGCGCGAGGCTGCTGCAGGAGTCGGACGCCAACAACTACGACGCCTGCCACCTGCAGTGCCAGCGCCACACCCACTGCGCCGGCTTCGACTACACCGCCACTGCTGTCCCCAATGCATGCCGCTTGTTCGGGCCTAACGGCCCGAGCCTGGGCAATGGCGGGCCGGACCGCCGCAGGTACTGCGAGCGCGCGGCCGCCCCGCAGGTGGTGCGCGCGACGGGCGGGTGCAGCAACTGGAACGACATCCCCGACAGCGCCAAGGAGACGTTGTCTGACCGGACCTACACAGAGGCGTCGTGCGACGCAGCCTGTCACCAGCGCCGATGGTGCACCCACTTCTTCCTCTGGAACGGCACATGCATTCCCATTGTCGACGGCTGCACGCCGCATGCGCAGCCGGACCCGTGGGCCTACTACAAGCGGTCCGCCCCCGGCCCCCCCGCCTCCTGCGACGACGGGGTGCAGAACGGCGCAGAGGCGGAACTGGACTGCGGGGGGCGATGCCGGTCGTGCGCCTGTCAGGCCCGGCGGGGCCTGCGGGTTGCCGGCATCGCCGCGGCTGCGTTCCAGTTCCTCAACGGCGAGTACCTCCCAGTGGGCGAGCACAATGGGGCGCCCGTGTACGAGGGGCCGGAGGCCGTGCGGCCCAGCCTGTCCCCAGCTTGGTCGCATGGGGGGCACTACCCCCCAGCAGGCCAGCGGGTGGTGCTCTGGAAGGGCAGCAGCGTGTGGCAGGTCCGTTGGGATGGTGGGGCAGTGGATGCCACCATACTACAAGGGGGGGGGGGGCAGGCCTGAAGTAGAATTTTGGAAACACCAATGATGTTGCCCCCCCCCCCCCTTCTAATTACGGAAAATCGGGAAATTTCCTCAAGGATTTTACAATAACAAAAAATCTCAACAAAATAACGAAAAAAGTGGCCTCCCCCTGAAAACTATAAAAATTTTCCTTGGCGCCCTTTGGGCGCCAATGTAAGTGGTCCCCCCCCCCCAACACCCCCTTCCAATTCAGGCCTGGGGGAGGGCGGGGGACTTCGACAGGGGACAATTCGGGGTCGGAATTTCCCCCACGAAATTTTATTTATGCACTGGGGTATTTCTTGCTCCTTCTGCACCCTCTGTCCTGGCGGCAGGCAAGTACCGCCCAACCTTGAAATTGCCTTGTAATTGCCTTGTGAAAATCCCTTGTAATCCCCCCCCCCCAAGTAGGGACACCGTCACTTTGCTGTTTTTGTTTTAAACAATTTAACAATGCAAGGATTGCAACATTCTTTGTTGGTGTTTGAAATTGGGGTGTTGAAACATCGCAGGTCTGATTGTCCAGCACCATAATTGTGGGGGGAGTCACAATTTTCCGGGCCAAAATTGTCCCCAGGCGAATCCCCCCCGGCCCCTTTTATGTCTTCTGACCTCCATTGCTCTCTTGCCTTTGCCTGCATTGTCACCCCTATTATCTTCCCTTTGCCCATATTTTCTCTGCATCCCGCAACATTCCCTCTTGCCTCTCTCCTCCTTTCTTCCCGCTCATTTGGAGTGCAGTTGAATACCCGGGCACTGCCCTACCTTCAACTGGGCCCTGTGCCTTACAAAACCTTCTCCTTCCTGGCTTATAGCTTAAAGTCCCTGTCTTTGGCTCGGAGGTATACCTTAAAGTCCCTGTCTTTGGCTCGGAGGTATACCGTAGATGGGTTGGCTGACCAATCAGCCATGGGGGAGCTACCTCTGTGGCACTCGGCCATTTTCAAAAAGTCCAACCATCTGACGTATTACTGCCTGAGGCTCATTCGAAAGGGGGTGTTGCAAGTCAAAGACTTATTCAATTCTGCCCATGGTATCCAAGCTGATTTGTTGTGCCTCATTGGACCCACCTGGAGAGCTGTCTACGCGTCGGCCGTCACTGCTCTTAGCACTATCCCTGCAACAGATTGGTCCATTCCTGCGGTCTGGGTCGAAGCATGGGCCAAGTCAGCCACGCTGAAGCGCCTGGCTGCCAATCTACAGACGGAGACTAGGAGGTCACCGGCTGTCTGGAAGGCCTTTTGGAGGGCCCAGTTGCCCCCCTCGGTAACCGATTTTGTTCATTGGGTTTTGTGGTACAAACTCAAAACTGCCGAGAGGTTGAGTCCGTGGACTAAGTATTCGCAGAGTCCTGTTTGTGGGGCCCTTGAAATGGTTGAGCACAAAATGTCGTTTTCACATTCTTGCTTTTGATACCTTGGAGAAATGCTGGCCCCCCTTTTCACATGCGGGACGGCAATACAACATGAGGGCGATTCCGCCTGTCTTTTCCTTTTCCCACCCAGTGGGGATAATGGTGTGGGCGGCGCAAGCTGCCCATTGGTCGCTACGAAACTCCCTTAGGCGAGGGGGACACCCCACGTTTGAAGCCTTCCTCACGATTTGGGGAAAAATCATTCATCTTTTGTCTCAATGGGAGCCTATGAGTAAGTTTTCAGATATTTTTATGCGATTTCATTCTTCCTTGCATCATGGCTCTTTGATTTTAACAAACATATCTTATCAAGTGGACAACACAGAGGATGAAGAGCGGGCTTCAAAAAGACAGAAAAAGATGTCATGCAAACAGGAATTAGCCATAGCAGCCAAAAGTCTCATACAACAACATGAGTCGGAACGGTACACCGTGGTGTACACAGACGGCTCAGCCGAGTATGTCCAAAGTGTGGGTTGGATAGCAGGTTGGGGCTGCCACTCAACTGATGGCTACCAGTCAGTTGAGTATCTTCCCCCACACACCAGGCAGTCAATCAACCGTGCGGAGCTACAAGCAGTCATTCAAACGGTGTTACATTATCATAGCTATAGCATTAAACTCTGTGTCTGCGTGGATTCCGCCTACATCTTTGGTGGGGTTCAGGGATTGGCACTCGGGTGGAGGGCGGCAAGTTGGGTCACGTCTCAGGGGCCCGTCACAAGTGTGGACCAGTGGATCCAGCTCATGGATCTTTTGGACACCTGTGCTCTAATATTGGAGTGGATCAAGGTCCTAGTCATGTAGATATTGCTAGCAATGAACGGGCAGATGCCCTTGCAGAGTCTCGTAGGAAGGCATCCCCATTGTATCTTCATGTGAAACAACCGCTGGTGCCACCTCACACCCCATAGGGGTCCCCACGGGCAGGGGGGGGAGGGGGCAACACCAGTGGTACTGCAGTCTGTTGAGACACACTCCATGTGTGAGTCAGACATAGCAACGCCGCTTTGGTTGCGGGGTGGAGGGGTGCGGCACGACCCCGACGTTGGACTTGGTCTGCCTCGGCGACGACTCTTCCGATATGATAGCAGTGATAACGAGCAGGACCCCCAAGGACAGGACAATATGGAAACTGAGTCTGTTGTCCCTATTTCTACTATTGAATCCCCTACGGATTATGATGCATTGGACTACATGGTAGGCCACTCGTGTGAAGATGATGCCTGCAGCACGGACGTGAGCTCCACCAGGAAACGTCGTGTGAACAAATGATTTTCCCCCACTCCCATCCCCTCCACCTGAATGCGGATCAGCAGGTCTGGCTGAAGGAGTGCCAGCCACAGAGTAAAGGCCTGCAGTGATAGGTACAGGTGTCCTCAGTTGTTATATTTAAGCCAGAGGTTTTGGCTGACAAGGCACGGCCAAGCTACGAACACCGAGCCAATGTTTGTCCATAGCATTGATTGGAACTACCGAACATTGCTGCATATGCATACCAGGATGTGCATGTGTGGAGTGCTCTGTGACCTCCGCCCGGTCCCGCTTGCGTAGGCACTGCCAAAGGTAGTGAAAATGACAGGTTCACCAGGTAGTGGCGCAAGGCCAGTGACTGCGCGTGGAAAACAAACACGCCAATCCAGAACCGTCAAATTGACAGTGCCAAAACTGACAGGATCACCGGGGGTAGTAGTGCTTGGACAAGCCGGTGCTTGCGCAAGGAGGACAGAGGGAGGGTATTGTTGCAGCATGCCACAGCAAGACGTGCCGGGAATAGCTAGTGCTTGCTGCGACCACCACAGCACGACCTGACACGGGTTTATGTATGGGGTGTGGTGGCGGACCATCCTGTGTATTGTTGTGGGGTGTGCTGGCACTCCTTTTTGCTTGCGGCTCGATGCACGCTCCATTCTTCACTTTCCTCTTCATACTTGTATGCCTCCCCGCCCCCTGTCTAAGCCCGTCTTTGGTAGGGGTGGGAGTGTGCCATTCGGCGTTCTTTCGCAATGCCCACACTTTGTTGTGTTACTGTCTCGCTTTAATGCTTTTGTGAGGAGGGTGGCTTGGGTCGGTGATCCTAGGTATAGACTCTCGCAGAGCACTCCTTATAAGTGATGCGTCAGAATATCGCCAAGCAGTGGGCCGGAAAGGCGCCAATAGTGGCTACAAGGCGTTGAGGTGAACAACGCTTGACAGAGCAGCCTGGCGATGGGGAGGGGATGCGGTGTGGGTGGCGAGTCGGCTACGAGGTGGAGAGAGGCCAACACAGAGAGGAAGGGCCTCGTTGAATGCAACAAGACCTCTAGTCACATGTTGGAGTGCCTTGACCTTCCAACTGGTGGCGATGTGTGTCAAGGCAAGACCTTGCAATCCCCACCTCTGAAATTGGGTTCTGAAATTGGGCGTGCCGTATCCTCAGATGGGAGGCTGAGTCGAGGATATGTTTGCTCGGCAGCAGAACACAAGCACGATGCACATTCTGTTTGCTACAACTTGTTAAGAACCTCGCAGTTTGAGTAGTGATTTGAATGAATGGGGGAGCAATAGCGCGTGGGGGGTGGGTGACAGTAGAGAAAAAGGTTTGTACGGACCCAAGGTCTCCGAGCCTGGGTCCGTTGAGGGCCCAAGGGGTGCATCGCATGGCATGGCCAGTTGATATGCAGAGCTGCTGGGGACGCCATTGTGCAACCCCTACGCGGCCCTCAAATCAAATCTACCCTCCCCCCCCCCCCTCCAACACCCCCCCCCCCCTTTTCAGCACCCCCAAGCCCATGTGCCAATGTTGAAGACGTACAGTCCGTACAGTCCAGTATTTGCAATGGGTGTATATCCGGACATGCCTGGCCAATGGCAGGGGCAACACCGATCACAGAGTTGTGAAACAGAGCAAGTCTTGGTGTTCCACTGCACAAGTAGAACACACGCTGACTCACCGGGAGTCGGTAGTTTTAGTGAGACGCTAGTGGGCGCCGCCAATAACAGACAAACAATTTCCACGGCTTCATGCCAAACCCCCTTTTCTGGGGCCTCCGGTCTAGCATTTCAACGCAACATTGCTTTGGCATTGGCAAACCATGGAAGCCTATCTTTTGCTTGTGTTCAGCGCCCTTCTCCATTCTTGCCTGCTCCCTCTCTCTCCCCCCCCTCTTCGTCTGCTCCTTTGCCTTTCTCCCTCTTTTCTGCCTTCATCCTTTGCTCTCCATGTGGCAGGTCGGCTGGAAGGTGGGGCAGTGGAACCACCGGTACGGGTACGTGACGAAGTCAGGAGTCCTGGACTGGGACAGCTCCCCGGTCGGTGGCCGCCCGACTCTGGCCTCTCGGTACACCTCGCAGTGGGGCAACCAACTGGAGGCGGGCGCCGCTATCGTGTCGTGCGTCTCCAGCGGCATCACCGTCACCCCCGACGCCTCCCTCACGCCGTCACTGACCCCGTCTTTCACCCCCGTGGAGAAGAACGAGGGGACGACGCGGGGGACCATCCGCATCGTTGACGGCCCCACGGCGGCCTCCGGGCGGGTGGAGCTGTGGTACGACAAGCCGGACGACTGGCCAGACAAGGGCCCGCGCTGGGGCACGGTGTGCGACCGCAACGACCGGTTTGACCGGCACGCAGCCGCGGTGGTGTGTCGCATGCTCGGGCTGGCCGGAGGGGAGGTGGTGCCGCGGATCATGGGGCCGAACGGGTGGCCGGTCGCGCAGTGGCCCGGCACCGGACCCTTCTGGCTCCGGGACGTCCGGTGCTCCGGGATCGAGACGAGCATCGGGCCGTGCTCCTACCCCGGCAGCCCCCAATCCTGGGGCGAGAACGCCGACGAGCCGAGCTGGGGCTGTGGCCACCACAATGACGTGGCCGTCAAGTGCGAGGGCGTCGGCCAGTCCGTGCGGCTGGTGGACGGCCCAGACTTGTTTTCGGGGCGGGTGGAGGTGCTCCACGACCGGCAGTGGGGGACGGTCTGCGACGACGGCTGGAGCACGTACGATGCGCGGGTGGTCTGCTGGGCCCTCGGGCTGAGGGGGGGCACGGCCAAGTCGCGCGCGCACTACGGCTCCGGGTCCGGCCCAATCTGGCTGAGGGACGTCCGCTGCCGTGGCTCCGAGGACCGCCTGGAGGACTGCTCCCACTCCGGGTGGGGCAGCCACCAGTGCAGCCACCGGGAAGACGCCGGGGTGGCCTGCGACGGCTACTACCCTCTCTGCACAACCAACGAGCGGGTGTCGGGGCATCGCTGCGTCCGGTGCCCGCGAGGGGAGACCAACGAAGCCGGGGACGACGCGGCCGGACCCGACACGGAGTGCCATGGCGCCCCGACGCCGGTGCGGCTGGTCGGGGGCGGGACGCGGTTCGAAGGCCGCGTGGAGGTCCTGCGCGACGGCGAGTGGGGCACGGTCTGCGACGATGACTTCGGCGCGGACGAGGCGAAGGTGGTGTGCACGATGATCGGGTCCGACGCCGTCAGCACGTTCCACGGCGGGGCCTACTTTGGGCAGGGCAGCGGCCCCGTGTGGCTGGACGGCGTGCGATGCTCGGGGCGTGAGGGGGACCTGGCCCTGTGCCGCCACCCGGGCTTCGGCGCCCCGTCCGACTGCTCGCACGCTGAGGACGTCGCCGTCATCTGTGTTGAGCCGCCGCCGCCGGTCCGGCTCGTCGGCGGCCCCAATGGCCTCTCGGGGCGGGTGGAGGTGCTGCATCACGGGGAGTGGGGCACCGTGTGCCACCGGGAGTGGGACGACCGCGACGCCACAGTGGTCTGCCGGCAGCTTGGCCACTTCGGGGGCCGCGCGAAGACGAACGGGGCCGACATCTTCGGGGAGGGCAGCGGGCGGGTGTGGCTCGACCTCATCCGGTGCACTGGCGCGGAGGACAACCTCCTGGACTGCCCCCGGCACCCGCACGGCGACTGGGGCTACACCAACTGCCACCACTCCCAGGACGCGGGGGTGGTCTGCAAGGGCGGCGACATCGTGCGCCTGGCGGACGGCCCAAGCCGCTACGAAGGGCGCGTGGAGGTGTGGCACGTGGAGCTCCCGTACCCCACCGCCGCCTGGGGCACCGTGTGCGACGATGACTGGGGCGACGAGGAGTTGGAGGTGGTGTGCACGGCCTTGGGGCTGCTGCCGGTGCAGACCCTCAAGCCCTACCCATGGTACGGGTCGGCCGGGACAGGGGAGATCTGGTTGTCGGGGCTGCACTGCTCGGGGACCGAGGACGACCTGCACGACTGCCTCCGCAACTCGAACTACTGGGGGGCAAGGTCGCACCACTGCGCCCACCACGAGGACAGTTGGGTGGTCTGCAAGGCCCCACCCCCAGAGGAGCCGACCCTGCAGTGCCCCAGCCCCGTTCTGGAGGTGGCGGCCACCAGGCCCGCCGGGGCTTACGCCCATTGGATTGCCAACGCCACCGACGTGAAGGATGGGGTCATTTCCGACGTCACGTGCACGCGGCAGCCCGGAGAGTACCCGGTGGGGGATACCACCGTATCCTGCAGTGCCACGGACTCGGAGGGCAACACGGGCACGTGTGACTTCACCATCCGAATCCAGGGCTCTTGTACCGACGGGTTCCAGGCGGGGGACGAGACCGCCGTGGACTGCGGCGGGTCGTGCGCCCCCTGCGGCTACGTCGTGCTGGAGCAGCCGGGGCGGTGTCGCAACCAGGACGAGACCGACGCCGCGTGGTTTGGCGGCATCAAGACGTACCAGGCCGAGGCCGAGTGCCGGGAGCCGTGCACCGCCCACGCGGAGTGCGGGGGCTACATCTACTCTGCCACCGGGTCGTGCCTGCGGTTCCTTGGGTACCCGCTCATGGGGGGCGGCGCCGGGTTCGGGGCGCCGCCCGCGCACTGTGTCGCCAAAAGCAGCCCCTGTGGCAAGCCCGCCGACCCCCTGCTCGACCCGTCCGCCTGCAACACGAATCCGACGAGTTGCACGGCCGACTGCATCACGGGGTACCGGGGCAACATGTCCCTGGACTGCATCGGTGAGGAGTGGCAGTACCGCTACGGGTACAAGGCCGACATCTGCATGCGGGGCAGCTGTGGGCCCCCCCGCGTGGCGCACGCGACCGCCGTCGCCTGTCGGGACCGGTGGGCATTCGGCGACTCGTGTGACTTGACATGCGAGCCGTGGTACCAGGGGCAGCCCCAGGCCACCTGCGAAGTGACCGGTTCCGGGGCCGGCCAGGCCTGGGAGTGGGTCTACACTGGCCAGTGCATCCCGGCGCACGCGCATCCCCCAGACGTCGCCCCAGCGTGGTGTGCCGCGACGGGTACTGGGGGATGCGGCGGGCGTCTGGTGCCTGGCTGCGGGACGCCTTGCGGGGTGTGCGGCATGTCCGGCGATTGGTTCGTGATGGGGGAGGAGGCGGAGTATCAGTGGCACGTGGCCTGCGACTGGGCGCTCTGCCCGGAACTGCCCGGGGTAATCCGGATGAACGCCACTGCTTGCGAGGCCGTGGCGGACTGCTACCAGGCCTGCCCCCCCGGGTACGCCCGGCGGCGCACTGCGGCGTGTACCGCGGACGGGGCCGGCGTGTTCGGTGGCGACTGTGTGCGGGCGTGCGGGGAGGGCTACGCCGTGGCGGCTGGGGAAGAGGGTGCGGCATCGGGGTGGCCGGTGACGACTCCGGCAAGCTGCGCGACATGTGCGACATTTTGCGATGGCGATCCCGCCTGCGTGGCGTACACCTGCGACCTCAGCAATGGCACGGACGACGCCGCGTGCACGCTCTTCAACAGCACGTCGCCAGCGGAGGCGAATGTGACCAGCGAGGCCGTGCTGTGCAAGCGGCAGGCCAGTGTTCCTGGTGATGCGCACGCGGCCCGGTGCCCGCGGCCGCATCACCCCGCCATGACCTTCACCGCCTGCGACCATTCGGTTGGCGGAAGCTGCGTGGCGTCCTGCAAGCCAGAGTACACCGGCGCGGCCGTTGCTGTGTGCGGCAGTGCCGGCCGGTGGGAGTACACCGACGACTGCGCCCCGCGCACGTGGCTGCACGTGGACGACGACGGGGCGTGGTACCTGTCCCTGCCCCCCGGCAACACCGCCACGCGCGACGGGCTCACCACCACGTGGCACCGGCTGCGCATTGTGGGGCTTCTCACGAAGGGCATGTCAGAGATCCGGGTCTCGCTGCAGGACGCCGCGTACGCAGACGCCCCCTTGGGCAGCCCCCCCATGCCACTGGGCAGCGCGGAGGACTGTCAGCCGTGGGGGCACCGCATCCTGAGTGCCCTGCCGGACCCTGGCTACCGCATCAACCTCACCGGGACCCCGTTCCGGTGGGCCCGCCTCCCGCCCCGCCACGCCCTCAACCAGCTCCCTGACGGTCGCGCACACATGCACTGGAGCCGCTGCCAAGACGGAGGGGTGTCGTGCCAAGGGGGCTGTGCCGGGGGCTGTGCCCGGTGCGGCCTCGGGGAGTGGGGGGTGGACGCCGCGTTCCCTCTTGCGGTCGCGAACGGGGCGGTGTTTGACGCAGGCCTGCCCCCACTGAACGTGGCCCCTGGCGGCTGCCCCAGCCTCACGGACGAGCGCGCATGCGTCAGGGCCCGGGACGGGCGCCGAGGGGAGCCCTACTACGGCCAGGCCTGCGCGTGGTGCTGCGGCGGGTCCTGCACGCTGCCGGGGCAGCCCGGCTGCGAGCCCCGGGAATGGCTGAAGGCACAGACGACGTACACGGGGCACTCCCGCGATGGCATCAGGGGCAACTCCTGCCCCCTCACGTGCAGCCAGCCCCCCAGCCTGCCCCACACGGAGTTCCCTGGGTGCGGCACCAACGGCACCTGCACCGGGGTCTGCCTCCCTGGCACCACCGGGAGCCCGGTGGCCGTATGTGACAGTGACGGGGTCTGGCAATACGACGGGGAGCCGTGCACGCGCTGCACTGACACCCACTGGTGGGACATTGCCGGGCACACGTGCGCCAACCACACTGACAATGCGTGGTGCACAGCCGACGGCGGGCTCGGGCCCGGCTGGAGCTACTGGGGGGACCTCGCCCTGTACGCCGTGGGGCCACATTCCGCAGCGGACGTGTGCTGTGGCTGCGGGGCTGATAGGCCGTGCCCCCACGGGGATAGTCTTGTGGTGCAGGTGGGGCCCTCGCAGACCGCCTCCAAGGTCCTCACGCTGACGGAGCCGGTGCTGTCGTGCCACCCGGTATGCGGCCCTGGCTGCCGTGTCAACGCAGATTATGCGGACGCCGGGGACGTATTCCGGGTCACGGTCGCCGGGGCTCAGATCGCCGTGGATCGGGTGGACGTTGCGGCTGGTTGGCACATGGACCTCCGGATCCGTTGCTGCCCGTCGTGCGCGCTCGGGTTCGTGCGGCAGACCGGCTACACCCCGAACCTCGGCGTTGACGCCCGGCGGGAGGTGCGCGGCGCGGTGCCTGCACGCTCCCGCCTGTCAGGCCTACGAGTGCAGCGACACGCTCCTGCGTTGTGCCATCCTCGACGACCCGGATCCTGCTGAGAAGCAGGACAGCGGGGACTTCCGCTTCTGTACCCGAGGAAGCTGTGGCCCGCCGTCCCTGCCCACAGGGATGGCCGCCGCGTCGTGCAACGTGGAGTACGGGGGCGCGTGCGATGTAACCTGCCGCGCCAGCTACGTTGGCGCCCCCGCGGCCAAGTGCACGCGGGCGCTGCGGTGGCGCTACACGGGCGCGTGCGTGCCGGTCGGGTGTGGGGTGCCGACACGGCTTTTCGTGAGCTTCGTGGGCTGCGGGCATCGGTTTGGTGAAGTGTGCCGGCCCGTGTGCGCGAGTGGCTACGTGGGCGCGCCGACGGCCGTGTGCGGCAGTGATGGGGTATGGCTGCATGGCGGGGCTTGCACGCCGCTGGTGTGCGGCACCCCGCGCCTCGAGCACGCGGACTTCACGGACTGCAGCCCGGGCTACGGGGAGGCCTGCCACGTCAAGTGCCTGCCAGGGTACGCTGGCAGCCCCTCGGCCGTGTGCGAGGCCCACGGCAAGTGGGTGTACCAGGGCTCCTGCGTGCCGGACGTCCCAACATACGCTGTGGCGTTCCCCATCCCCCCGCACGGCGCAGCCCGGTCGGTCATCCTGGCGGGCCCGGCGGTGTTCGCGGCTGTGGCGGTGCGGGTCAAGACCGCGCAGGTGCCTCTGGACCGGCTCGCGGTAGAGCTGGAGGCGCCGGACGGCACGCGGGTGGACCTCCTGGAGGTTGTCGAGGGCTGCGGGGGTACCGAACTGGACGTCACCTTCGACGATACTTCCGATCTGCTGTTCGACTGCGCGAACATGGACCAGGGGCTGCGGGTGCGGGCGGCGCCGAACGCGACGCTCGCGGCGGTCCGGTCGCCGCAGCCCGCGGGGTACTGGGTGCTCGAGGTGACGTCCAGCCACCAGCTCCAGGGCATGTTGCAGTCATGGAGCCTGACCCTGTCTGGCCCCTTACCCTGTGACGAGGGGTTCTTCATGCAGCACGTCACCTCCTCCCGGTCCGGCAGCATCAATGGCAAAGGGGGAGGGGCTCCCATCCAGACATGCACCACCTGCGCCAGGCTGTGTCTGAGCGAGGGACAGTGTCAGGCGTACGACTGCGCCGCGACAGAACTGCGCTGCCGACTTCTCTCGGCCGCGGCTGTGGAGCCGGGGCCTGGGGCACGGCAGGTGTGCGTGCGGCGGAGCTGCGGCCCGCTGGTCGCACCGGACACGATGGAGGTGCGTGCGTGCGGCTTGCGGTACGGGGACACCTGCACGGTGGTGTGTCGCGACCCCCTCGTGGGCAGTCCCACCGCCGAGTGCGGCGCAGACGGGAAGTGGCGTCTCCAGGGGTTCTGCCTGCCACGCAGCTGCGGCGCACCCCGCGTGGACTACACCGAGTTCCCGGCGTGCGGGCACCGGGTGGGTGGGGTGTGCCAGCCCGAGTGCCAGGTCGGGTACCATGGCAACCCGTCGGCGGTGTGCACCAGCAACGGGGCCTGGGTGTACGGGGGCGCGTGCGACCGCATCAACTGCCCCCCTCCGTACATGCCGCACGCGGACTTCACGGACTGCAGCCTGGGCTACGGGGAGGCCTGCCACGTCAAGTGCCTGCCAGGGTACGCTGGCAGCCCCTCGGCCGTGTGCGAGGCCCACGGCAAGTGGGTGTACCAGGGCTCCTGCGTGCCGGACGTCCCAACATACGCTGTGGCGTTCCCCATCCCCCCGCACGGCGCAGCCCGGTCGGTCATCCTGGCGGGCCCGGCGGTGTTCGCGGCTGTGGCGGTGCGGGTCAAGACCGCGCAGGTGCCTCTGGACCGGCTCGCGGTAGAGCTGGAGGCGCCGGACGGCACGCGGGTGGACCTCCTGGGGGTTGTCGAGGGCTGCGGGGGTACCGAACTGGACGTCACCTTCGACGATACTTCCGATCTGCTGTTCGACTGCGCGAACATGGACCAGGGGCTGCGGGTGCGGGCGGCGCCGAACGCGACGCTCGCGGCGGTCCGGTCGCCGCAGCCCGCGGGGTACTGGGTGCTGAGCGCCAATTCCAGCCACTCCCGCGCCGGGCTGCTGCAGCTGTGGGCCCTGATCGCCGCACCCGACCCTTACAGCGGCCGCGAGGCGTTCATGTTCGGGGCTGGGGAGGCCGGCCAGATCGGCCTCGGGCAGCCGACAACGATTAACGCGCCGCTCGGGCTGCCCCCACCCGGTCACGCCAAGATCGCGCTTGTGGCGGTCGGGGGCGCACACACGCTCTTCTTGGCCGACGACGAGACGCTGTACGCGTTCGGCGCGAACACTGCGGGGCAGCTCGGGCTCGGGGACACCCGCGCGCGCGCGACCCCCAGTCCCGTCGCCGCCCTCCTCGGGGCACGCCCCCAGGCCCTGGCCTGCGGCCGTGCGCACTCCGCCGTCCTGGACGGCGCCAGGCGGCTGTGGGTGTTTGGCGCCAACGCGGCCGGGCAGCTAGGGCTCGGGGACACTCGCGTGCGCGCGACCCCCTACCCGCTCGGCTCCGGCGACCGCCCCGTCAGTGCGGTGGCCTGTGGGGCGGAGCACTCGGCAATGCTGACGGGGACAGAGCTGTGGGTCTGGAGGCGGAACCACCGCGGCCAGTTAGGGCTCCCGTCCACTGCCCCCCGGCTGCTCCCGGTGCCGCTGCCGGTCGAGGCGGGAGCAGCAGTGACCGCCATGTCGCTGGGCAGCGCCCACTCCGCGTTCCTGGCAGGCGGGCGCCTCTACCTCTGCGGCCGTAATGACTGGGGGGAGCTGGGGACCCCCGGCCCAGGGGACGCCTTCTCCCTCCGGGCCTGGGCCCCCCCGAACGGGGCCCCCATCGAAGCCTTCGCGCTGGGCGGGGGGCACTCGGCCGTCGTGGCCGGGGACGCCGCCTTCGTCTTCGGCAGGAACCACCGCGGACAGCTGGGCCTGGGGCAGGGGCCTTCCCTCAAGGGAGCGGGGGTGCTCCGGGTGCCGGGCGGGCAGCGGATCACCGCCGTCGCCCTTGGGGAGGAGCACTCCGCCGTGCTGGCCGGGGGCCGCCTCTACACAAGCGGTGCAAACTCCCACGGGCAGTTGGGGGTCGGGGACTACCGGGACCGGGACGCACCGGCGTGGGTGCCCTCCGCAACGGGGCAGCAGATTACTCACGTGGTCGTGGGGCAGGCGCATGGGGCGTTCCTGTCGGACATCACGTTCACCCCCACCGCGACTGCCTCCGCCACCCCCATCCCGACGCGCACCCCAACAGCGACGCCAACCCCCACCGCCACCGGCACTGGTACGCCGTCTAGGTCCCTCAGCCCCAGCCCCACTGTCACGGCCACCAGCTCCTGCTCCCCGACTGCAAGTCGGTCCCCTCTCCCATCCTGCACTCTCAGCCCCACCCTCAGCCTCACGGCCGCCACCACGTCCTCCCAGACTGCCAGCGGTTCCCCTCTCCAGACTCTCAGCACATCGCTGACCTGGACCGCCACCCCTTCTGCCACACCCACTGCCACCTCCACGCCGTCCCCTGTGGTGACTCTCACCGCAACCACCACGGCGTCACCCACTGTCTCCTCGACAAAGTCCCCTGTAGTGACGCTCACAGCAACCGCCACTGCCCCTCCCACTGCCACCACCACACAGTCGCATAGGGTCACTCTCACTGCAACCACCACCGCCCCTCCCACTGCCACCACCACACAGTCGCATGGGGTCACTCTCACTGCAACCACCACCGCCCCTCCCACTGCCACCACCACACAGTCGCATAGGGTCACTCTCACTGCAACCACCACCGCCCCTCCCACTGCCACCACCACACAATCCCATATGGTCACTCTCACCGCGACCAGAACTGCCTCACCCACAGCTAGCAGTACCCGCTCTCAGACAGCCACCCAAACCGCATCTATCTGCCACACAGTTACAGACTCTGTCACCCGTTCCTACCAGCAGACCCTGACCCCTACAACATCCAAGACGGCTCCCCCAAGTGTCTCCTTCACACCTACTCCGACCCCGACGGCATCCACTACTGCAACCCAAACCCGCACTGCCACCCTCTCACGCCAGCATACATTGTCCCCTACCCTAACCCACACTGCCTCCTTCTCCCCAACCACCCCCCCTACCCCCTCACACACTCTCACCCCCACCCCAACCGTATCCCGTTCCCCCACACGCACTCCCAGCCCCCTGGTTACCCGGACGCTGTCCGGCACCTGCAGCCCCACGCCCAGCCGCGTGTACACTCATACCCCAACACATACCCCTACTCTGTCACTCGGCCCTATCCCAACCTATCCGCCCACCATCACACCCTCTACAACTGCCACGCCGTCCCCTTCAATCACCCCTTCCTCAACACTCACAGCCTCTGCAAGCCCCTTCCTGACCGCATCCGCCACCCAAACCGTTAGCCCCCTCTTCACCCCAACCACCACACAATCCCCCTCGCCAATTCCTTCCAGTATCCCATCGCTCACCCCATCCCTTACCCCATCCCAAACGCCCACGTCGAGCCGCATCTTCACCCTCACCCCTGCCCTCACAGGGTCCCCCACGGGTACCCCCAGCTGTCAGTACACCTCAACCCCAACAACATCCCTCACTGCCTCACCGTCCACCACAGCCACCTCTACCGCAACTCCTTCCGGCACCCCAACCCCCACGTCCACCTCCAGCCCCACGCCCACTGAGACCGCCACACCGTCCCCCTCTGCTTCCCCCAGCGGCACGGTCCCGCCCTCTCGCACTCTGAGCTTCACTGCAACCTGCACTGCGTCGACCACCCAGACGCCCCTCCCGACCACCACCACCACCAGCCCCACCACCACTGCAGAGCTCCCCAGCTGCAACCCCGATGTGGCGGCGAACGGCCACACCACGATGCAGGCCGGCACAGCCCGCTGCATCCAGTCCGTCAGCATGGGCTCCGGGTCCTCCTCCACACAGCAGCGGAAAATGGTCATCCGCATTCTGAAGCTGGACGGCGGCCTCACCCTCGAGCTGGTCTCCGGCTGCGCGTCCGCCGGCCCCTCCGCGTGCGCGTTCCGGTACACCGCCGCGGACGTGGGCCGGGAGTTCGTGCTGCCGGTGGGGCGCAGCGACATCGAGGCCCTGTTCCTCTACGAGCCCCAGGCGCCCGCCAGTGGCCGCCAGCTGCTGCAGACCACCACCGAGGATGGCTTTTCCGTCGAGATCTTCGTCGTCCACACCGCGTCGGCCCTCATGATACTCGTGTTGGGCCTGGGGCTGTTCATCGCGGTCCCCCTCGTCGCGCTCTGGGCCCGGCGCCGCAGCCGCCGCCGCGCCGAGACCGACATCCCTGACGCGTACTGGAAGGCCCACGACCGCAACCAGCGGCTGCCGAAATGGCGCCTGTGGTGGCCCCGCGACGCCAGCCCATGGCTGGAGGCGGGTCTGTGGACGGGGCTGTACCTCATCGTC
The DNA here is from genome assembly GCA_964036045.1 of Eutreptiella sp. 'Long Island Sound 2002'. Lineage (NCBI taxonomy): Eukaryota > Euglenozoa > Euglenophyceae > Eutreptiales > Eutreptiaceae > Eutreptiella > Eutreptiella sp. 'Long Island Sound 2002'. The sequence continues at coordinate 79,693,601 of OZ038385.1, forward strand.
GCGGGCGCCGCATGGTTCCTGGCCCTCTTCCTCATGACCTCTGCCGACGCCCCAGGCTTCCCCTACCACTTTGTTGGCGCGGCCATTGCTGGCGTCGGGGCCTTGGGGGCCATGGCGGCGCTGCTCTTGGGCCTCCACGACGCCATCTCTCTGGACTGCCCTGGCTGCGACCTCCCGATGTCGCGGTGGCGCTTCATCGGGGTGTGGGTTCAGCCCCGGCCCGGTGAGGACGCCCAGCCCCGCAAGGGGCACGCGCGCTGCCTCCGGTGCGTCCCCGGCACCGCCCGTACCACGCGGCCTGTTGGGAGACGCACTGCCACGAGGCGGGCGCCTCTGCGGGATACGTCGCTGACTGGTCCGCAGGCCCCGACCTCTCCGTTGAGGAGCTGGCGGCCACCATGGCTGCCACGATCCACAGCGACAACTGCGACTGCCTTAACGTGTTGATGTCCGCTTGTCCCGAGCTGTATATGCAGCCCATCGGGGGCTACCCCACTGCATGGCACTGCGCTGCAGCCACTGGGGTGCTCGGGCCGCTGCAGCTACTGCTCCGCAACCTGCCGCATGACCGCTGCCTGGATGCCTCGCCGGAGAGCAATGGCGCCCACCATCCCCGCGACTGTCTGCTGATCACGGGCCTGGGGCAGGACAGGAACGACCTGTACGTGCCCCAGCCGGTGCTGCAATACAACGACCGGCCGGTGTATGTGGGCCACGGCGCAGGCAAGTACGTGTACCTGTACAACGCCCCGGAGGGCGAGAAGAGCCAGCACCGGCCCGGCTACTGCCTATCTGGGTACCTCGGGGATGGGGCCCCGGAGCAGCGCCTGGCACTCGAGGCCGTCCTCAACAAGGGGAACGGGGTCTCGGTCAATGGCCGGCGGCAGCGCCGGCGGACCACCGCGTGGCTGACGGCGCTGCACAAATGGAAGCAGCACCGCCTAAGCCGGTCGGACCCCAAGAAGGCGACGGCCAAGACTAAGAAGAAGAAGACCAAGAAGAAGGCGAAGAAGATGAAGAAGACGAAAGGCGAGAAGAACAAAGAGCAGGGGAGCCCCTGGTCGCCGCGCAATGGAAAAAAGGCTCTCCCCCCTCTCTATCTTTCTCTCCCCCTCTCCATCTCTCTCCCTCCCCCCCCCCCCCCTCTCTCTCTCTCTTTGCCTCGCCCCCTCTCTCTCCCCCTCTCTCTATGTCCGTTCCTCTCTATCACCATCCCTCTCTCACTTTCTCTGTCTCTCTGTCTCTGTGTCTCTCTATTTGTCTCTCTCCCTCTCCATCTCCATCTCTCTCTTTCTCTCTGTCTCTCTCTTTTTGCGAGTTTTCTCTCTCTCGCTCTCCATCACCCTCTCTCTATCCCCCCTCCCCCCTCTCTCCCTCCTCTCTCCCTCTCGGTCTTTGTCTTCCTCCTCAGGAAATCCCAAGGTCAATGTGTCATATGGATGCAAGAGTGTGTGTCGCTCTCCCGCTTATGCTGCAAGTGCGCCGCGCTCCTGTGCATGGTACCAAGTCAGGTGGTGTGAGGTGGTGTGAAGGGTGTGTGAGGTAGTGTAGAGGTGGAGTAAGGGTGGTGTAAAGGTGATGTAAAGGTGGTGTGAGGAGGTATGAAGGTGGTGTGAAGGTGGTGTGAAGGCGGTGCAAAGGTGGTGTGAGGTGGTGTGAAGGTGGTGTGAGGTGGTGTAAAGGTGGTGTAAAGGTGGTGTAAAGGTGGTGTAAAGGTGGTGTGAATGTGGTGTGAGGTGGTGTAAAGGTGGTGTGAAGGTGGTGAAAAGGTGGTTGGAAGGTGGTGTGAGGTGGTGTGAAGGTGGTGTGAGGTGGTGGAAAGGTGGCGTAAAGGGGGTGTAAATGTGGTGTAAAGGTGGTGTGAGGTGGTGTGAAGGTGGTGTAAAGGTGGTGTAAAGGTGGTGTAAAGGTGGTGTAAAGGTGGTGTAAAGGTGGTGTGAGGTGGTGTGAGGTGGTGTAAAGGTGGTGTAAAGGTGGTGTGAACGTGGTGTGGAGGTGGTGAAAAGGTGGTTGGAAGGTGGTGTGAGGTGGTGTGAAGGTGGTGGAAAGGTGGCGTAAAGGGGGTGTAAAGGGGGTGTAAAGGTGGTGTAAAGGTGGTGTGAGGTGGTGTGAAGGTGGTGTGAGGTGGTGTAAAGGTGGTGTAAAGGTGGTGTAAAGGTGGTGTAAAGGTGGTGTAAAGGTGGTGTAAAGGTGGTGTGAGGTGGTGTGAAGGTGGTGAAAAGGTGGTTTGAAGGTGGTGTGAAGGTGGTGTGAGGTGGTGTAAAGGTGGTGTAAAGGTGGTGTAAAGGTGGTGTGAGGTGGTGTGAGGTGGTGTAAAGGTGGTGTGAACGTGGTGTGAGGTGGTGTAAGGGTGGTGTGAAGGTGGTGAAAAGGTGGTTGGAAGGTGGTGTGAGGTGGTGTGAGGTGGTGTGAAGGTGGTGTGAGGTGGTGGAAAGGTGGCGTAAAGGGGGTGTAAAGGTGGTGTAAAGGTGGTGTAAAGGTGGTGTGAGGTGGTGTAAAGGTGATGTGAAGGTGGTTGGAAGGTGGTGTGAGGTGGTGTGAAGGTGGTGTGAGGTGGTGGAAAGGTGGCGTAAAGGGGGTGTAAAGGGGGTGTAAATGTGGTGTGAAGGTGGTGTGAGGTGGTGTGAAGGTGGTGTGAGGTGGTGTAAAGGTGGTGTAGAGGTGGTGTAAAGGTGGTGTAAAGGTGGTGTAAAGGTGGTGTGAGGTGGTGTGAACGTGGTGTGAGGTGGTGTGAACGTGGTGTGAGGTAGTGTAAAGGTGGTGTGAACGTGGTGTGAAGGTGGTGAAAAGGTGGTTGGAAATTGGTGTGAGGTGGTGTGAAGGTGGTGTGAGGTGGTGGAAAGGTGGCGTAAAGGGGGTGTAAAGGGGGTGTAAAGGTGGTGTGAGGTGGTGTGAAGGTGGTGTGAGGTGGTGTAAAGGTGGTCTAAAGGTGGTGTAAAGGCAGGGTTTTGCTTAGTGTCCGTCCTACCCTACCCGGGGGGGGGGGGGTGGGTGGGTGGGTCTGGCAGAATTTCAGGGTTGGTGGGTGTCCAACCCCCCCCCCCCCCAGGGTGGGATGGGACTTTGTGGGGGCCCTTGGGTCTATCGAGCCAATGCCACTTCTTTCTTTCTTCTGTTGCAGGTTCCGTGTAACATGTTTATTTATGGTGTGTTTACATGGCATTGCATATCACGTGCGCATGCCCCACGCCCATAAAGGGGCTAGGATGCTTTGTGGTTTGTGCTGGATGCGAAGGGGGTAACGCTAGAACCCCACAATTCCTGTGTCTGCCCCACGCCCATAAAGGGGCTAGGATGCTTTGTGGGTCGGGTACGTGGGTGGGTGGGTGGGTGTCAGACCCCCCCCCCCCCCGTGGGGGGGTGGGACATTTGTCGGTCTGTGGGTATGCGAAAATTCTGGGTGGGTGGGTCCCTGAATTAACCCCCCCCCCCCTAGGGTGGCTAAGCAAAACCCTGTGTAAAGGTGGTGTAAAGGTGGTGTAAAGGTGGTGTGAGGTGGTGTGAAGGTGGTGTGAGGTGGTGTAAAGGTGGTGTGAAGGTGGTGAAAAGGTGGTTGGAAGGTGGTGTGAGGTGGTGTGAAGGTGGTGTGAGGTGGTTGAAAGGTGGCGTTAAGGTGGTGTAAAGGTGGTGTAAAGGTGGTGTGAGGTGGTGTGAACGTGGTGTGAGGTGGTGTAAAGGTGGTGTAAAGGTGGTGTAAGGGTGGTGTAAAGGTGGTGTGAAGGTGGTGAAAAGGTGGTTGGAAGGTGGTGTAAAGGTGGTGTGAGGTGGTGGAAAGGTGGCGTAAAGGGGGTGTAAAGGTGGTGTAAAGGTGGTGTGAGGTGGTGTGAAGATGGTGTGAGGTGGTGTAAAGGTGGTGTAAAGGTGGTGTAAAGGTGGTGTGAGGTGGTGTGAACGTGGTGTGAGGTGGTGGAAAGGTGGTGTGAACGTGGTGTGAGGTGGTGTAAAGGTGGTGGAAAGGTGGTGTGAACGTGGTGTGAGGTGGTGTAAACGTGGTGTAAAGGTGGTGAAAAGGTGGTGTGAAGGTGGTGTGACGTGGTGGAAAGGTGGCGTAAAGGGGGTGTAAAGGGGGTGTAAAGGTGGTGTGAAGGTGGTGTAAGGTGGTGTAGAGGTGGTGTAGAGGTGGTGTGAGGTGGTGTAAAGGGGGTGTGAGGTGGTGTAAAGGTGGTGTAAAGGTGGTGTAAAGGTGGTGTAAGGGTGGTGTGAGGTCGTGTGAACGTGGTGTAAGGTGGTGTAAGGGTGGTGTGAAGCTGGTGAAAAGGTGGTTGGAAGGTGGTGTGAGGTGGTGTGAAGGTGGTGTGACGTGGTGGAAAGGTGGCGTAAGGGGGGTGTAAAGGGGGTGTAAAGGTGGTGTGAAGGTGGTGTAAGGAGGTGTAAAGGTGGTGTAAAGGTGGTGTAGAGGTGGTGTGAGGTGGTGTAAAGGGGGTGTAAGGGTGGTGTAAAGGTGGTGTGAGGTGGTGTAAAGGTGGTGTGAGGTGGTGTAAAGGTTGTGTAAAGGGGGTGTAAAGGGGGTGTGAGGTGGTGTAAAGGTGGTGTAAAGGCGGTGTGAGTTGGTGTAAAGGTGGTGTGAGGTGGTGTAAGGGTGGTGTAAGGGTGGTGTGAGGTGGTGTGAACGTGGTGTAAGGTGGTGTAAAGGTGGTGTGAAGGTGGTGAAAAGGTGGTTGGAAGGTGGTGTGAGGTGGTGTGAAGGTGGTGTGAGGTGGTGGAAAGGGGGTGTAAAGGGGCCGGAAAGGTGGTGTAAAGGTGGTGTCAGGTGGTGTCAAGGTGGTTTGAGGTGGTGTAAAGGTGGTGTAAAGGTGCTCTGAGGTGGTGTGAGTTGGTGTAAAGGTGGTGTAAAGGTGGTGTAAGGGTGGAGTGAGGTGCTGTGAACGTGGTGTAAGGTGGTGTAAAGGTGGTGTGAAGGTGGTGAAAAGGCGGTTGGAAGGTGGTGTGAGGTGGTGTGAAGGTGGCGTAAAGGGGGTTTAAAGGGGGTGTAAAGGTGCTGTAAAGGTGGTGTAAGGGTGGTGTGAGGTGGTGTGAACGTGGTGTAAGGTGGTGTAAAGCCGGTGTGAAGGTGGTGAAAAGGTGGTTGGAAGGTGGTGTGAGATGCTGTGAAGGTGGTGTGAGGTGGTGGAAAGGTGGCGTAAAGGGGGTGTAAGAGGGGTGGAAAGGTGTTGTAAAGGTGGTGTAAAGGTGGTGTAAAGGTGGTGTGAGGTGGTGAAAAGGTGGCGTAAAGGGGGTTTAAAGGTGGTGTGAATGTGGTGTAAGGTGGTGTAAAGGTGGTGTGAGGTGGTAGAAAGGTGGTGTAGAGGTGGTGTGAGGTGGTGTAAAGGTGGTGTAAAGGTGGTGTGAAGGTGGTGTAAAGGCGGTGTGAGGTGGTGTAAAGGCGGTCTGAGGTGGGGTAAAGGTGGTGTAAAGGTGGTCTGAGATGGTGTAAAGGTGGTGTAAAGGGGGTGTAAAGGGGGTGTGAGGTCATGTAAAGGTGGTGTAAAGGCGGTGTGAGGTGGTGTGAAGGTGGTGTGAGGTGGTGTAAAGGTGGTGCAAAGGTAGTGTAAAGGTGGTGTAAAGGTGGTGTGAAGGTGGTGTAAAGGCGGTGTGAGGTGGTGTAAAGGCGGTCTGAGGTGGGGTAAAGGTGGTGTAAAGGTGGTGTGAGGTGGTGTAAAGGTGGTGTAAAGGTGGTGTAAAGGGGGTGTGAGGTCATGTAAAGGTGGTGTAAAGGCGGTGTGAGGTGGTGTGAAGGTGGTGTGAGGTGGTGTAAAGGTGGTGCAAAGGTAGTGTAAAGCTGGTGTGAAGGTGGTGTAAAGGTGGTGTGAGGTGGTGTAAAGGTTGTGTAAAGGTGGTGTAAAGGTGGTGTGAAGGTGGTGTAAATGTGGGCTTAAGGTGGTGCAAAGGTGGTGTGAGGTGGTGTAAAGGTGGTGTAAAGATTGTGTAAAGGTGGTGCAAAGGTGGTGTAAAGGTGGTGTGAAGTGCTGTGAAGGTGGTGTGAGGTGGTGTAAATGTGGTCCAAAGGTGGTGTGATGGTGGTGTGGAGGTGGTGTAAGGTGGTGTAAAGGTGGTGTAAAGGTGGTGTAAAGGTGTTGAAAAGGTGGTGTAAAGGTGGTATGAGGTGGTGTGAAGGTTGTGTGAGGTGGTGTAAAGGTGGTGTAAAGGTGGTGCAAAGGTGGTGTAAATATCGTGTGAAGGTGGTGTGAGGTGGTGTAAAGGTTGTGTAAAGGTGGTGTAAAGGTGGTGTAAAGGTGGTGTAAAGGTTGTGTGAGTTGGTGTGAAGGTGGTGTAAATGTCGTCTTAAGGTGGTGTAAAGGTAGTGTGAGGTGGTGTAAAGGTTGTGTAAAGGTGGTGTAAAGGTGGTGTAAAGGTGGTGTGAAGTGGTGTGAAGGTGGTGTAAAGGTGGTGTAAAGGTGGTGTAAAGGTGGTGTGAAGTGGTGTGAAGATGGTGTGAGGTGGTGTAAATGTGGTATTAAGTTGGTGTAAAGGTGGTGTGAGGTGGTGTGAAGGTGGCGTGAGGTGGTGTAAAGGTGGTCTGAGGTGATGTAAAGGTGGTGTGATGGTGGTGTGAAGGTGGTGTGAGGTGGTGTAAAGGTGGTGTAAAGGTGGTGTAAAGGTGGTGTAAAGGTGGTGTGAAGGTGGTGTGAGGTGGTGTAGAGGTGGTGTAAAGGTGTTGAAAAGGTGGTGTAAAGGTGGTATGAGGTGGTGTGAAGGTTGTGTGAGGTGGTGTAAAGGTGATGTAAAAGTGGTGTGACATGGTGTGACATGGTGTGAGGTGGTGTAATGGCGGTGTGAGGTTGTGTGAAGGTGTTGTGAGTTGGTGTAGAGGTGGTGTAGAGGTGGTGTAAAGGTGATGTAATGGTGGTGTGAGGTGGTGTGAAGGTGGTGTGAGGTGGTGTAAAGGTGGTGAAAAGGTGTTGAAAACGTGGTGTAAAGGTGGTATGAGGTGGTGTGAAAGTGGTGTAAGGTGGTGTAAAAGTGGTGTAAAGGTGGTGTGAAGGTGGTGTGAGGTGGTGTGAAGGTGGTGTGAGGTGGTGTAAAGGTGGTGCAAAGGTAGTGTAAAGGTGGTGTGAAGGTCGTGTAAAGGTGGTGTGAGGTGGTGTAAAGGTTGTGTAAAGGTGGTGTAAAGGTGGTGTAAAGGTGGTGTTAGGTGGTGTGAAGGTGGTGTAAATGTGGGCTTAAGGTGGTGTAAAGGTGGTGTGAGGTGGTGTAAAGGTGGTGTAAAGATTGTGTAAAGGTGGTGCAAAGGTGGTGTAAAGGTGGTGTGAAGTGGTGTGAAGGTGGTGTGAGGTGGTGTAAATGTGGTCCAAAGGTGGCGTGATGGTGGTGTAAAGGTGGTGTGAGGTGGTGTAAAGGTGGTGTAAAGGTGGTGTAAATGTGGTGTGAAGGTGGTGTGAGGTGGTGTAAAGGTTGTGTAAAGGTGGTGTAGCGGTGGTGTAAAGGTGGTGTAAAGGTTGTGTGAGTTGGTGTGAAGCTGGTGTAAATGTGGTCTTAAGGTGGTGTAAAGGTGGTGTAAAGGTGGTATGAGGTGGTGTGAAGGTTGTGTGAGGTGGTGTAAAGGTGGTGTAAAGGTGGTGTAAAGGTGGTGTAAATGTGGTGTGAAGGTGGTGTGAGGTGGTGTAAAGGTTGTGTAAAGGTGGTGTAGCGGTGGTGTAAAGGTGGTGTAAAGGTTGTGTGAGTTGGTGTGAAGGTGGTGTAAATGTGGTCTTAAGGTGGTGTAAAGGTGGTGTGAGGTGGTGTAAAGGTTGTGTAAAGGTGGTGTAAAGGTGGTGTGAAGTGGTGTGAAGATGGTCTGAGGTGGTGTAAATGTGGTATTAAGTTGGTGTAAAGGTGGTGTGAGGTGGTGTGAAGGTGGCGTGAGGTGGTGTAAAGGTGGTCTGAGGTGATGTAAAGGTGGTGTGATGGTGGTGTGAAGGTGGTGTGAGGTGGTGTAAAGGTGGTGTAAAGGTGGTGTAAAGGTGGTGTAAAGGTGGTGTGAAGGTGGTGTGAGGTGGTGTAAAGGTGGTGTAGAGGTGGTGTAAAGGTGTTGAAAAGGTGGTGTAAAGGTGGTATGAGGTGGTGTGAAGGTTGTGTGAGGTGGTGTAAAGGTGGTGTAAAGGTGGTGTAAAAGTGGTGTGACATGGTGTGAGGTGGTGTGAGGTGGTGTAATGGCGGTGTGAGGTTGTGTGAAGGTGTTGTGAGTTGGTGTAGAGGTGGTGTAGAGCTGGTGTAAAGGTGATGTAATGGTGGTGTGAGGTGGTGTGAAGGTGGTGTGAGGTGGTGAAAAGGTGTTGAAAACGTGGTGTAAAGGTGGTATGAGGTGGTGTGAAAGTGGTGTAAGGTGGTGTAAAGGTGGTGCAAAGGTGGTGTAAAGGTGGTGTAAAAGTGGTGTAAAGGTGGTGTGAGGTGGTGTAAAGGTGGTGTAATGGTGGTGTAATGGAGGTGTAAAGGTGGTGTAAAGGTGGTGTAAAGGTGGTATAAAGGTGGTGTAGAGGTGGTGTAAAGGTGGTGGAAAGGTGGTGTAAAGGTGGTGTAAAGGTGGTGTAAAGGTGGTGTGAGGTGGTGTGAAAGTGGTGTGAAGGTGGTGTAAGGTGGTGTAAAGGTGGTGTAAAGGTGGTGTAAAGGTGGTGTAAAGGTGGTGTAAAGGTGGTGTGAGGTGGTGTGAGGTGGTATGAGGTGGTGTGAAAGTGGTGTAAGGTGGTGTAAAGGTGGTGCAAAGGTGGTGTAAAGGTGGTGTAAAAGTGGTGTAAAGGTGGTGTGAGGTGGTGTAAAGGTGGTGTAATGGTGGTGTAATGGAGGTGTAAAGGTGGTGTAAAGGTGGTGTAAAGGTGGTATAAAGGTGGTGTAGAGGTGGTGTAAAGGTGGTGGAAAGGTGGTGTAAAGGTGGTGTAAAGGTGGTGTAAAGGTGGTGTGAGGTGGTGTGAAAGTGGTGTGAAGGTGGTGTAAGGTGGTGTAAAGGTGGTGTAAAGGTGGTGTAAAGGTGGTGTAAAGGTGGTGTAAAGGTGGTGTGAAGGTGGTGTGAAGGTGGTGTGAGGTGGTGTAAAGATGGTGTAAAGGTGGTGTAAAGGTGGTGTAAAGGTGGTGTAAAAGTGGTGTGAGATGGTGTGAAGGTGGTGTGAGGTGGTGTGAAGGTGGTGTAAAGATGGTGTAAAGGTGGTGTAAAGGTGATGTAAACGTGGTGTGAAGGTGGTGTAAAGGCGGTGTAAAGGTGGTGTAAAAGTGGTGTGAGATGGTGTGAGGTGGTGTAAAGGTGGTGTAAAGGTGGTGTAAAGGGGGTGTAAAGGGGGTGTGAGGTGGTGTGAAGGTGGTGTAAAAGTGGTGTGAGATGGTGTGAGGTGGTGTAAAGGTGGTGTAAAGGTGGTGTAGAGGTGGTGTAAAGGTGGTGTAGAGGTGGTGTAAAGGTGGTGTAAAGGTGGTGTAAAGGTGGTGTAAAGGGGGTGTGAGGTGGTGTGAAAGTGGTGTAAGGTGGTGTAAAGGTGGTGTAAAGGTGGTGTAAAGGTGGTGTAAAGGTGGTATGAGGTTGTGTGAAGGTGGTGTGAGGTGGTGTAAAAGTGGTGTGAGATGGTGTGAGGTGGTGTAAAGGGGGTGTGAGGTGGTGTCAAAGTGGTGTAAGGTGGTGTAAAGGTGGTGTAAAGGTGGTGTAAAGGTGGTGTAAAAGTGGTGTGAGGTGGTGTGAAGGTGGTGTGAGGTGGTGTGAAGGTGGTGTAATGGTGGTGTAAAGGTGGTGTAAACGTGGTGTAAACGTGGTGTGAAGGTGGTGTAAAGGCGGTGTAAAGGTGGTGTAAAAGTGGTGTGAGATGGTGTGAGGTGGTGTAAAGGGGGTGTGAGGTGGTGTCAAAGTGGTGTAAGGTGGTGTAAAGGTGGTGTAAAAGTGGTGTGAGGTGGTGTAAAGGTGGTGTAAAGGTGGTGTAAAGGTGGTGTAAAGGTGGTGTGAATGTTGTGTGGGGTGGTGTAAAGGTGGTGTAAAGGTGGTGTAAAGGTGGTATGAGGTGGTGTGAAGGTGGTGTAAAGGTGGTGTAAAGGTGGTGTAAAGGTGGTGTGAGATGGTGTGCGGTGGTGTGAGGTGGTGTAATGGTGGTGTAAAGGTGGTGTGAGGTGGTGTAAAGGTGGTGTAAAGGTGGTGTAGAGGTGGTGTAAAGGTGGTGTAAAGGTAATGTAAACGTGGTGTGAAGGTGGTGTAAAGGCGGTGTAAAGGTGGTGTAAAAGTGGTGTGAGATGGTGTGAGGTGGTGTAAAGGTGGTGTAAAGGTGGTGTAAAGGGGGTGTGAGGTGGTGTCAAAGTGGTGTACGGTGGTGTAAAGGTGGTGTAAAGGTGGTGTAAAGTTGGTGTAAAGGTGGTGTGAATGTTGTGTGGGGTGGTGTAAAGGTGGTGTAAAGGTGGTGTAAAGGTGGTGTGAAGGTGGTGTGAAGGTGGTGTGAGGTGGTGTAAAGGTGGTGTAAAGGTGGTGTAAAGGTGGTGTAAAGGTGGTGTGAGGTGGTGTAAAGGTGGTGTAAAGGTGGTGTAGAGGTGGTGTAAAGGTGGTGTAAAGGTGATGTAAACGTGGTGTGAAGGTGGTGTAAAGGCGGTGTAAAGGTGGTGTAAAAGTGGTGTGAGATGGTGTAAAGGTGGTGTAAAGGTGGTGTAAAGGTGGTGTAAAGGGGGTGTGAGGTGGTGTCAAAGTGGTGTAAGGTGGTGTAAAGGTGGTGTAAAGGTGGTGTAAAGTTGGTGTAAAGGTGGTGTAAAGGTGGTGTGAATGTTGTGTGGGGTGGTGTAAAGGTGGTGTAAAGGTGGTGTAAAGGTGGTGTGAAGGTGGTGTGAAGGTGGTGTGAGGTGGTGTACAGGTGGTGTAAAGGTGGTGTAAAGGTGGTGTAAAGGTGGTGTGAAGGTGGTGTAAAGGTGGTGTAAAGGTGGTGTAAAGGTGGTGTGAGGTGGTGAAAAGGTGGCGTAAAGGGGGTTTAAAGGTGGTGTAAACCACTTCACTTTTCGAGTCCATAAGTATGGGGTTAGAAACCGCTCTGTACACTGCGCGTCAGAGGGACGGTAAAGGTGGTGTAAAGGTGGTGTGAGGTGCTGTGAACGTGGTGTGAGGTGGTGTGAAGGTGGTGTAAAGGTGTTGTAAAGGTGGTGTGAGGTGGTGTGAAGGTGGTCTGAGGTGGTGTAAGGGTACTTATGAACTCGAAAAGTGAAGTGCTTTACACCACCTTTACACCACCTCACACCACACTCACACCACCTTTACACCACCTTTACACCACCTTTACACCACCTTTACACCACCTTCACACCACCTTTACACCACCTCACACCACCTTTACACCACCTTTACACCACCTCACACCACCTTCACACCACCTTTACACCACCTTTACACCACCTTTACACCACCCTTACACCACCTCAGACCACTTTCACACCACCTTTACACCACCTTTACACCACCTTTACACCACCTTCACACCACCTCACACCACCTTTACACCACCTTTACACCACCTCACACCACCTGCACACCACCTCACACCACGTTCACACCACCTCGCACCACCTTTACACTGATTCAAATTAAAGAAGAATGTCACCTTCACAGTGGTAGCGCACAGTCCCCTATGAAGGTGTCATAAGGCAGTAAGGGAACCTGAGCACGAGGCCTCGCCGACCTCAACAGGCCATCACCAACCCAAACGAAAACCCAATCTCTCTCTCTCTCTCTCTCTATCTCCCTCTCCCTCCCCCTCTCCATCTCTCTCTCTCTCTCTCTCTCTCTCTCTCTCTCTCTCTCTGTATCTGTCTCTCTTGCTCGCTCTCCATCTCTCTCTCTCTCTCTCTCTCTCTGTCTCTCTCTCTCTCTCTTTCCACCTCTCTCTCTTCCTCTCTCTCTCTCTCTCTCTCTCTCTTGTTCTCTATTTCCACCTCTCTCTCTCTCCCTATGTCTCTCGCTCTCTTAGAGTGCTTTCGACGGGGAGGAGCCCGCACCCTTCGACACCAAGTCCTCGCAGTCCACCATCAGCACTCCTCCCGGATCCCCAATGGATGCCGCCCCGTCCCCCTCCGAGATCTCTAGCGCCGACAGCGGCGACACCAAAATCTCCAACGCCGATGTCACCTCCGACGCCGGGACGGTGGGCCCGGCCGAGGGCAGCCCTGAAAAGGCCACGTGGCGGCCTCAGTCCCTCTATGACATGCCTGTGGTGGATATGCACGAGCTGCAGCCGGAGGCGCTTGGCCTGCGTCGCATCCCCCAGGCCCTCTCCCTCTTGGAATGTGCTGTCAGCTCGGCGACATCCCCACCATCCACTACGTGATCCAGGCGTACCGCGCGCGCGCCCCCCAGTGCCTGCGGTGGCAGTACCACGTTGGAGACGGCCTGTGGTGCACATACCCCAACCACATCCAGCGCCAGATCGCCGCAGCGCTGGCCCACGGGGAGTCCCGCGTCTTTGTGGACTACAAGCAGCAGCGCCTGGACCTGGACCTGGCCGCCATGTGTTTCACGACCCCGTCCGGCGAGCTGCAGCCTGTCCGGTCTCAGCTCCAGTCCCTCATTCATGTCCCCCGCGGCAGCGGCTGGGTGGTCACCTCCAACCTCAACGAGGTCGCCGAGTGGGAGGGGGCGTTTGTTGTCACGGGCCCTGCTGCGGCCACTGCCGCGCCAAACGCTGCGACGCTCGCGGCACTGACAGACGAGCAGGTGATGGACCCGTGCCTCTGGAAGCCTCCTGCGAAGAACACGGAGGCCTTGGGATGGGTAGCGTCCCCCCAGAGCCAGCAGTGGATGGAGGAGCGGCTGCTTGCGCAGGCGACCGCTGTCACAAAGGTGCCGGCCGCAATGGCGGGGTTCGTCCCCCATATGGACTTGGGTCGCAGGGACCGCCGGGAGGCTGTAGGCCCTGGCCGTGGGCGGCCGACAGAGAGCCGGTTCACCGACGGCCTGGAGTTCCCCCGCAGCGACACTGGAAGCAACAAGGGCTTCTACCCCCCAGGGTACGCCTCCTCCATTGGCGCTATCCCTTTTTGCATGGCCCTGCCTGACAACGAGCTTGGGCTTCTATTCGACGAGGGGACGCTGGCCCACATGTGCCTAGATGCAGTGCTGAAGGTCGCGGAGGCGGCTCGCCAGCGCAGCCCCTACAGCCCCAAGCATATCACGCCCATCTACATCTACACATATGAGCTCCCTGGTGACAGCGCCCAGATCTACACCTGCATGAACCGGTGTGGTTGCAGGGAAGTGTGCATGTGGGTGATTGGGGGGCATTGTGACGATTGCATGTCAATTTCCCCAGTGTTGCTGCCTTCCACACAACCCCCCGCTGTAGGTTGCAGCACTGTGATGCAACCCAGCACCATAGCGTGCTCATAGTATTCATCACTATTGCTATTGCTAGTTGCATTGATCACCATTGCTCCTGCTAGAGTATTCATCATTGTTCTAATTGCTCACGGTATTCATTATTGCTCGTGCTCATAGTGCTCATTGCCGTTGCGAGTGCTCATGGTATTTGTCACCATTGTTAGTGCTCGTAGTATTATTGCCATTGCTAGTGCTCGTAGTATTCACCACTATTACTTGTGCTCTGCAGGCATCTTATGGTATTCATCACTATTGCTAGTGCTCATAGTGTTCACCACTATTGCTAGTGCGTTCAGCACGAATTCTAGTGCTCATATTATTCATTGCCATTGCTATTGCTTACAGTATACATCACCATTCCCGGTCCTGGGACAGCCCAAACCACGTGCCCGTTCCCAATCCCCCCCCAAACATACGGTGGTTAACAGTGGGGTTGGTGAGCCCGAGCCAGCTCCAGCTCACACCCGTGCAGGTGCGAGTCCTGCAGACCCGCCACCACCCCCCACTCCAGCAAGGACCCATTTCAAGCAAAGGTGTGCCCTCTCGGCAGCAGCGTGGGTATTTGCCCATTTGTGGCTCTTGCTTCCCACATTTTGGAGGAAATTTGGCCAGGATATCTTCAAAAACGTTGGAAAGTGGCATCTCCTTTGAAAGCTGGGGCCGATGGATTGTTGACTCTTATCAACACTCAATGTATACACCATCTTACCATGGCGACCATTGTGTTTGTGCGTATCATGCATGATGTCAGTCGTGTTGGACCACAAACACATCTGTGCCAGGGCCATGCGCACCTATGACCAGCCCGCGGTAGACTACTGGCGACCCCTGATCTGGCACATCGACGTGGCACTGCAGCACCTGCCTCCCCACGAGGGCAAGCTGTACCGGGGCATCAACGTGCGGTTCAGCGAGGCCGAGTACAAGCCTGGGGAGCGCGTGGTCTGGCCTGCCCTGTCCAGCGCCTCGATGGAGCGGCGTGTGGCGCACGAGTTCGTGTCGGGGGACGAGGGGTCGCTCTTTTTCATCCAGTGCCGCGGCGGCGGTGCGCTCATCAGCCAATTGTCGCGGTTCCCAGACGAGGCCGAGGTGCTGTTCCGGCCTAACACAGTGTTCCAGATCACGTCCACGCTCTACGGCTCCTCCGACATTGGCCAGTTCTACTCTTGCATCGGCAATATCGCCATGACTGACCTCAGTGGCCGGCAGGCCCAGGCCCATGCCCCGGCTCAGGTCCCTTCAGCCCCCATTGGGAGTGGGGGCACCGTGATCCCGGCGCCCGCAAATGGGACGGCGCGGGTGGTGGTGGATCTGCCCAAGGGCATGGTCCGCGGCCTGCTGGACGGGCTGGAGGGGCTGGAGCTCTTCGCCGTCACAAATGTGGACATGGTCGCGGGCGCCAAGGCCGGGGCCGGCACCCACGTCACACTGGATGTGGCCGGACGGCACGGGAGCTTCCCGATGCCGGACCCGGTGCATGTGTCAGACATGGAGGAGTCGGGCCCAATGGGATCCGGGCACATCTTCTTTGGCGAGGCGGCAACGCTTGAGTCACTGCACGTGGAGCTCCCAGAGAAGGACCTTGACAGCTCCAAGAGCAGCAGTCCCGATGCGTCGCCCCTGCCGACGGCCCAATACCCCCTTCCCAATAACCCCTATCCAAGCCCCAAGAACCAGATGGCACTAAGGGTGCAGACGGGGATTGCACCGGGCGACGGTTCTGGGCAGATAGGCCTTGATGCGGCAAAGGTGAAAGTGCACTACTCCATCCCGAGTCCGGAGATGGGAACCCCCAAGAATCCGCTCGAGTCCCAGACGAGGGGGTATGGCAGGTGGCAGCCAATGCTGCTCTCTGCATACACATCTTCTGAGGACGACCTGGTGCAACAACCGTAGCACAATTTTTTAATCCCAGAAATCTTGGTTCTGCTTACCCACAGAAGCAGCCCCCCCCCCCCCCCCGCCCCCGGGAGGCCCTCTGGGCCGAGGATAGTAGTTAGGTCAAGTGCTTGAGCCAACGCTACCCATTTTGGTGTCAAAAACGCCGGAAGAAACATTGTTGCAAACCTGACATGATGCATATGTCACATGACAAGCTCTAGGTCACAGGGTGAATCCCCAGTGCACACTGGCTTTACTGTTACTTGCAAGCATTCAAAATGATCAGCGCGTTGCGCTGATCATTTTGATAACCATGTGTTTGCCCCCCCCCCCCCCCTTGGGGCCTGTTGGGCCGTAGGATAGTGGACCAGCCGTAACCAAACCTGCTGAGCCAGGATTCCTGAGGGTTTTGATTGTTCAACTGTTTACGATGCGTGCGGTGTGATACCTTGTGTTTGAGGTAATGATGCTCCTACTTTGTGTCAAGGAAGCTGACTTGGCCATTCTTGTGATTTTTTGCTCCATCTGTCCACCCTCTTCTCGTGTGCATCTGTTCTCAGCTCCCCCCCCCCCCCCCCCCGGATCCATTCCACATGCACCAAGCAAAGTGTGGCGTGTGATTTAACTGTTGCTGTAACTGTAACCGTATCGGTAATTGTAATCCTAACTGTAACAGCGCCCTTGTCCAGGCAACTCTAGGAGTTGGTTCCGTCAATTTCTGAACATTTACCATTGCTTGGACAAAGTGGGGCGCCCCCCTTCAAAAAGCTGTGAGCAGCAGTACCCTATCCCACTCTCACATGTGAACAATACATTTCCTTGCTCACCGTCTGGGAAAAAGCAATGCCGACAATTTCCTCCTGCAAAATGAAAGCAGTGCAGAAACCTGTCAGTAACGACTGGCAGGCCTACTGAGCCTGATTGACAACCCCGCAAATCCCCCCCCCCCCCCCCCCGGTCCCCCAGACAATCTGTGGTGGAGCAGTGGCACACATTATTTGAGCGTGGCAGTTCAGTTCCACCAGTTCGCGGGTTGGCAGTCACTTTGGCTGCTTGAACAATCAAAGGCGGCGCCTATTGACACCGTTCATACCATGAACAATGTGACATGGTACTTCGGAGTAGTGCAAAAGCTGCATGGCCTCACCGTCTCCCACTGATAGTGGTCCATCTCAAGCGCCGTGGTGTGATGTAGCTCCCCCCACCGAACCGGTCCCTTGTGAGCATGTTGCATTAGAAGGCTTGAGTCCTCCGATTGATAATCGACCCCACCCTCACATCCCACCCTAACCCTCGAATGCATAATAAAAGTGGTTGTTAGAAGGCCCTGCTAGGGAACTGCCCCTAGGGATAAACAACACCTCCAGGACCATGCGCCGACATTGGAGATGGTCAGTTCGCCGGGCAAATGTTCCCCCAGTCAGTATTGAGGACCCTCCCCTCCTTCAAACCTGCTCCCACTGCAGATACACAAATTCAACTGCGTTAAGTCTGGAGGATCATGCTGTTCATCTGAAACCTGCAGCCCCTGCAGGGCCTTGAGATGCGCCCCAAAGTACATGACATGGCATGAAATGCGGATTCGACTCCAGGCCCCCTTAAGTAGGGCCTGGGGATGCACTTGCGTATCTCAGGGAAGGGCCTAGGGATACACCTGCGCATCAAACACACACACCTAAATGCACCAAGATCACAACGCTGTGAATCAGGGCAAACCTTGGCCTTTATTTTGTGGCTGCAGGCCCCTAGCCCTTGAAGAGCCGGTTTGGGGGGGTGGGGTCAGCAAAGCCATCCTGCAGCTGCTGCCATTCCTTCGAGGGTTCCTTCTTGCTGATTATTTTGATACCCATGTGTCCCCCCCTCCGGAATCTTGGGCCATAATATTACACCCCCTGCTCCTAGAAAAAATTGCTTCGATATAGAAGCAGGAGTAGAAGTACACCTGACATGAATGAAGGTAATTTGATATCCCAAAATAAAGATTTAACAGGCATTTCGCAAGCTTCGACAACTCACAGTTTCCACTGTGGAGGACGGTCTTGCGCCTCACCGTCGGTCAATTATGTCCATAGCCACGGCTTCAGTCTCACAATTGTCACTGTGACTGTTCCTGCTTCCACTGCACATTTTTTTTGCAACTGCTGGTATTTGGTAGTTGTACACTGTTTGCGTAATTTGCTGCAGGCTCTGTTGTACCATTTTGCCACAATACAATGGGCCGCAAGAAAATTCTTTGCACATGTGATCCAGCCTGCAAAACTGGTGCTGCATGCCGGCAGAAGCGTTGAGTGATGACAGTGAATGACATTGAATGCCGTGGAATGACAAAAGTGCTGTGTCCCCCCCCCCCCCCCGTGTACACTTACCAGCTGAGGGCTTCCCAAAGGGGGGGTTTTCGAACACTTTTTGTGTGACCACTGATGTGACATTTTTTTTTGTGACCGGGCCGGACCCCCCCGCCCCCCCGGTAATATCCATCACTGGTGGGAATCCCTTGGCTTGCTCCCAATGAACTCGCCAGACCCTCGTGCTGCAGGTGTCTGCGCACCCAGTACTGATGCCAGTTCGCCCAGAATTAGGTTTTTTGCTTTCAACAGTTTTGATACACCCCCCTATGAGCTTTCTCCCTGTTTGCCCAGAATTAGGTTTTCTGCTGTCAACAGTTTTGATACACCCCCCTATGAGCTTTCTCCCTAACTTCCACCTACTCACCCAAAAACATGGTAGGGCAGTAGCAGCGCTTGATTGACTCGTATCAGCTCCACAGCAAGGTGCCACCACTGACCTGTCTGACCTGCGAGTGCCTTTTCTGTACTGTCACATGAAAACACCTGGTGTTGACAAAATAGGTACAAGAGGACGTGCATGTGCGGAGCGCTTTGTGACCTGCTTGCGGCCCACACACACACACCACCACCACCAACCCTTGTCAAATGGTGATTCTACACATTGAAATCTGTTGGTGACACTTGAAGCATAGAGAGACCATACAGACCACTGCAGTTGGATGCTCCATTGCAAAGAGCTGGCTCTCCATATGCATTCCAGTCTCAGTTGCATTACTACATTGCTAATTATGTGGCCATTTTGGGCTGTGAGCTGGGACGTCCACTCCCATATAGAGATCAGGTTAGAAAATAGGAAAAGATATAATTGCTGGTGATCCCAGATCACCGTGCCTTCGCCCTCTGTCTTTTAGTCACAAAGCAAGTAGAACATGAAGTCCAAAGCCTCAAATCATCAAAGCTGGTCTGCATCTCACCACAAAAGTTGGGTGCCTTTAAGGATGCATTTCCAATGTGCATTGTAGGCCTGCGGGTCACTCACCATTGCTTCACCCAACAAGAGCCAGCCAGTCCACCATCCTCATCTGGTCCACCCACAGGCCTCTGATACATAACTCCTGTGGTGAAGGTATCACATTGGACTGGGTGTTGATGGCTCATGTGGCACCTTTCCAACGAGCTGCAGCCCCAGCCCTGGCCCCAGTCCCTGCTTCAACGCTGTCTCCCACAGCACACGGGGGTGCCTGCTTCTGTTTGCCTGGCATGGGCATCTGCATCAGTAGGATGGCATACCCAAAGGGGCGTTGGCATCGTTTGTGCTTCGTTCTGCACCAGTTGGCACATCGGCCCAGACCTTGATGAATCTGCATCGCCGTCACACTCCGAGTGATGTTGTGCCGGAGAAGCCCATTCTGGTTGAGGCAGATTACATCGTGTACTCTGGGTGCTGTGTGTGTGTGTGTGTGTGTGTGTGCTTGGATTCAGGATGCTCTTTGGAGGAGTGGGTGGGGTGACAGGCAGTGTTGCATGGCCCAAGCTCACCTGACCATGGGTACCCTGCAAGTGCTTCTGGCCTGATGTCTGCCAAGTTAGACTCTCCATGCGGCCCTGCTTTGAATGCATGTTAGTGCCGAATATGTTCAGTGCACCATGCTCAGGGCATAGGGCAAGTACAGAGCAACACCAACGGTGGGCACGGCTAGTGTGCACATCCCTGGCAGTCTGGTTTTGTCCAAATACTATGGGGGAATAGGGGGCGCCACAAACTGCAATTGCTGAGCCCTGCTTGTAGGCAGGTGGAACCACATCAATGGATGACTTGAAGGAGGGATTTGCTTGCAGGACGGGATGGTAAAGGGCGGTTTCAAACTGGAAAAGGTTTCAGCTTGGGCGGCTGCATCTTCGCATCTGTTACCATCATGTACAAGGTATTGTTGTTCAAGTGGATCAATTTCAACTCTATCACTATCTTCTATAGGCTCTCATTGTTGAAGTGGATGTTCACAGCTGTCATTGTCTTGTTTAGGTTCTGATGGTTCGAATGATGAAATTGCATCATGCGTGTGTGCATGTTGTTCATGTCCTTCAGCCAGTTTACGTTCCCTTGACACTAGCATCAAGGGGGCGCACCGTGCGCTTTGCGCACACTGTGCGAAAAGTCGGCCATTTTCCACTACCGGTACCTAGTTTTTGGGGTGTATGATGGGCATGGGCACCCAAACAGCATTGTCATACTGTGCCGTTGGAATTGTACATAATTGCAGCATCATCTCCCCTCCCCTACTAGTGTTTACCTTTGCAAACGGGCACCATGAGCCGGGTTTGTGGTGATACATTCTCAGGGTGTCTGCTGCAGGACATCATATTTTGCCCCTCATGTCCTCATACCCTCTTTTGCATTCACCATGGACTTCAATGTTGGAGACAAGGTGTTCTACACCCACTCCAATGGGGTGCGCGTTCCTGCCACAGTGGTGGGGCTCTCACCAGAAGGATTAATCCATTTGGAGTATTTTCAAGATGCAATCAAGGTGGTGAATCGGCAGTGCAAAATGGACTCCATTTCCTTTGCCATCCCAAGTGCCGATTCACCACCCCACCGCAGTCCTTCGCCGCCGCCGCCGGCCCCGCTGCTTGAAGAACGTGGAAGAAGTCCATCAAGATCTGCAACACTGCCGCCCCGTGCAAAGCCACGTGCCCCCAAGACACGGCAACGGTCTCGTGAGGCTGGGAAGCAGCTAGCTACAAAGGTCAAGATTTTGGAGGGTGGACTTACTTCCGTTAGTTCGGAAGATTGGAAGAAAGTCATTGAATGGCTGCTGAAGCAGAAGGAGGAGACCGGCAAGATGAAGTGGGATGACGCATTTCTTACCCAGATGGGGACTTGCTGACCACAAGGACCCAGATTAGGCTGCCTGGCGCTGTCCATTTCATGGAAAAGCGACACATAAGTACCAGTATGTGTCTTGATCAGGGGGGGGGGGTGGAAAAAAATTGCGCGCATAGAAAAAAATTGTGTAACCCCCCCCCCCCCCCCCACCCTCCAAGGGTTGCCTGCGCAAAAAAAGCTGTCGCGCCATAATTGTAGCATTTGGAAATTTTTTTACCCAGGGCCAATTCTTGGTGCAGAAATGGAATTCTTTGCACCAAATTTCCCTTTGCACATGGCATGTGCTGAATTGTTTGGACCCATTGATCATTTCAAACTTGTGCTTTTGGTAGGGGTTATTTATGAGGGCGCTTTTTTTTGCTTCTAGGGACCAATGTTGGTACAAGGATTGAATTCTTTGCATCAAATTATTGAACGTGTTTGCATTTCCCTTTGGCACATGGCATATAAAGAATTGTTTGAGCCTATTGATGCATCAATTTTGTTATGGTGCTTCGTCATTTGGATTAGAGCAGAGGTCAACTGTAAGTGTGTTTTTGCTTTGCATTCTAGACGTGTCATCCTCTTCTCTCTCTTCTCCGCTGAACATTGCATGGGCGAACCGCACCGTGGACGGGTGGAATTGTATTTGTGGCGAGCGGCTATCGGTTTTGGCCGGTCCGGACACACAGCAATTTGCTGCTCATTGTCAGGGTCGGAAACACCGGGTAGGTACAGCCCCCCTGCTGAAGCCTAAACGCCAATTGGCTGTTACACAGTTTTTCTCTGCCGCCCCCCCACGGGTGGCGGAGGCGGTGCCCCCTCCGATAGAGAGCGATGGGGAAGATGAGGTTGCAGCAAATGACCTAGAGACACAAGGTACTGCTCCTCCCCCAACCAGCAATGACAAGTGCATGGGAGCCCTGCCCTTGGGTATTCCCAATGCCAATGCCTTGCGCGGCAAATACCCCGTGATGCGGCATGCATATGAGAAAGTCCACTCGAGGTACGTGGATGGCATGGGGATCGTGTCATTGGACCCCCCATGTTCTGGAAAGGCACGCAGCGGCAGCGGTGGTAGTACAAGCGGCAGTACGAGTAACACCGGCAGTAGCAGCAACAGGAGCAGCAGTAAGCAGCAGCAACAGTAGCAACCGCGGCAGCAGCAAGAAACCAGCCAAAAAGAAGGCAGCAACTAATGAAAGCGGGAGGCACAGGACATGCGCAACAGTGAGTGCCAAAGTGTTCTTAGAGACTGGCACTATGACGGTATTTGGTATAGGAGGGTGGGCAAATGGCTGCATTATATGGGAAAGACATACCAGGAGTGGCTACATGAGGTGGACTTATCATATCATATCCTGGGTCTACGGCACGCACTTATAAACAAGGGTTTGCAAAGGCGCGAGGAAGCACCACACAATACGGCCAGCTCACCACCACAGGCGAAACGGATGTGTACCACTAGGAGGATAACAGGGCGAATCAGAGTTTCACCAAACTCACCCATGCACGTCCATGGAGCAAAGAAAACTTGTCATAGGTGAGAAGGCAAGGGCCAAACATGAGTCATGGCGACCCCAGGTCGCTCTGCAGGTATACTCAAGGTAGGAATATAAGTTGCTCCTTCTTTGTCATCCTTGATCCCTGTCCTTGACAAGGGAAGAAGCTATGATATGTTCTGAGAGTGTACTTAGATCCCGAGATTGACTCGTACTGCTGTAGAACTATTGCAGAACTATTGCAGCTTTGTCAAAAAAAAAACAAAAAGAAGGCAGCAACTAAGAAGGGCAAGAAGCGGGCGGTAGCTTCCGAGGCCAGCGCTAGCAGCAGCAGCAGC
Source organism: Eutreptiella sp. 'Long Island Sound 2002' (assembly GCA_964036045.1). NCBI lineage: Eukaryota > Euglenozoa > Euglenophyceae > Eutreptiales > Eutreptiaceae > Eutreptiella > Eutreptiella sp. 'Long Island Sound 2002'. The sequence goes on from OZ038385.1 coordinate 79,715,746, forward strand.
AGTAGTAGTAGTAAGCCAGCGAAAAAGAAACCAACCGCCGGCAAGGGCAAGAAGCAAACCGTGGCTTCCCATGGTGGGAAGGCCCAGAAGCAGTAGGTAGCGGCTTAGCAGCAAGCACAGCAACTCAAAACGCGAAAGTAGTCTTCACATTGATGAAGCGATGGTGTCAAAAGATCAACGTGCACTATTTTTGCCTTGAAATGGCTTTGTTTGGTAAAATTTTTGGTCATATGTGTAAGGAAAAAATTTCGTCCCCCCCCCCCCCCCCCACCCTCCGGTTAGGGTTAGTGGTTAACATCGTCAGCTGTCGTCACGTAGATCGCCGGTTCGAACCCGGCCTGTAGCAGTGCTCCCCCCCACCGGCCTCGCCCGACCGGGGACTGGGGCCCCTCCCGCTTCTATCTATTTTCTTATTATTCACGTTGGCCTGATCCACTTTCTTACTGAGCTGCTATAGTATCGTTCACCATTATTCACATGCAAAAACGTGCCCGGGCACCTGCAGCAGTGCGCCCCGCCACCGCCCACGCCCGATGGGAGGCTGCCACCCCACCCGTTGCTTGCCTTTGCCCGAGCCGCCTGGCGGCTCGGGCAGTGGGGTTCGAACCTGGGACCAGCGATGCTGGAGCCCAGGGTGCTTCCACTGAAGCACGGGGCACCTCACCCGACATATGGTCCCACAAACACACAGCTATCATGCTATGCGGCCTAGTCAGCTCGCATGTAACACAGTGAATGCCTACCTCCCCCTTTTTCTCTCCAGCAGGAGAACAGAAAGCCGTATAGTTAGGCCGAAGGAGTGCATCAGGCTATACGGCCCTGTGAATCACTGCGACACATCAACACAAACCCAGCTTGAGGGCGTGGCCGTTTTTCATGCACCATCTAGCTCAGCAACACACAGGTATTGATCTTTAGTGGTTCGCCGTCCACAGGTTATATAACAAATGCAGCTGCCACTGGTGCCGCTGATTGAAACCACTAGTTGTGCCTCGTCTCAACTTTTGTTTGCGTCTCCAATGTTTAGGCAGTTTTCCTGTCTTTGTTTTTGTTAACCCATGGACGGGGTTGAGCAGCCTAATCAGAACCAACAAGAGTCAGCCGAGGAGCGGCTGGCGGCACAAGCCAAAGAAATTCAAGAACTCAGAGAGCAACTCGCCCGAGTGGCTGTGAAGGAGGGGCCCCGCCTACCCCCGTTGAGCGTGCCAGAAATAAACCGGGCCCTCGAGAAGCCCCAGTTGGCACACTGGATGAGACTCATGCTGTCCAACAACAAGGCACACGTACGCCTTAGAGCTGGTGAGGTGGGGGAGATCCCCCGACCGAGCGAGTTCGGCGGCCAGGCGACGGAGGCCGCAGTCGACCCAAGAGAACAGCTGGCGTGGAGGGTCTGGGACTGCGTGTCCCAGTCCCAGGCGGCGTATGCCCGCAGGTATGCGGGAACGCAAGGGAAGTCCAGCTTCGAGTCCAGCCAGTACGCCACGCTGGAGGAGGCATGGAAGGAGCAAGGGTCGGCGTTCACGTGGCGGAGCGTAAAGTTCAGGGAGGTAGGAGGGGTACTGCAATGGCAGTCGAGGCAGGGCGAGTGGATCCCTGTGGACTCGCCGCCGAGCGGAGGGTGCCAGAGGTGCGCGCAGCGGGGCTCCCCCGACGAACGCCACTGGCACTTTAGATGCCCACACTGGTCCTGACAGGGCCGGCTGGAGCCCGGACCGACCGCCCCGGGCTCCGGCGTTGCGGACACAGCGGCAATGCTGCGGGCGCTCGCCCGCCGGTGGGAGGCAGCAGCCCGGACAGACGACCCCTGCTCACCGGAAGAAAGCGCCATGCAGTCCTGGAGACCGAGAACCCGCTCGCAGTACGCGTCCCGACTCCGGGCCTTGGCGGCTTACGCGGACCGCGCGGGCCCGCCTGATACAGCCGCGGCACTGGCAGGCCTCCTGGCAGAGAGGGCGCAAGCCGGCGCTACAGCGTCAGCCCTGCGGGGTATTACTTCCGCGGTCCGGGCCGTGGAGGACCTCCAGTGGCTGCCCCCAACAGTCACCACCTTGCACAAAAGGATCGCGGCGGGAGCCGCCTCCTCGGGCTCTCAGCCCTATCTGTCCCCAGCAGGCTTGGTCCAGCTGGTCGAAAAGGCCAGAGACTCCAGAAACGGAGCGGTGTTCAGCGCGTTGGCCATCATCAGCTGGGTATGCTACCTACGGGTGGGCGAAGCAGCTGGCATCAGGGTTACTGACCTGGCTATGCCAGGCTTTATCCAGTTCTGGAACTCCAAGACAGGGGAGGAGGTGTACACCACCCGACCCCTGTACAGGTATGCGGACGGCGTCCGTGCGTGGCTTCATAGCCACATGGTCTCGCTGGGCCGATCCTCAGACATGCTCGTCTGGCAGTCAGGGGAAGCGGGATTGGAGGCGGGCATGGCCGAAACCCTGGCGAGCACCGCCCACGCCCGAGCCAGGTGGCACGCCCTGCGCAGGGGAGGCGCAGCAGCGACTTGGGCCCGTAAACCAGACCTCGCCTACTACAAATGGTGGGGCAGATGGCAGAGCACGGCCGTGGCGATGCAATACGGTACCAAATGGTCCGACCCGGGAGTCGTTGCCCCTACAGTACTGCCCGCATGGTCCCGTGACCAGGGGCCTTTGCCGACTCCGGAACGTGTGGGCGTCCTGGCCCTGTGGGGCTCCCCCATGTTCCCCAGTATCGCGAGCGCCCTCAACACCCCGACCAAGCGCAAGCCGAGGCGTCCGCGAGGTCAGGAACTGGAGTCCACCGCGAGCGGCGCAGTTGGGAGCGGAGGCGACGGAGACCAAGCCACGACCGAGCTGGAGGAGTCCGCCGGGGATGGCTCTGCTGAGATGGGCCCGGGGCCTGACACGGCTCCTACCCTCCCTCCACTTCAGCCTTTGGCCTCTGCCATTGAGCGCGGCGCCGTGTCTCGGGAAGATGCGGGTCAGCTGTGCACGGTGGCGGGTCCTCTGGTTGCCGTGGGGGGGGGGGGCGTGCGGGCCGGGGATGGCAGCCGGGCCCATCAATGTCGATTCCGACGTGGACACCGACGACAATAGGGAGGATTCCGGAAGCGAGCCCTCTGGCGACTTCGCAGTCGGCAGCGCCAGGGGTTCCCCCGGGCGTCGACAGACCGGAGTTGCCAAGTTCGTGGGGCGGGAGCGTAAACCGTGGTCCTCCAGGGCAGCCGTTGGTCCTGTCAGAGGGGGACCCGCAGCGGGCTCGAAAGCTGGAGTGGTGGGCCGTGTCCACCGCACATACACGGGGCCGCGTCGCGCTAAGGTGGTCGTGGGTGGTACGCAGGCCGTGCGATCCCGAGCCCCCGCACGCCGTCAAGCTGGGAGACCTCGTTTGGCCCAGCAGATCGGGGCGTCCTGTGCAGTTTTCTTGTGCTCCGCTTGTGCAAACTTGTACCTACTTGTTGTACATTGAATAGTGGAGCACCCCAACCAAGAAGGGGACACATGCATTTGTAAGAGAACCTCTGGACTAATGGCTGAAAGTGTCTATGGCGGGGACATTCAGTCGATCTCCACCGACCATTGATCCCCCACCCTCCGGGGGTTGGCTGCGCAGAAAAAACTGTATGCCGTTCCCAGGAATTTTTTTTCCAACCCCCCCCCCCCCCGGTCTTGATGCACCCTGCAGCCCCTGCTGGTACACCAAGAATTTTTTTTTTTAGTCTGATGCTTGCCATGGGTCGTCCCAGGGTCCTAAATTCTGCACCCTGCAGCCCCACGGGTACACAGCCCTGCTGGTACACCTTTTTTTTTTAAGTGTGATGCTTGCCATGGGTCCTAGGGTCCTGAATTCTGCACCTTGCAGCCCCTGCTGGTACACCAAGACTCTTTTTTTTAGTCTCATGCTTGCCATGGGCCTCTGCATCCTACTCTCCTTGTGTAGAGTGACGGAAAGCGTGTTCAAGAAGGGTGGTACCGCACGCATTGGGGCAAATGCTCGTGCACCGGCCGAGGTTCACGGTGGTGGCAATCCTGAAGCTCCAGATATTTCGAAGTATTGGGATGCTATTCGGCAGCGTCTCAAGGGAATTGCATAAGTGAGAAGATCTTGCCCAAGCGGAGGCACATTTCCCTCATTCCGACCTGCCGCCGTTTACCATTCGCAGGTGGGAGAGCAGCAGCGTGAGGTGTATCAAAAAGAATTTCGCACGGCCCATCCAAATTTTTGGGACAAGGAAAAGCCGCACCTCCGAATGCTCCACATGTGACCTTTACTTGTGTTCAGGTTGCATGCGTGAACATACTTGTGAGATTGAGGTTCCCGAGTAGCCCTTAATATATTTTCATGTGTTCTTTAACACATGGAACCCAAATATATTGGGTCCAATACATGTTTTTGGGCAAATGTGATGATGAGAACACGATACGCTTCAATTGCACATTTTTGGAATTGAGCATGCATGCTTCCGTAGGTGGGTGGTTTTCAGGGTATTACTGGGATAAACGGTGTAATAATTGGCGCTGTGCGCGCGCCGTGCGAAAACGCCCCCTAAAGGCAACAGTGGGTCTGCTAGTGGAGGGCTATGGGAATAAGCAAATCCAATGGCGACAGTGGTGTGTAATCATGTAACACTCCTTTCCCATTCACATTGTACTGGATGGCGACCCTGCTGCCACTCTGAAAGTGTGACATAATATATCAATAGTAAGTAGCGGAGCAGTGTAGAATAACCGGACCCCGAAGTTTTGTGCTCCCCCTCCCCCCCCTCTTAATCCCCCTACACCCTTGCCCCCCTTCCAAGGGGTTTCCTGTCCTTGGTTACTTGTTTTCCCAATGACATTTGGTCTAACTTGCGATTGGTGGTCCCTTCTGCTGAAGATGGTGAGGATGTTGCCACAGGGGGAGTATTAGCGCGCCGGGCATCTTTTTTTTTACCATTCCCCAGCCGTACCTGTTTTTGCCCCCCCCTCACCAAACAATCTGGAGTACTTTCTTGCCGTGTCTAAGAATCTGGCCTGTCCTTTGCACCCAGTTTATGATGATGGCAAGGGTGGTGGTTGGAATTGGTGGGAGCGACATTTTGTGTTGTTGAATTCTCATATTTCGGCTTATGCAATGTGCTTTGCACGGAAGGTTTGCGGTCTAGTGTGGTCTACTTGGGGGACTTCCCTAGGTGAGGATAAACTTGGGGCTCGAGTAGGATACTTAATACAAAGGTAGCGCGCCGGGGCATGCGCGGGAAAACATTCCCCCAAAACACGGCTACATGGTAGCCAAGGTTGTCCGGTTGGATCCATGCTTTGCATGGCCCCTTGGCTTGAGGATATGGAGCCACAGTCCACACTTCGTTCCCCCAGTCAGTATTGAGCACCCTCCCCTCTTCGAACCTGCTCCCACCGCCACACAGATGCACAAATTGAACTGCGTAAGTCTGCAGGATCATGCTTTTCATCTGAAACCTGCAGCCCCTGCAGGGCCTTGAGATGCGCCCCAAAGTACATGACATGGCATCCCATTTCTATCCTACACCTCTTGGTTCCATGGCCCCATGGTCCCTCTGGCCCTGAGAGAGAGCCTTTGCATTTCTAAGGTCCCAACGTTGACATGAAATGCGGATTTGACTCCAGGCCCCCTTAAGTAGGGCCTGGGGATGCACTGGAGGTTCAGGCACATACGCCTACATGCCCCAAGATCGCAACGCTGTGAATCAGGGCAAACCTTGGCCTATATTTTGTGGCTGCAGGGCCCCTCTCCCTTGGAGAGCTGGTTTGGCTGGGTTGGGTCAGCAAACCAACCTGCAGCTGCTGCCATTCCTTTGAGGACTCTGTGCTCAAAAATATATACAGGCTGGCCGTGTTTGTAGCTGCAACATATGTGCCCATGTGCTGTCAACCATTTTTGTTGTCTCCTTGTGTTTTGGGCACCCGCCCAAAGTCAGCTCACCCGGGAGGGGGGATGCAAACGATGGTGTGTGCACCCAGGCTGTTGTTGGCTGAACAGCGGTTCTGGGCTGTGTGCCACTGGTGCCCATATTGTGCTGTGCAAGGTGGCATGTTCAATCTCAGACTGGACGTGTCAGAGAGAACCCATGGTGCAGCATGCAATGATTCCATGGGCACGCACTCCGTCACAGGTGGCCACATTGCACTGATTGGTTTTGGTTGTCCACATCGCACTGATTGGTTTAGGTTGTGTGACAGCAGGCTGAGGAGGAGAACGAACTATCGGCACCCACTTGAAATCACTGCCATGCTTTCTCACCTGTCATTTCCTCGTTGAAAGTCATGAAGTCACACTCCGCGAAAAATTGCTCAAAATGCGGCTTGATGGCAAGAAAAATCACCTCGAAGAGAGGTTGTTAGATCAAGCGCAGGCGCGGGCGTCATATACCCCCCTTTTTTGGGGTCATTCGCGTAGCATACCCCAAGGCATGACATTTGATGTCCAACCCCTTGTAAAATCATTATTTTGCCCAATAAGAGCATCCCCCAATGGATTTTTTGATTTTGAGGCCTCTACCCCCTAAAACTGGATATCACTTTTTTGAGGGGGGGTGGGGGGGCTGGGTGGGTGGGTGGGTGGGGGGGGGGGGGGGTCAAAAGTTTTTGCTTAATAGGCTACAAGCAGTGGGGACGCACGGCGCTGGTAACACGGCCAGCGGTCCAATGGTCGAATCCTGGTCTGCTGACTTTTAGCGCCGCCGCCGGCGGCGGCGCCAAAGTGGGCAGACTAGGGTTCGAACCGCCCACCACACGGATGCCGACAGGCTGCGTTACCACTCGGCCACTACTTGGATCGTGGCGAATGGCCTCGCTGCTGCTTGGGGCCGCATCTGCCACTGACAAAAAAACCAAACTGTGTGTATCTGTCTGACTGCCTGCTTGCTGGCTCAGGGACTGATTGGCTGACTGTCAACCTCTCTTCGAGGTGCACTGCCGAAGGCAATAGAATTTTTGCTTTGTTACGTCCATGTGACACAGTTGCTGAAGGTGATGAAAAGGTGCATGCCTGAGGAGCTGCAGGGCTGTTCTTAAGGACAAAAAAAAACAAAAATACTTGCCAGCATCCAGAATGCTTCGACCTGCGCAGAGAGCCAGTCAGCGGACAGCTTCTTCCGGTCATTGACCAAATGGTGTCGATGGACCATCAAATGCTGTGAGTTAACCGAGTCATACTTGTTCTTAGTGAGGGGGAAAAAAAGAAAGAAATGTCTCCCTCCTGAAAAATAGCAAAGCAAAGCAAGAGTTCCGATAGTATTGCACTATCCAATGTTGCCTGCTGTTGCATCAGAAACACAAATATTTTTGATGCATGATTGTCGCAGAAACATAGAGGTGCAGTCACAGCTTTGTATTTCAGTGATGACATTCCATGTAATGCTCATGACGGGCGATCAAAGCAAGATTTGTGGATGTGATGCAAGCACGATTTTCCATGCCATTTTGCATTGTCCCAGCATGCTCATCTAAGCGCCCAAGGTTGTTGAGGTACTGAGTTGCTAACCTGCATCCTGAGGGGATGAACTGACCAGACAGCCCATGAAACATTCGATAAATGCTGAGGCAGTGAAGTCAAGGCAACATTCGGTACTGTTCTGAAGAGCTATGATCATATACCTGTGTCCCGGGGGTATACAGAAGCTAAGTATCCGGCGCCCTATTCCCCGTGCACCCTGAATTCTCTGTGGTCATACCTCACCGCATCCCCCCCCATGTGCTCCCCCACATCGTCCTCGCCAGTTGGGACACACCAGTTCCCCCTGCATGCTGTCCTCAGCTGTCCTCCTCTAATTGTTCACCCTCCCCCCCCCTGCTTCGCTGCTGGACATGGGGGCTGTCCCTCGGGGAGTTTATCCCCAAGCACTGTCGCTCTTTAAAATGAGTTCCTTCCTTGGGGGTTTATCCAGTTTTTTTGGGGGAGTGGACTTAGATTCCTCCCTGCTTTGGGGACCCCTTGGCCTGGGCCCATGTAGCCACTACTGATTCCTCCCGGCTTTGGGGACCCAGGGTCCTGTGAGATCATTGTGCCATTGGACAGCTTTGAACCCTGATTCTGACAAGTCATCTCATGCACCACGCAGTGAGCAAGGCGTTATATAACTTGGTTTCAGATGTAGCCAATGCTCACTGTGCGTTAAATCTGCTACCACAGTTCGTTGTGAGATCATCGTGAAATGGGACAGCTCTGAAGCTTGATTCCCGGGGAATGCCGTTCATGCAGTGCCCACGCAGTGCCCACACAGTGCAAAGTTTCGTATGTCGGCAACTACTGGAACCACTGGATACCGGCTCTGCATGCATCCACGATTTTATTACATTTGATGCCCTTCCGGCGTGACAGCAATAGCTGTACTAGATGGTGTTCTCTATTGAGCGGATGTGAGATGCACAGACCTCACCAACACACTCACCCTGTGGAGGCTTGGCATTGTCAAATCTCAGAGGCACTTGACTCCCGGATCTTACCTGAGTACTTTCATGGCACTTTCAACCGTCTGGTTGACGTCGCACACATCGAAAGTTGAACACAAAAAAAAGTATGTCGGCAACTACTGGAACCCTAGTTTTGGCCCCTTTTCACAAGTTTGTTGTTCCATAACACGCTTCTTGTGCATTGAGGATGTGGCACATTTGAATTGCCATCAATTTTCACCCATTTACGGCCATTTTAACCCATTTTCACCCATTTTTTGCCGCACCTTCTTTGCCATAGGTGGATGCTGGATTATGATGATGGGGAATCACCGGACGTCCGTACATTCACAATGCAACAAATCGGCAAGTGGGTTGTCACACACTCCTAAGCGGATTCCAACCTTTATGGCCACCGCCTTGCTATCTCTAGTAGACAACGTCCTTTGTGGATTCTCTTTATGAGCCCAGAACCCGCAGCCAGCTGGCAACCTCTGACCCTGACCAGGGAGGTGAGGGACCAGCACAATGGAACGAAATTGGCATCAGCCCGGAACATTCAATGGAACTTGGAGAGGCGATGAAGGCCGTGGGGCAGGTGCGGCTGGAGCTAAGTGGCATCTCCACACCTGACCATTTGAGGACCCCTTCCCTTGCCCATAACCAATTACCCCACCCCGCACCTCGTGCAGCATGCAACATGCAAAAGCAGTCGAATAAAGCAACTACAGTGAGACACCAACATGTACACATCACTGCGGCCAAGCTGCAGAACATGTAATATTTTTTTTGTTTGTTGTCTGAGAGATCATATTGTACTCATCAAAATTGTTGAACCTGTTGAGCCGGACAAACAAAATATTTTTTTTGTTTGTTGAGACCAAGATGCGCTGGCATAGCCTGTTCGCTGTACTGGGGGAGTACCTGACGCGGCGCGCATGTAGTGCAGAGATTTCGCCACCTAGCCCGACCAAGCAACCGTGCTTACCATCAAGGGGTTTGCTCTATGTAGGAGCCATTTCAAGAGGGGTTAAAGCCTGGCCCTTCCTACCAAATGCACCATAAAAGTAGCGTCCGGTGCGCACGCGGCAAGGACACTCCCCCATGGTGCTCAAGAAGGTCTTTGAAAGTCAAGTTTTAGGGTTCAGAACTGTCCCATTACACGATGACCCCACAAAGAACTGTTGGAGCAGGTGTGATTAGCTAATCCTGAAACCAACATGTGCGGTGGGAGCTTGCCACGCCTTAACCACACAAGGTTTGGAGCTATCCAATTCCACGATGACCCCAAAAGGAATTGTGGGAGTGGGTTGAATGAGTCCATATTCCCAACTCGAGGGGCCACAAAACAAAGCGCGGATGAGTCCATATTACCAACTCCAGGGGCCATACAACAAAGTGTGGATGATCGTATTGGTGAAAATACCCCCCCCCCCCCCCCTTGTCCTTCCCCACCCCTTGTGCTTCCCCAGGGGGGGGTGGGGGACCGTCACTTGCTCAACCCAAAATTTTTCGATGCAGCTCACCGTGTTGTTGTGGCAAAACCACCACCCAAGAGTGCGGCCCAAAGCATTCCAGTGGAAAGTGGTGAGCGTGTGCAAGAGTTCAAGGTCAAGTGGAGCAGGACCAAGAAAATCACCTCGAAGAGAGGTTGTTAGATCAAGCGCAGGCGCGGGCGTCCTATACCCCCCTTTTTTGGGGTCATTCGCGTAGCATACCCCAAGTCATGATATTGGATGTCCAACCCCTTGTAAAATCATTATTTTGCCCAATAAGACCATCCCCCAATGGATTTTTTGATTTTGAGGCCTCTACCCCCTAAAACTGGATATCACTTTTTTGAGGGGGGGTGGGGGGGGGGGTCAAAAGTTTTTGCTTAATAGGCTACAAGCAGTGGGGACGCACGGCGCTGGTAACACGGCCAGCGGTCCAATGGTAACGCAGCCGATACCAGGTTTACAGGCGTCGGTTCGAATCCTGGTCTGCTGAATTTTAGCGCCGCCGCCGGCGGCGGCGCGCCAAAGTGGGCAGACTGGGGTTCGAACCGCCGATCACTCGGACGCCGGTCGGCTGCATTACCACTCAGCCACTGCTCGGAGTGCGGCGAAGGGCCTCCCTGCTGCTTGGGGCCGCATCTGCCACTGACAAAAAACCCAAACTCAGGGACTGATTGGCTGACTGTCAACCTCTCTTCGAGGTGCACTGCCGAAGGCAATAGAATTTACAGTGAGCTGGTCAAGGAGTAGGTCTCTATACATTGGCAGCCCTGTGAACGTATCTTATGCTGAATTCTTTCGTTTTATGCTGCAATTTCTGTGCCTGCAAATGTGCGTGTACAGTGGTAGTGCAGTCCCCTAGGGGGGGGGGGGGGGTCACTTGGTGACCGTCCCCTAGGGGGTGGTGGGGGACCGTCTTCCCTGAGGTGGGAAACGACAAGGGGGGGGGGGGGGGTACTCAAAAATGGCTCAAAATGGGTGACAGTTCAATTATGCCACATTCCAAATGCACAAGAAGTGTGAAACCCTCTTTTATGGAACCACCCCGGGGGGGGGGGGGGGGTGCTGCCATGCCACATATATTTTGCCGTGCACGCGGGACACTCTATTTTTCAGGCTACACAGATGGCTACAAAGCCAGACCGTTTGGTCAGACCAGGCATATGCCTCGTGGCACATGCCACATGCTGGCCCGTGTAGCCATTTTTGCGCCGACTGGTGCCATGATTTTCCCATCCTCTCTTACCTTACCCCTTTGCTGGATCCGTCGACATCAATCCGTTTGGGGCCTCGGCCCCGGGGGGAGAGGTCTCTGGCGTTTCCAATTGTATGTGAACTCAGTGACAGGTTGACTGATTGATCCGGTGAGGCCAGCATGGCGATGGTTTTGTACGTACCGCTGCGTCTTCACCGCATTTCGCTTTATCAGTGGTCCATCCACTGGCATCTTTGCGTCCTTGTTGACAGAAAGGTACCTATGGTCTTGTAGGCCACTGACGAGCCATATTTCTTTCTGCGCTTTGTGCTGATCGCGTCTTGTGCTCACGCACCATAGCCCAGAGTTCCTTCGGGGAGGGGGCGGCCGGGCCCGGTCCTTGTGTGCAACACCCCCCCAGCCCCCCCCCCCCCCCCCCCGGGTTTTGAAAGATAGTGGTGCCGGGTCAGCCACCAACAAGTGTCCCTAGAGAAAACTAACCGGCGCCAAAAGCGCCAATTTTTTTTTTTCATACTATGTGTTTATAGTCAAAATACTCAAAATCACCTCGAAGAAAGGTTGTTAGATCAAGCGCAGGCGCGGGCGTCATATACCCCCCTTTTTTGGGGTCATTCGCGTAGCATACCCCAAGGCATGACATTTGATGTCCAACCCCTTGTAAGATCATTATTTTGCCCAATAAGACCATCCCCCAATGGATTTTTTGATATCGAGGCCTCTATCCCCTAAAACTGGATAACACTTTTTTGAGGGGGGGGTGGGGGGGGGCGTCAAAAGTTTTTGCTGAGAAGGCTCCAAGCAATGGGAGACACCCTTGTGTCACATCCACCCCTGTGCGAATGGTAACACACCCGGCCGCAGAATTTTAGGTCGGCGGTTTGATTCCTGGTCGATGGGCGCCGGCGGCAACACCGCTGCCGTAGTGGCCGCACTGGGGTCCCGGGGGGGGGCGACTCCGCGGGTCCTAGGACGCCAACTCCCCCCCCCCCCCCCCTAGGGGCCTTCGGCCAACAGTTAGTTGCCAAAGGTGTCGCCCTCAGGCGTCCATGCGTCCATGGGCGCCTAAGGCGCCCGATGCTCCATGAACACCAAGGGTGCCCTAAGGAAAATTTTGTCCAATTTGCACCCCAACACTATCCTTAAACCCAACCTTGACTCTAACACCCACCCCCAACCCTCAGCCTACTCCTATCCCTACACCTAACCCTGACCCTAATCAAGACTGAATATTGGGACCGAGCTGGTGGGGGAGGGAACATCAGCTATGACTGGTGAGGGACATCAAGAATGATTCACACATTGATGGCTCTTGACAAAGTGAAATCAGCTTGCAAGTGAACCCCATCACCACGAGGCCCATTTTCAAGGCTTTTTGGACTTCTGAGGGGCCAAAATGCCCCAAAATGGGCTCAAAATGGGCTCATTTCACCCGTTTGTGCACCCCAAATGGTCTAGGATGAGGTTTGGAAAAATGCATTTTTGCCCCATTTTTGACCCATTTTTGGTCCCAAAACAGCCCATTTTCAAGGCATTTGGGGATTTTCGGAGGAACAAAATGGGCTACCACAAGCTCAAAACGGTCCAAAACACTTGTTTTAGCGTCGCACATGGTCCAGGATCATTTTTGATAAAAGTCATCTTTTTGCCCCCACTGCACCTTGTTAACCCATTTGGGCACCCTCCTGTTTGGGCTTGAGCTTGCAGCTTGCCGCAGCCTAGTGGGCCTAGGTATGGGGGTCTAGGCGTCCATTTGGGCAATTCTAAGGGGTGGAAACCACAAAAAGTGGGGGGTTGCGGGTGGAGTAGGTGCCCTCGGAATCACATTTTGAGCCATGTAGCCCAAGATGTGGCCTATTCTTGGTTTGTGGCTGTCGGCATTTGGAGCTTCTAGGGGCCTTTTTGGGCCGTTTCCGGGACATATCATGGAGTTAGAGGGCCGCAAAGAGTTCGTTGACACGGGGAAGTCAAGCGGCACATGGAGTGCACCCACCGTTTCCCTTCGTTTGGCTGTTTTGAATGCGTTCCAGGGCTTTTTCGGCTCAAAAATGGCTGTTTTTGGCCCTGAACTACAGTTTTTGACACTGAGGTCCGCCACTTGCGAATCCCGTTCCCGGCCGCCACCGTTGAGTTTCTTGCTCAAACTTTGTGTGATTGTACTTCACACCCATAGGTATCATCCACCAAAATTTCAACCAAATCCAAAGCACCACGACGGAGGTCTGATTTTGGCCCATTTCGCGCGTGCTGCTTGCTTGCTAAACCTGGTAGGTCCACCCTAGACCCTAAAAAGGGTTATAAAACCAAGACTGGTTCCACCAGCTCGGTGACCCTAGCCCTAACCCTAGCCCTGGCTCTCACCCTAGGCTAGCATCAGAGTGAGTGTTGGGGTCCAAAATGGAGAGCAATGATGTGGCAAAAGCAGCCATGAACGAAATTGGAGGGATCTTGTTCAGCCCAATCAACATGGCTGGCATGGCCGAACCAACTGGCTGCAAAGGTTAGGGTTAGGTTTATGGTGATGCCATGGTTAGAGGGAGGGCAAGGGGAGGTAAGGGGAGCTTGTCCCCCCCCCCCCCAACACCCCAAATCACCCCACCTGGACCCCCCCCCCCCCCCCCAACCGACCCTCCCGGAGCCCCCCCCCCCCCATCGCCCCTCTTAGACCCCCCCCTCCAATCCCCCCCCCCCCCCCCCCCCAAGGGGCCTCCAGCCAACAATTAGTTGGGGGGGTAGTTGGCGTCCAGAACCGAGGGGTCGCCCCCCCCGGGACCGGGGTTCGAATGGCCCACCAAAAAGTCTGCGGTTGGCTGCATTACCATTCGGCCACTGCAAATTCTCAGGCCAATTGTTCTCCCCACTGCTTGGACCTGTGTCTGCCACTGTGTGTTTCTGTCTAATTGACTCCTGGCCTGTCTAACTGACTGATTGGCTGGCTGTCAACCTCTCTTCGAGGTGCACTGCCGAAGGCAATAGAATTTTGTAGAGAATTCATATTTGTATGAAAACAACAAGAAAAAAATTTTGACCTGAAGGAGGGCTACAGGAGGGCCGCAGGCCCTAACAGCAACCCTAGCCCTAATCAAGACTGAATATTGGGACCGAGCTGGTGGGGGAGGGAACATCAGCTATGACTGGTGAGGGACATCAAGAATGATTCACACATTGATGGCTCTTGACAAAGTGAAATCAGCTTGCAAGTGAACCCCATCACCACGAGGCCCATTTTCAAGGCTTTTTGGACTTCTGAGGGGCCAAAATGCCCCAAAATGGGCTCAAAATGGGCTCATTTCACCCGTTTGTGCACCCCAAACAGTCTAGGATGAGGTTTGGAAAAATGCGTGTTTGACCCATTTTTGACCCATTTTTGGTCCCCAAACAACCCATTTTCAAGGCATTTGGGGATTTTCGGAGGAACAAAATGGGCTACCACAAGCTCAAAACGGTCCAAAAACACTTGTTTTAGCGTCACACACGGTGTAGGATCATTTTTGAGAAAAGTCATGTTTTTGCCCCTACTGGACCCTGTTGACCCATTTGGGCACCCTCCTGTTTGGGCTTGAGCTTGCAGCTTGCCGCACCCTACTGGGCCTAGGTATTGGGGTCTAGGCGTCTATTTGGGCAATTCTGAGGGGTGGAAGCCACAAAAAGTGGGGGGTTGCGGGTGGAGTAGGTGCCCTCGGAATCACATTTTGAGCCATGTAGCCAAAGATATGGCCTATTCTTGGTTTGTGGCTGTCGGCATTTGGAGCTTCTGGGGGCCTTTTTGGGCCGTTTCCGGGACATATCATGGAGTTAGAGGGCCGCAAAGAGTTCGTTGACACGGGAAAGTTAAGCTGCACGTGAAGTGTACCCACCGTTTCCCTTCGTTTGGCTGTTTTGAATGTGTTCCAGGGCTTTTTTGGCCCAAAAATGGCTGTTTTTGGCCCTAAACTGCAGATTTTGACACTGAGGTCCGCCACTTGCGAATCCCGTTCCCGGCCGCCACCGTTGAGTTTCTCGCTCAAACTTTATGTGATTGTACTTCACACCCATAGGTATCATCCACCAAAATTTCACCCGAATCTGAAGCACCACGACAGAGTTCTGATTTTTCCCCATTTCGCGGCTGCTGCCGCTTGCTTGCTTGGTTGCTTGCTGCTTGCTGCTTGCTTGCTTGCTGCTGCTGCTAAACCTGGTAGGTCCACCCTAGACACTAAAAAGGGTTATAAAACCAAGAGTGGTTCCACCAGCTCGGTGACCCTAACCCTACCCCCCCCCCCCCCCTCCCGCGCCCTCACGGGAGGGTGGTGGGTGCGAGTTGACTTGGATATGTGGGCGGCCAGCGCACACATGGTGTGGTACTGAACAGGTATGTGCCACAGTACAGCAATGCATCTGTTGAAGTGTCAAGCCACAAAAACTTTTGGTGCAACGTTGAGACGCCTTTGCGCCCCCAAAGGCGCCTTTGCGCCCTCAGAGTTCGGATATGACACGTCTTCACGTGCCAGAGAGCAAGAGCAAGACAGGGGCAGCAAGAGCAAGACGTGCAGGGCAAGGGTTAGAGACTAACCGGCACTGTGGGAGGGTGGAGGGTGCGAGCTGACCTCGATTTACAGATGGCCAAGGCCAAAGCACAGTCAGCAGCCACCTGGTGTGGTACAGAACCGGTCTGCGCTGCGATGCAGCGAGGAAAAACACTGAACTATGTGGTTATGACCATGCGCCTGTGACACGGGGGCGTATGCGAGCCCAGTATCCGTTGCCTCATGGCCCCGCCCTCACCCCTAGCTGGACGCCCCCCTGAACCCCGGCCAAACCCCCCGCCACCCCCGGCAGGAACGAAATAGTATACCGCACCTCTTCTGTCCTGTTGAGGAGGGTTCGAACCCCGGGGGGGATAGAGATCCACCAAACATCCCAAAAACCCCTTTATGCGAAAGAGAGAGAGAGTGGGACGCAGTGGGAGGAGGGTCAGAGAGAAGGAGAGAGAGAGAGAGAGAGAGAGAGGGAAGGGTAGTGAGGGCAGGGTAGAGAGAGAGGGAGAGAGGGGGAAAGAGACCCATAGAGCAAGAGTCGTGGACTAACTGGCACTGTGGGAGGATGGTGGGTTCGAGCTGACCAGGTTGTGTGGGCAGCCATTGCAGCAAAGAGCTGAAAAGCCCGGTGATGAAACATCGGGACGCCTTTGCGCCCCCAGAGCACGGGCGTGACACGGGCATGGCACGTCATTACGTGTCTGAAAGCCGGAGCACGACAGGGGCAGCGAGAGTGCGGCCCACGGGAGGGTGGTGGGTGCGAGCTGACCTGGAAGTGTGGGCGGCCAGCGCACACATGGAGTGGTACTGAACAGTTAAGCACAACAGTACAGCAAAGCACCTGTTGAAGCGTCAAGCAGAAAGGTTTGGTGGTGAAACGTAAAGACGCCTTTGCGCCCTCGGAGTTCGAATAGGACACGTCTTCACGTGCCAGAGAGCAAGGGCAAGACAGGTGCAGCAAGAGCACGACCCGCAGAGCAAGGGTTAGAGACTAACTGGCACTGTGGGAGGGTGGTGGGTGCGAGCTGACCTCAATGTATAGATGGCCAAGGCCAAAGCACAGTCAGCAGCCACCTGGAGTGGTACAGAACTGGTCTACGCTGCAGTGCAACAAGAAAAAACACTGAACTATGTGGTGATGACCATGCGCCTGTGACACGGGGGCGTATGCGAGCCCAGTATCCGTTGCCTCATGGCCCGACAGGAACCCCCCCCCCCCCCGACCCCCGGCTGGACCCCCCCCCCCCCAAGTTTTGACAGATAGTTGGGGGGGGGTCGCATGAGGACCGGTTGTAGTCGCCCCCCCCCCCCCTTCCGGGGGAACAACAAATTTGTGGAAAAAGGCCAACACTAGCGTTCGAGTAGTTGCTAACAAATCAAACTTTGCGTTGCGTGAACAGCCTCCCCCAAGCCAAGGGGACCCCCCTCAGTGCGTCCAGCCCATGCGGCGCACCCTCCATCCTCGACTATGAAAACCGACTAAGCGTAAAGTGGAAACATGTGCATGCTGCATATATGCAAAGACAGTGGCAGATGCAGGGAATGCATTAAACTTCAGTTTCAACGGAAACTACTGTTGTCTAAGCACCATGAAAGAAGCGGGGGGTGTTCATCTGAGCTAGCTGAAGGAGCTTGCTCCCCCAAGCCAAACCCCAAGCCAAAGGGACCCCCCCCAAAAGGGGGTCAAAAATCAGAAATGGATCCATAGGATAAGAAGGGGAGCCCAATAAGCGGCAAAAATCAGAGATGGCTCCCCAACCCTAGTTCCAATACCGTCACCTTTTTGGGGTCCCCTTGGCCTAGGGTTTGGGAGCCATTTTTGATTTCTGCCCTTTTTGGATCAAAATTTCCACCGAACACTAGGAAAAATGGTAAGACCATGTTGGCAAGAAGCACGTGCTGGACCTGGCCAATGCGGAGTGGAACACGATCAATCAGAGCCACGGTTGGGTGGCTCGAATCCAGCATGCGATCCAACAGGTAGTGCCTGCGGTGCATGACGTCCGGGAGCAGTGGAACCTGCTGGCAGCGTACGAGCTCTGCACAGGGACACTGTTGAAGGTGCCAGACCTGGTGTTCATGCGTGGAGAGCTGGGGAGGGACAAGCCTGAGATCTGGGTCAAGCGGCTGGACCAATACAGGGTGGCCTGCATGAAATTGCTGTCGGGCAAGCGTCAGAAGGTGGAGAACTCCGAAGGAGGAGGTGGCAGTCCAGGAGCCCAAGCAGGGAGCGCCGAGATCGTGGACTCTAGCGGCGGGACGCCCGAGAAGCAAGTCATGGGAGCCGGAGGAAATGAAGGAGCAGGAGCAACCCCGCCCCAAGACATGACTGGCAAGACGGATGCACCGATGGACGAAGATGGAGCGATAGCCGGTACTCCTACTACTACTCTCCTTGCAGGAGGAACCGTTCGGACTGAACAAGGACAATCTGCGACGGGTCAGGAAACGAAAGGGGGCCCCAAAGTGGGTACGCAAGATGTCAAAGATTGTGGAAACCATGGCAAAAAACAATGCAGAAGAGGTGCCGATGGGTGTGATCGCACAGGAGATCTGGGATGTCATCATGGAGCTAGACAAGGATGGCCGGTGACACCGGAAGGGCGAAGCCAGAAACAAGAGGCAGCGGGAGCAGGAACGGGCCCTTCGACACCTGAGGCGCATCCGAAAATGCGCGGTACGCGGCTGCTCTACTTTCTTCAATGCCCTAAAGTGGTGGCTGATCACCCCTCTCCGCACGGCCAGCCCGCAACCCGACACGACCTCGGCCGCCAAACATCTTCCGCACTTCGCGGTGGACCCACCATGGAGACCGGAAGAGGCCAAGGCTCTTCTTTCACAAGTCTTAAAACCAGGACAACCAGTAAGCCCCGATCCTCCCTCTTGGCAATCTGTCACAAAAGCGCTACGCCAACCCAAGAACTAGGCAGCAGGCATGGACCACGTGGCGCCACACGTGTACCAGTGGTTACCTAGGGAACTACAGTGGGACCTTTACATAGCGGTGCGCCATGTGTGGGAAAGCGGCGACGTGCCACACCACTGGCTGCAGGCCAGAATAGCCATGATCTACAAGTCTAGCCCCCCTGAGGCAGCCCGTAGTTATCGGCCCATCAGCGTAGCCACGGGGATGTACTCCATTCCGGCCCGCCTCATATTGGACACCCTGCGAGGGCCCATCGACGCGGCACTCTCCGACCCCCAAGCAGGATGTAGGCCAGGCTATACCACATCACAACAAGCCCTCCGCATGTTGATGCTTTTACACCAATACGGGGACGGAGCGCTGGTATGCCTCCTGGACATCGCAAAAGCTTACCCCAGCATGCCCCATGAGTGCCTCACCTACGGAATCCGGCTGATTGGCACCCCGGCCCGCATCTACAACACCGTGGCCAGCATCTACGCGCACAGCACGGGGGTGTATGGAGACGTCCGTTTTCCGTTGCGCCGTGGCATCAAGGAGGGGTGCCTCCTGTCCCCAGCCCTTTTTATTCTGGTGTATGAGGCCTTCCACCAGACTCTCTTTAGGGAATTTTCCAACAGCACCATACTGGCCCATGTCGACGACATCGCCATCATCTCCCCGAACCAACGTGAGATGCAACATGTTTTGGAGTGTGTCAATCACTTGTCTGCCATCCTGGGCCTCAAGACGAACCCTTCAAAGACACAGGTGTACCGTTGGGCCCCACCCTCCCGCCGTCAGGGTGTGGCGCGAAGAGAGTCCCCGACCAGGGATGCCATCACGTGGGGCGATGCACGATTGCCGCTGCAGCCCCCTATCTTCCGCTACCTTGGTCACCTCCTGGCACATCCGACCTGGGAACAAACGGCACGTGATGACTTCGTGGGGACGGCTGCAGCTGATTTGGCGATACCCTCTGCCCCTCACACGGAAATTTTTGACGGGGAACCACAGGAAGAGGAGATGGAGCTCGCCCCGCCCCCAGCAATGGCACCAACACAAGACTGAGGGGGGGGACCACGGTAAGGCACCCCCAACCGCCTGCAGGTTCACTGAGGCCTTGGGGTCAGCGGTGTCGGCGGCGTGGGGGTTTGGAACGTGGTTCTGGTAGGTCCCACTACTCTAGGCGTGACCGCATCTCGGGCCTGCACCGTGCTCGGGATGGGGGGGAACAGGGCTGGCATACGTCCTGTGCGGAGGAGCACTGGAGTGAAAGGGGGTAGGGCCGGCTCTGCCAGCCGCGCACACTTGGACTGGGGGGTGGGGGTGAGTGGTTCCATTTCCGGGGTATGAGAGCGTGTCACGGGCACCGGTCTCTGCTATGAGCCCACCCCCCCATATATGGGTAACAAGATGCCTGATAGTCTAGCCCACACCTGACCATTTGAAGCCCCCATTCAGGGGGCTCAAAACCCCCCTCCCCATTCCTTCAAGGGGGCTCAAACCTTAGCTTATGAATATACACTAAAGTTTAGGATACCGACTGTACTCCTGAGTTGTTTGTGACACATGATGAAGCATGGACCCTGAACCCCGAATACATGAATGTTCCTGCAATGAGAGCTGTGCCTGCAATGTGTTGAAGGGACAAAACCTAAACAACGCCCTCCCCCGTTTCTTCAAGGGGGGAACGTTAGCGCGCCGGGCGCGCGCCGGGCATCTTTTGTGGCCCGTGCCCTACCGGTGGACTGTTGTCGTTGATATGTTGGGCAACATTATATGGATTTGCCCCTTGGCCCCCGGGACATCAGCAGATGTTTTGATTTTGGATGGGTATGGACCTTCTCGTACCCGAGGTGATTTCTTTGATTTCGAAGTTGGGGGCCATGATGGTGCTTATAAGGGCCGGATTCATGTCATTGTGCCATTCATTGGAAGAAAGAATGGCACTTTGACATCCCGCCAACAATGTTACAATGACGTGCACGGGTGGTATAGGGCACGCATTGAGCAGCTATTTGCTCGGTTGTGGCACGCAAGATGAGGCAGAGGATGAGGCAGAAGTGTGTGTGTGTTGTGTTGCCAGATCGCTCCACCGTCGCAGTTGGTGATGAGTGTAAGGAGCACTATTGTACTGAATGTATTGACACCCACACTTGTGGGACCAATGTTATGATGCAGCTCTACTGTTCGCGATACCTCAATAACGCCTATCGCTTCTACTGGAGATGGATGCGGTTGTGCTATCCTAACCCCCCATTCTCCCAAATTGCTAAGGTGTTGACCAAGATCGCCCTTAAAGGAGCAAGAGTGGTACTATGTACCCCAGTTTGCAACTTTCTTGAGCTGGGGCAGTTTGGGTCACCTAATTCTAAGGGCGTTTCTAAGGGGTGTGCTTGGGAGCTCTTCGGGGGGAACATAGTCTAAAAGTAGCGCGCCGGGCGCGCGCCGGGCAAACATTCCCCCAAGGGGGCTCACGCTCTCTGAGTAATCTAGTCCTCTACCAATTGCATGAATTCCAAGTAGCCCAATCCCGGGCACCACGAACAACTCAGGCGCACTAGCCCATCACCCCCCCGCCCACAAGACCGGACACCGGCTGGGGGGGATGACAACCAAGTATGCATGGGCTAGAGTGCCCAAGTAGGGCTCGACACAGATGTGTCTCATCAAAGCGACAACCTGCCCCACACAGATGCACTGAGTTATGTGCCCAAGTGATCGTAGATTGTAGCACCACCCCTGGGTTTTCCACAAACTTGCAGAAAACACACAATAGTTTCAGCCAAAGCAAAACAAAGAAAAAGAAAACTCCACAAGCTGCAGAAAAGCATAAAGTTGCAAAAAAAAATGGCAAAGCCCTGTCACCAGAACACAATGGCTGCGGACCTGTACTGCTGTGTGCTGCAGTGCAGTGCTGCTGAGTGAGTGAGCTCAGCGCAAGTGATGTGTACGTGCCACCAGTGCAGAGTGAACAAGCGCTCACTGTGCAACCTACCAACACCAAAGAGTAAACAACTGAAGTGTGCAACGTGCCTTAGATGTTGAGTGAACTAGTGCAGTGCAGTGCAGCTACCAAACACCAACTATCAATTGTCCTTGTGCAATGTTCATGACTGCCTGACCCACTCCCCTCCACAGCATAAGGAACGGTATGGCCGAATTACTGTCCTGCCAAGCAGACTGATGCATGTGCCGAAGTAGTTGCATGTAGGCAGCACAGGTTTTGAGCAGCTGCCCTGATGGCACATCAGGGATCACTGGCAAGTGCACACCCTTTGAAGTGAAATGTTGCCTTCTGCAACAGTGCACCTCATCATCAGGGAACAATTTGTACAAATTTCAGCAGCAACTCTTGCACTGATGCAGTTTGTTTTTCATTGAAGCGATTGAAGCAAACGGCTTTTCTTTGTCTTTGCACATCTTTTTCAGGCGTTCCATGGCTCTTTTTACCAAGGTCGCACGAGGCCTGGACAAGCTTGCAGGGTATGTCTGTCAGATTGCTTGTTGTGTCTTGGTGCTGTTGTATTTGCAGGAGCTCCCCCTTCTAGAGGCAACCCCCTCCCCCCCCCAAAAAAACGGGCTACCGTAACAGTCCTGCTGGAACACTCCCCCAATAGGCCGCTGACAACGAAAGATTGCGCCCGAATCTGAAACCACTAATCATATGATTGCAGCAACAAGCTCACATGCCTACCCACCCCATACCAACCTACCTACCCATCAGAGCTCCAATAAACAATTTGGAAGCACGCAACGGTTTTTGCCAGGGTGCCCTCAGTGAAGGGTATGGGAGGGGGGCGGGGAGTTGAAGGCTGAAGCACAAGTGGTGTCCAGCGCCATGTCTTTTATCTGACATGCGTGATGGATGTCAGCCCTGGAGAGCGCGTGTAGTTGGGGGGGGGGGGGGGGTAAGCAAGGTCTTCTCAGATATTTGGGGGGCAAGCCACGACGCGCTGGCGGCCACCCTTGAGGCAACGTTACCTCACCGCCTGGCGGGACGCCCGCAGTGGTTTGGCTTTGGGGTGGGGGGTGTACTTGCGCAACCAATGCACTGTCTGAGCATAGGATGTGACCGTCGCTCTGGTGTCCTGTTGTTTGCATCAAGGGAAGCGTGGGGCACGTAGACCATGTCGCATATGCCGCCACAGGAATGTCACTGGGATCGCGAAGAATCAGGGGAACGCCAGCGGCAGCAAAGAGAAAGACAAGCGGATGCTTTCGCCGAAGCGGAGCAATAGCAACCCCAACAACACCCCGAATCCGGCGGGTATGCGGTCCCCAAACCAACTCCGGTCCCTGTCTCCACGCAGCAGTGGTGGCATGATGTCCCCTGGCCGCGTCATGTCGCCGATGCGGACCACAAGTGATTCTTCTGATGGTATGAATGCGAGCAGCAGCAGCGGCCGCGGAGGCACCTCGGGTAAGCACAAGAGTCACGAGCTGTTTAACCCCGATATGTACGCCCATTGGGGAGTCATCAAGCGGGTATGTCAGGCGCTGCTCCCCTGCTGTGTGCCCACCCTGTGTGTGTGTGTGTGTGTGCTTGATGAAGGTGCATCGTTGCATTGTGACCCCAAAAGCATTGCGCACTCTTTGGCAGACCGACAGACGTCTAGGGCTGCTCTGCGGCTCCTGAGGAGTTTTCTCCAACCGCTTTTCTTGCTTTGTTCTTGTTTTGTGGTTCTCAACGTGTGTGTGTGTGTGTGTGTGTGTGTGCATATGTGTGGATCTGGTTTTCTACACTAAGTGTGTATGTGAACGTGCGCATCACACGCCTGCAGAAAAGCACATAAACCCCCCCCCGCCCCATGCCTTTCTTTCACTCCATCTCCTACTGACGCTTACAACATGATGAGATTCGTTTAGCGAGCAGTGCTGTGCCCTGTGTGCCCTGCCGGTTCGTCTCGCGTCAATCGTGTGTGTGTGTATGTGGGTGTGTGTTACCAGAATGGCAATGGCCGGGAGATTGTACCAATGGGACAGGCAGATAGGGCTTGGGCCTATCTATCTTGAACCCTAACCTCCTGCCTGCCCTCCCGTCCTTGAACTACTGGCCTCAGCGCTCTGGTGCACAGGGCCAAGAGCAGCCCTGTGCACCAAGGCACACAAGCCAGCGATGCAAAGGGTAGCCCTGTGGACCGCAGCACAGGCCAAGCGGCAGGGGGTACCCAGAGCTGCCCGGGACTAGCAGCTGTAGGGTACCACGAACTCTGTCGGGCCGGGTCCGCCCTGTGCACAGAGGCCAGCAATTCAACGCTGTGCAGGGCATGCAGGACTGTGGGGGGGGGGGGGGGGGCAAAACTGTTCTCTCGGACACACAGGAATTGATGAACTGACAACACGTGCTCAAAAAGCAATTTTTTGGACGCCGGTTCACCCGCTTTTTCTCCTCTCCCTTCCGCTGCTGTCTGCTGCCCCGAGTACTCACAGGTCCCAAATCACATTGAAAGACCATGAGTGGTTTTCTGCACCATACCATACCTTTGCAAGGGCCTCGTGTTCTGAGGTTGCCACCACTGTGCATACAGACATCGTTCATAAGGATTTAATGCCAAAGGGGGGGGTCTGGGTGGGTGCCCCAGCCTGGGTGGCGGGTGGGGCGCCACTAACACAAGTGGCCGGGAATCGACCTGGGGGCTTTATGCCCTTAAACAAAAGTACCACCTACCATCAAAGTGTGCAGTTTTTTGTGCAATTTTTTTCAAAAAAAATTTGTCTTTTTACTTAGTAAAAAAAAAATTTTTTTAAAAATTTTTTTTACTCCATCAGGCAGTGAGGGATGCTCTCCTGGCACAAGTGGCAGACACCAAGCGTAAGGGGGCACAGGAGGCACATTGGGCGCACCGCGGCCATGCAGGGGGTCACGCATGAGTTGCACAAACACAAACAGGAGGCACACGCGTAGGGCACACAGAGAAAGAGGGTACACAGGGGGCACAAACACTGGGGAACACATGAGGCATGCACAGGGAGTATGTGCACGGTTCCCCCTCCCCGCAATATGCACCACACATCGTTTACAAAAGGGGGGGGGGCGTCAGAGGGGTTTTGAGGCACTCACCCACCCAAGATTAAGGCCCCCCCCCGTTACAAACATTTCGGGGGGGGGTTGAGGTGCTCTCCCGGGGTTGAATGGCTTCCTTGACTGAGGCTAGTTGTTTAACAGAGGTTCGGGAAAGGGGTCAAGAGCACGAGGGAGGGGTTTAAGGGGTATGTTGGCCTGTGACTGCCTAACAGAAAACACAAAGCGGGAACCCCCAATAAAGGGGGGTCCCAATTCCATGACAACACCACTGTCACTGTCAATGTCACTAACACACACTAAGAGGGAGTACTCACACCGTGCGCGCACCATGTGTGCACCGTGCCAAGTATTTGAACAATTTCCCCAACTGATGGTCTACCAGGAGAGGGGTTGTAGATGGTACTTGGTAGGCTCTGAAGTGCTACCTTTCCCCCTGGTTGGCTCTCAATGGTTGCTGTCATATCCTGTTATATCCTGGTGGGCCTTGGATGGTCACTGTGATTTCCTGACGTGCCCATGTGGACTCCAATTCGGTGTGCTGGTGCCCGTGGGTGATGAACAACGCGCCCATTGACTTCATACTTGATTGCCACGAACTGCCCACATTCGGACGGTGCTTTGACAGTGGCTGCAACTGGGCTGCCAATAGAACAGGTGTACGTGACAGTAACACCATTGGGAAGCCATGAAAGAGACATTGTTGTGTGGGAAAACGAAATAAACGATGTGGGCAGACAATTTGTGGCCTTTTGCCCTTACAACGGCATATGGTACCCTCTAAATTAGAGGAACTGGTCCTGAGAAGAACTCAAATACTTGCACTGTGCGCGCACTGTGGCTGGCACTCCCTCTAACATTAAAGATGGGGGGGGTCCTAGAATGCAAGACCCACCCACCCACCCAAGCCATAATTATAAGGGCGCTCCAAACTTTTGATGTGGGGCTGATGCCCTGCGCGGCATGGGGTTGGGTCTTAGACTGGTCATGTGCAGGGCCCCAGCGGCGCAAGGGGTGTGTCTTGGGGGCACCAAGGGAGATGTAGGCGCATGAGGATGTATCCTGACCCTAGGTTAGGGTCACCGAGCTGGTGGAACCAGTCTTGGTTTTATAACCCTCTTTAGTGTCTAGGGTGGACCTAACAGGTTTGGCAAGCAGCAAGCACAAAATGGGGGAAAATCACAGCTCCGTCATGGTGCTTCGGATTCGGCCAAAATTTTGGTGGATGCTACCTATGGGTGTGAGGGACAACCACACAAAGTACGAGCCAGGGCGGTCCTTAAGGGACCAGATTTTTTTTTTGTTAAGGGCCGCCCTTAAGGACCGCCCCAAGGGACCACCAACCGCTAACCGCCAAGTTAAGGACCGCCCTTAAGGACCGCCCCAAGGGACCAGCAACCGCTAACCGCCAACTGCCTCCAACCGCCAACCGCCAACCGCCGCCAACCGCCAACCGCCAATCTCCACCAGCCGCCAACCGCCAATCGCCACCGACCATGGTTGAACATATGAGCTACACGCGGTCGTTTTTGAAAAAACCATGTACCGGAACATTTTTTTTTCCCGTTAAGGACCGCCCTGGTATGAGCTAGAAACTCAACAGTGGCGGCCGGGAATGGGCGTCGCAAGTGCCGGACCTCCATTTCAAAATCTGCAATTTAGGGCCAAAATCAACCTTTTTTTTGCCCAAAACCGCCTTTTTCTGCTGAAAACGGCCAAATGAAGGGAAATAGTGGTTACTCTACACGTGCAGCTAGACTTCCCCGTGCCGAAGGGCCTCAGTGGATTTCATTTGTCCCTCAGGGGCTTTCATTGGTCCTTCAGTGGTTTTCATTGGTCCCTCAGGGGTTTTCATTGGTCCGTCAGTGGTTTCCATTGGTCCCTCAGGGGTTTTCATTGGTCCCTCAGGGGTTTTGATTGGTCCGTCAGTGGTTTCCATTGGTCCCTCAGGGGTTTTCATTGGTCCCTCAGGGGTTTTCATTGGTCCCTCAGGGGTTTCATTGGTCCCTCAGGTGTTTTCATTGGTCCCTGAGGTGTTTTCATTGGTCCCTCAGGGGTTTTCATTGGTCTCTCAGTGGGTCTCGTTGGTCCGTCAGGGGTTTCATTGGTCCCTCAGGGGTTTTCATTGGTCTCTCAGTGGGTCTCGTTGGTCCCTCAGGGGTTTTCATTGGTCACTCACGGGTTTTCATTGGTCCCTCAGGGGTTTTGATTGGTCCCTCAGGGGTTTTCATTGGTCCGCCAGAGGTTTCATTGGTCCCTCAGGGGTTTTCATTGGTCCCTCAGGGGTTTTCATTGGTCCCTCAGGGGTTTTCATTGGTCCCTCAGGGGTTTTCATTGGTCCCTCAGGGGTTTTCATTGGTCTCTCAGGGGGTTTCATTGGTCCCTTCTAGGGCCCTCTAACTCCACAATATGTCCGCGAACCGCCCCCAAAAGGCCCCCAAAAACCCCAGAATTTGTGCACATTGACCGCCGACAGCCCCAAACCAAAAACAGACCATTTCTTGGGCTGTGTGGGTGAAAACGCGATTTCGAGCACACCTAATCCACCCGCAACCACCCACTTTTGGTGGTTTCCACCCCTCAAAATTGCCCTAACCGACACCTAGACCCCCGTACAGGCCCCGTAGGCTATGGCAAGCTGCAAGAGGTAGGTACCCCAAAGAGGTGGGTGCCAAAATGGGTCAACAAGGTCAACCGGGTGCAAAAAATTAATTTTTTTCAAAAATGATCATGGACCACATGGAATGCCAAAACAAGTGTTTTTGGCGCGTTTTGAGCTCGTGGTGGCCCGTTTGGGCCCTCCTAAAATCCCAAAATGCCTTGAAAATGGGCTATTTTGGGACAAAAGAGGGGTCAAAAATATGTTTTCCCAAAAACGATCCTCAACCATTTGGGGTGCCTAAACAAGTGAAATGAGCCCATTTTGAGCCCATTGCAAGCCATTTTGGCCCCTCCAAAATCACAAAATGCCTTGAAAATGGGTTGTTTTGCGACCAAAAATCAGTCAAAAATGGGCCAAAAACGTGTTTTTCCAAAAATGATCCTAGCCCATTTGAGGTGTACAAACAAGTGAAATGAGCCCTTTTTGAGCCCATTGCAAGCCATTTTGGCCACTCCAGAGTCACAAAATGCCTTGAAAAAGGGCTGTTTTGGGACCAAAAATCAGTCAAAAGTGGATCAAAAATGTGTTTTTCCAAAGACAATTTTGGACTATGTGGGGTGCACCAGGGCCGTCCTTAAGGACCCCGAGATTTTTTTTTTTTTGTTAAGGACAGCCCTTAAGGACAGCCCCTAGAGGCCTTTTTGCCTTGGCCGAACGTGGGCCATGTCCACCCCCCCGGCCCTCTTTTGGGCACCACTTCTGATTTTGCCCCCCGCTCTGCAGCGGTGGGGCTCCCCGATACGGCAGGGGTGAGGTAGCCACTTTGCCCACTTGTGGGCCACTTCTGATTTTGCCCCCCGCTCTGAAGCGGTGGGGCTCCCCGATACGGCAGGGGTGAGGTAGCCACTTTGCCCACTTGTGGGCCACTTCTGATTTTGCCCCCCGCTCTGCAGCGGTGGGGCTCCCCGATACGGCAGGGGTGAGGTAGCCAATTTGCCCACTTGTGGGCCACTTCTGATTTTGCCCCCCGCTCTGCAGCGGTGGGGCTCCCCGATACGGCAGGGGTGAGGTAGCCAATTTGCCCACTTGTGGGCCACTTCTGATTTTGCCCCCCGCTCTGCAGCGGTGGGGCTCCCCGATACGGCAGGGGTGAGGTAGCCACTTTGCCCATTTGTGGGCCACTTCTGATTTTGCCCCCCGCTCTGAAGCGGTGGGGATCCCCGATACCGCAGGGGTGAGGTAGCCACTTTGCCCATTTGTGGGCCACTTCTGATTTTGCCCCCCGCTCTGAAGCGGTGGGGCTCCCCGATACGGCAGGGGTGAGGTAGCCAATTTGCCCACTTGTGGGCCACTTCTGATTTTGCCCCCCGCTCTGCAGCGGTGGGGCTCCCCGATACGGCAGGGGTGAGGTAGCCCCCTTTGCCCATTTGTGGGCCACTTCTGATTTTGCCCCCCGCTCTGAAGCGGTGGGGATCCCCGATACCGCAGGGGTGAGGTAGCCAATTTGCCCACTTGTGGGCCACTTCTGATTTTGCCCCCCGCTCTGCAGCGGTGGGGCTCCCCGATACGGCAGGGGTGAGGTAGCCAATTTGCCCACTTGTGCATTGAGTGAAAGGTGATCGAGGAGCGCATCATCGCGGTGGTCTCGGATGGTGCCGGCACTATGGGTGCCTATGTGGGTCTGCTGAACAATATAAGGGAGAAAGGGGGGAAGGAACTCATTGGTTGGGTGAAGGATGCGGCACATTGCTTGATGCGAGCGATCAGCACTGCAAAGGGAAAGGTCAAGCTGTGGTACGACGCACTGGATGATCTGGTGTCCTTCTTGGCCTGCTTCTACAGGACCAGCTCCAAGCGCATGCGGGGGTTGTGGCGCAAGGGGGGGAAGTTTTGTTTCTCCCGCCGCACTGGTGTGCGTTGGGTGGAAGCGATGTTCCACGAGCTGGATATCGTGCTAGAGAACTTGCCTGTTGTTGTGGAACACTTGCCCGAGTACATTAGTCATGAGGCTGACCTGGGGCAGAGGGAGAAGGCCAAGGGCTTGTTCGATGCACTTTCACACCCCCTCTTCAAGTTGACGGCAGCCTTTTTTTGCGATTTTTTTTCCTGTGGTTTGTGCCACAAGCAAGAAAGTTCAAGCGACCAAGGGGGCACGGGTCGCCGCCGTCCAGGGTTTGATGAACGTGATGTGCACACAGCTGTTGTACACCATGCGTCATGTCATTCCAGGGGGGTGGGAGGAATCGTTGGGTGTTGACGTAGGGAGTAGCATCATCAAGGGTAGCCGGATGAAGTTTCTTCGCAGTTTGATTGAGGACGTGCAGACACGATTCAAGCGAGCTGAGTGGGATGGTAGTGCTAACCTGGAGGATTGGGTTGAGGCAAGCTCGTGTTCGTGTGAGAGAGTGTTTAGCTACGTGACGGCTACGGACTTTGGCCAAACCACGGAGCGCATGTGTGAGACGCTGTGGGTAAGGTGCAATGGGGAGGCACCAGAGGATTGGGGGCCCTTTGAGGTTTTTGACGAGTTGCGCAAGACCCCTTTCCGCCCGCGCCAACGGAAGCAAGGGCATGCGGTTGAGGTGGAAGATGGTGGTTTGCTTGGGTTTGCGGCTTTCAAGGATTTGGCAGTTTCTTTGGAAGAGGATGGTGAGGCAGAGGTTCCGTTGGACTTTCGAGATTTGTGGGTTGTCCCCAAGAGGGCTACACGTGACGCCGACATTGGTGATGTGTATGGGGTTGAGTTGGAGGGTGAGGACGAAGACAGTGAGGACGAGGATATGGAGCAGGCAGGTGCAGTTGCCAGTAGCTCCTCTTCTGACCTTCGTAACCCCTCAGCTGTCCCCTCCACCTCTTCTAACCCTGCCGCGCAGTTGGTGTTTCGGTATGATGTGGATCAGGCCGTGTTGAACGCCATGGAGAGGGGGAGGTTGCATGAGTGGACGAAGGTTGCGTTTAACGCCATTTGTAGGAAGCATGGTTTGAGTGTGGGCGGGGGGAAGGGTGAGCTTATGGAGCGTGTCAGGGTGCACTTCCAGAGGTTGTACCAGCAGTAGGGAGTTTGTTTCCAGCTGTGCCACCGGCGATGGAACATTCGGGTGGTCGAACGCTACGTGACTGTATTTGATCAGAATATTTGCTCTTGTTCATGTTGAATTGTGCAGGGTGTGAGGTAGGGTCATGCAACACATGTGGGGCTAGGATCATATGGTTGTGTGCCGAGACCAATTTGGGGCTAGGGACTCATGGTTCAACAATTGGGAACACCGGGGTGAAGACATGTACTGTCCGCGGGCTCTTTTGAAATTACCCCCGACTGGACGGGATTTTTTTTTTTTTTTGCGTTAAGGACAGCCCTGGGGTGCACAAACCGAAGTTTTCCATAAAAACTGAGGTTTTGGGAGGGGGGGGGGTGCAGTGGCAGAGGCAGAGACTGAGGCAGACCCCCCCCCCCCTGTACTGTACAGCTGATGTTATTTTGCTGAGTGTACCTCCTGGGGACTACTAATATGCCAGAGGGTACCTCAAATGGATCGGCGGACGCGGCCAGTGGAGAGAGCCGCGGGGCGAAGCGGGCCAGGCTGGCCTTCAATCGGGACGACATGGACCTGGACCCCGTCAAGACCCCCGAATACGCACGCTGGGAGCGGTGGCGCGACCATGCTGCGGCTACCGCGTACGGGTTCCTCGACAGCGCGGACGCTGGTATCATGGCTGCCCAGTACCAGGAGCGCCTGATGGAGGATGGCCTGTCCGTGGCGGGCGTGGATCGGGCAGTGGAATGGGCTGGGGGCGGCCTCGGCGCCCCAACGGCCCTGATATACATGGCCCTCTTTGAGCGCTCCTCAAATCTGCGGCTCGACGTCGAAGCGGCAGCGTGGCGGGCAGCACCGCAACCCAGCCCGCCTGCCCGGGAGCAGCCAGAGGAGCCGCCGCGGGACCATCAATCGCAGGAGCCGAAGGAGACCGCGGAGCAGGCGGAGATACGACGGCTGGAGGCTCGCATCCGGGAGCTCCAGCTACCAAAGGTACCACCCCTGTCTGAGGGAGAGCTAACCAAGATAGCTTCTGGGCAGCACACCTGGCTGTGGCAGCAGGAGCTCATCCAGGCCTTGAACACTTGTATCAAAACAGAGGACCCCATTGGGAAGGGCAATGCGCTTGTGGAGGCGGTGTGGAAGGTGGTCTACAGGGACTGCCAGCCCGCGCCCACCCACCCTGCTGGGGCAGCGGCGCGGCCGGCGCCGCAGGGATGGTACGCCCAGGCCCAGCCTGCCCCGCAGCAGGCCCAGACACAGCCATCGGCCCAGGCACATACCCCAGCTCCTGGTCCCCCCGGGCCATGCTTCCGCTGTGGCATGCACGGGCACTGGGCCAGGGACTGTGCCAGTGGTGGGCAGGGGCGAGCCCCTTCCGTCGCAGGTTCCGTCGCGGGCTCATACCGGGGGGGGTTCAGTACCGTAGGTAGCCAGAGCCTGTACACGGCGCACAGCATGGGCCGCACCTATGACGCGACTGCCCCCCCCCGCCCCGTACCCGTGTTTTCGGTGCGGCCGCAACCACTGGGCCGTGGGCGGCCCGTGCCCGGCACCGCCTGCCCTGCCCCCCCAGCCCTTTCCGGCCGGGCCGGCCCCAGCGCCGGCCAACTGATGAAGGGCCAAGTGCCAGCGGCGGCGAGCAGCCCGCCAGCGAGGGGGGCGCCAATGACGAGGGGGGCGGAGCACTCAACCTGCGTTACGCGGGGTCGGCAGTGGACAGCCTATGGTGGGGCAATTACATGGAGGAGCCCCTCGCGTTGGCCATCCGGCGGTGGTCCCCGGGTACCGTGGAGCGGTGGACCGCGATCCTCCGGGATGTGGGCCGGTTCGCGGCGCACTGGCCCGAGCTGGACGCAGCGGCGGCACTGTCCCAGTACCTCGTCAGGCGCGCCGCCATGGGCCAGCAGCCTGGGACACTGCGAGGCGTCATATCCGCCCTCCGCCTGGCAGAGAAACTGGGTTGCATACCACCCACAGTGCGGCTCGTCCACTGGCTCATGGCACGAGGCGCCGCGACCACCACTGCCGCGCCACGACCGACCCAAGTGTGGGCCGAGCTGGTCACCCTCCGGCTCATGGCCCGGAACATCAGGACCACCCTCGACTGGTTCTGCCTGGGCCTTGCCGTCATCTCCTTTGCCACTCTCCTCAGGATGGGTGAAGCAGCTAGCGTACGGCCGGTGGACATCCGGACGCGGTGCACATTGGGCTTCTTCGATGACAAAAAGGACGACGACTGGGTCACAATGCGACTCGGGGCGTGGCCCGATGCATGGCGCGCGGCGATGGCAGCCCACCCGTGGGTCTCCAGCAGGCCCGCATCGGTGCCGCTCATGGCTGCCGCGTTCGACCTTCAGGCGGCGATCCATGGCTTGCTGGCTTCCACGGGATGGGAATCCATGGGATGGCACGCCTGGAGACGAGGAGGAGCTGCGGCCATGCGGGCGTTCGGAGCCGCCATCGCCAGCATCGCGATGGCTGGGCGATGGGACAACGAGGCGGCGGAGGCCCACAGGTACGCCAGCGCGCCCCCTGGGTGGGAATTCTTCCTGCCCGACAACGTGCCCTGGCCCACGGCGGGATTTGGCGTCGAGATCCGACCAGTGCAGGCATACCAGCTCTGGGCGCTCGGCACGCTTGGGCCCCGTGGCCCCAACGGGACGGACACCGCCCCGGCCCGACCCGATGTCCGCGCTGGGAACCATGGCGGCCAAGGGGCCGGCCTGCGTGGCGATTCCGACATGCGGGACACCATCGTACTGGGCTCCTCTAGTGACGAGTCGCCCGACACGGTGGCACGCAGGGCCGCTCGACACCCCCGCGAAAGCCAGCGCAAAACCCACGTGCACCGAACCGTGGCCCGCGACCAATCGGCACCCGCAGCGCGGGCGACGCGGGCAGCGCCCGCCCCGAAGCCCCAGCCCAAGCAGGCCGCTGGTGGAGCGGCCGACCGCCGAGCCGCAGCAGCCCCCCGTTCCGCGGCAGTGCCCCGGGTCACGCCGGCCCGTGCCAGCACCAGAGGCACCCAAGCACCCGGGGGGGCGCCGGCGAGACGGCGCAGCGGAGCGGCTGGAGATGCAGCTAGCGGTTGCCCGGTGCGCCAGGTGCGGCCTCGACTGGAACGACCACCTGGAAACGGCAGCGCGCCACATGGGGCGCAGCCTGAAGGCCCCCGCTGACAGTGTCCTGTCCCTCTTGCAGGCATGGTGGGCGGAGTCTATCAAGTGGGCTGTGGATCGCCCCGTGTGGAAGGAGCGGGCGGCGGCCGCAGACCTGGCGCTGGCTGAGGAGGCGCTGCACCTCCTGGCAGGAGGTGAGATCCCGCTCGATGGGGGCTCCTCGACTCGTCTAAACGACCAGTCGCGCGTCACTGTGGAGCTCGCGGCGCGCGGGCTGGGCGACGCGGGCCGTGTGCCGGTGCCGACGCACGTCTGGGAGGACTGGGCTCACCCCGAGTTTGGCAGGGCGGGGGGGCGTGTCCATCCCCTCCCCCCCTCCCGCTGCCCACGGGTGGCGGCCCTCCTGTCCACCCTAGCGTCCCAGGGCCTGGTCAGCGTGGTGGGGGGGGATGCAAATGCGGAGGTGTTCGTCAAGTGGAAATCGGAGCGCAAATGCGCCCTCATTGTGAACATGAAAATGTTCAACAAGGGGTGCAAATACAAGGCCCGCCCCTTCAAACTCCCGTCACTGGAGGGCTTGGCGGTCCTCCTCAGGGATCTGGGGGGAAGGGGGGGTGGGGCCGGGGGGGGGGGGGGCCTGTGGGGCACCAAACTGGACATAGCAAACTGCTATTGGAGTGTGGAGCTTCCCCCCCCCCCCCCCTGGCGAACACCATCCGGGTGGCGGCCCACGGGCACACGTACGCTTTTCTGCGGGTGCCTTTTGGCTGGCACCAGGCGCCTGGGCTGGTCCAGGCCCTCATTTCGGACCTGCTTGGGGATCTGGGGAGGGGGGTGGTGGTGGTGGTACAGTACCTAGATGATATCCTGTTTGTCGGACATGACCCGGGGGAAGTGGCCGCTGTCACCGACAGCGCGGCGCACCTCCTCCGACGTGCGGGCTTCATCATCAGTGAGAAGTCCGTGTTCACGCCGCAGCGCTCCTTGCGGTGGATGGGCAAGGATGTAGATCTAAGAGGGCGCAGGGTGGCACCGGCGGCTTCAGCGGTGGCGGCGGTGGTGGCGGCATGGGTGCGGCTGGCCCTCAAGCCATACACCTATGTCGCCCTGAGGCGGTTACTAGGGAAGCTCGGGTGGTTGGGGCGCCCAGGGAACCTGGGGGGGTGTTTTCTGGTAGGTGCCCGGTCCTGGCTGCGCTGGGGCCCGCGCTGGGCCTGGCGCACACCGCCGGCCGTGGTGCGCGGGCTCTGCGAGGCCATGGCCCAGTGCTACAGGGGCTGGGAGCCAGACACCACGAGCGCTGGGCCGGCATTGCGCGTCTTTGTGGACGCCGCCAGGTGTGCCCTGACCACAGGCGCTAACCCCTCCTACTGCGTCGGCTCTTGGGGACCGGGGGGGGCAGATCTGGCGCTATGTCCAGCGTGGGTGACAACCCAGCAAGCGGCTGAGCTGTGGGGGACGCTGGTGGTGCTGGACGATGCGCACGCGCGATGAGCGCGGCGCCTCGTGCTCGTGGGGGACAACATGGGGGCGCTGGCCCAGTTGCTTTGGGGGAGGGCGGGGCAGGCAGGGTCCAGCAGCAGCGCATCCTACGAAGGATTGCGCACTGCCTCCGTTGGACGGGACTGCAGGTGACCCTCTGCTGGGTGCAGTCCGAGCTCAACCCAGCGGACTCGATCAGTAGGGCGTGGGACGGGAGGGGGGGCAGGGCGGCGGTGATCGAGGCGGCTGCCAAGGAGCGCCTGTGGGTGCATTCACCGCAGTGGGCGGCGTGGGGAGCGATAGCAGACCGGGACAAGGCGGTCTGCCCCTGCACAGTCCCCCTCCCTGCCTGGATGGGTGGGTAACAACCAATTTTTTATCCCAAGGGGCCTGCAAATACTGTGGTTGTATGTAGTGCAGGAGTCCTGGAGTGTAGTGCAGGGAGGTGCAGGGCAGTGCAGGGCGGTGCAGGGCAGGGCATGCACATACCGAAACTGAAGTTTTCCATAAAAACTGAGGTTTTGGGAGGGGGGGGGTGCAGTGGCAGAGGCAGAGACTGAGGCAGACCCCCCCCCCCCTTGTACTGTACAGCTGATGTTATTTTGCTGAGTGTACCTCCTGGGGACTACTCGCCCGGGAGAAGGGCCAGACAATGTACTATGTGGCGCTATAAGCGCGGCCGTGGGCCATCATCGTGCCCCCAAGGGGCCTGCAAATACTGTGGTTGTATGTAGTGCAGGAGTCCTGGAGTGTAGTGCAGGGAGGTGCAGGGCAGTGCAGGGCGGTGCAGGGCAGGGCATGCACATACCGAAACAAGTGGAATGAGCCCATTTTGAGCCCATGTTGAGCAATTTGGACCCCTCTCAAGGCCCAAAGGGCCTTGAAAATGGGCCAATTTGGGACCACAAATGGCTCAAAAACGGGTCAAAACCATGGTTTTCGAAAAATGACCCAAGTCCAACTGTGATGCCCAGACGGATGAATACAGCTCGTTTTGAGCCCCTTTTGAGCCGCTCTCATCCACTTTCCAATGCGTACCTCATTTGTCGTTGAAGTATCCTAGACCATGTTCCTTCCCCCATCAGCTGGGTCCCAATATTCAATCCTAGTTAGGGTTAGGGTTAAGGTGAGGTTTTTTTTTGTTGGACCTCCGATGAGGTCCAATTGGTTACCCTAGAACCCCTTTTAACAACTCGGCACTACTGCTGGGGGTCAGGAGTGCCACACCCCCCCCCCCCCCGCCCCCTAAAAGATTGGGCCAAATCTTCTTCTAGGCCTCCCCCCCCCCCCCTTTAAAAGGAGCCCTGGATTACCCCTTACATATGCTGCCCAACATTGTCTCGTTCAGCTGCGGACCATCCGTTTCCACAAGTATTACTGTGGCATTGCCAAAAACTACGTTGTTTTCTTTGAGCATGATTCAAAGGTGTGGTCTGTGCGAGGGTGTGGCCAAGGCTTTTGCTCAGTGGTCGTCTTCATTACACGGGCATGCCGTTCTGGGTTTGCACGTCCCACCTACTGGGCACTGCAAGGGCGGTAGCTGTGGGACAAGGAGGGCGCGAAAAGCACCACGCCTTTTTTGTGAGGGAATGCTTCCTGCGTGCCGCAGGGTAGGGTAATTGGCACCGCATTCATTTTGCTTGGTTCTGGGTGAGTACGTCAAACAGGCACAATGGTGAGGCACAGTACTCAAACCGGACAAAAATGTCGCCAGCACTACTTCCCATTCAAAAGTACGGTTCGCAAAGCGTACAAATTTCCCCTGTTCCATGATGAGTACTCAAATTGTGTGCCGCAGGCTTAGTGTTCCCTGGGTTCTTGCCTGACCCCCCCCCCCCCCGACCCAGGCAGGGCAGACCGCGCTCGCCGAAAATGGTGCAGAAAGCAGAAGGAGGCAAAGGAAAGGACAAAAGGGAAAGAATCATTGTGATTGTTAGAAGCCCCTGTCAGGAAAATTATCCTGCAGATCTACACACCAGCGCACACAAGTCAGTACTGGAGTCGGCATGGACTTGGAGTGTGCATCTGGATGCACCTGGTCAACGGCACGGGCAACAGCCCGTCTCTGGGAGCAGTGGTCAAACAGGACAAGTCATCCAGGGGCTCCGTTGACACAAGCAAAACACGTCTGGACCCACAGAGGGTCAGAATGTGCAGTGGCGAGAGGCCAATAGGCACCGCCAAAGGCAAACAAACGAAAACCATGGCCTTGCCAAAGGCAAACAAACCAAAACCATGGCCCCGTGCCAACCCGCCCCCTTGACCCCAAGTATTCAACCAGTAGTTAAGGCTTGGGCTCAAGAAGGAAACCATGCAACACCCCAGCGGGCGCAAGCGAAACCCCCCCCCCTTTTGATGAGGATTAGTAATGTGGAACATTTGGCGATTGGGACCCCCTGGCCATGGTCTTCCCCCCCCCCCCCCCCGTGTTGTCCTCGTGACACTCGTCCTATTTCCTTGCATCTTTACATCTTTCCTTGCAACGCCCCCCCATCCCCAGGGCTGCGCTGGACGCCGATGCCGCGCCCGGTTCAAGGGAAGGGCAGCAGTAGGTGGTGAGAGGCCATTAGGCGCCGCCAGCTGCAGACAGCAATTCAACCAGGCGTCTCCCCCCCCCCCCCCCCCCGCACATCCCCGATGTCTTTGTGGCCGGGACAGGCAGGAGAGCCCCCCCGGAGGGGAGTAAGAGGCACGCATTCTGCTGCTGTGTGCAGGATTTTGTGGGGATATATGACCTCACGGGCAGCTCCCTGGGGCCTGTGGAGTTGGGCGAGTTTGTCATCCGAGGACCAAAGCTCAAGGACGCGTGGCTGTTCAAATGCGCTTCCGAACAAGAGGTACACCACGTGCGTCCGCCTTCCAACCCTATGAAGTCTCCAATTTTCTGGAGACCCCCGGAGACCTCAATTTTCCCCCATTTTTCCACTCCGGAGACCGGAGACTGAATTTTTGTAAAGAAAAGTGCCGTTTTTCTGCCATTTTTCCGACCATTTTTCCAGCCATTTTGATAATGTTGTCTTTTGGTTTTGCTTTTGGTTCTTTTGTACCATTCCACCTCTGCTTCAGATTTTTCACACAAATGGACCCTGAGGCTTTTTGGCCTCATGAGGGTGTGTTGTTCATGATGAAACAAGAGGTGGTCAAACGTGGCTTGCTGTCGGATGCTCAATCCTCGAAGAAGCTGAAGGGCGAATGGAAAAAGGCTTCTACTTTGGGGATGCATCTGTCAGCCAAGTATAGTGGGGCCCGTGAACCGAAGTTTGCAAATGTCGATCTGATTCTGCCCGTGGTGGTTGTGGGGAAACGTGAAGAAGCCGCCAAGACTATTTTGAATGAGAAAGAACGCCTACTACCAACTCCCCAGGTATTGCAATGGGCGTACATTTTCGTTTTTCGGTGCAAAATAGCGGCTTCTCGTCCTACATGTTTTTGTGTTTGTGTCTATCTTCCTGTTTTTGTGTGCAGCATGCAGGACACTCACCGGAAAATGATGTGGGGCAGCCATCGGAAAATGCTTCACAAACGGCCCCGGTGGACGAGGAAACGCAAGAAGGCCCTGTTGATGAAGGGCCAAGTGAAACTGGCACCCCTGATGAATGATGTGAGTTTCATGAGTGGATTTCTGCTGAGGCGACCATTCCTGATGCCCCAGCCCCAGTGACCGATCTCAAGCAGTGGCTGGACACACACGCAGCAGATTTGCGGTTGTTGTTGCTCTTTGTTGTGGAGCATGCCCATGAAGTGTTTGACCTGCTTGACAAGGTTCAGGTATCTGTGGCGTCCACTTTCTGTGGAAATGGGGACTTGCGCCGCCCAAAGCCAACTATGCATCGTGTGTTTAATAGGTTCCATAAATTGCATTGCACCCTGCAACAGATTCTCGACAGCAAACAGCTTC
The DNA here is from genome assembly GCA_964036045.1 of Eutreptiella sp. 'Long Island Sound 2002'. Taxonomy (NCBI): domain Eukaryota; phylum Euglenozoa; class Euglenophyceae; order Eutreptiales; family Eutreptiaceae; genus Eutreptiella; species Eutreptiella sp. 'Long Island Sound 2002'. The sequence goes on from OZ038385.1 coordinate 79,754,428, forward strand.
GTCCCTTGACGGAGAAACGTTTGCAGCGCAAGAAGCAGAATGGTAGTGCATTGTACCATGCTGACACAATGCGTGCACGCCTCCTTGAGGTCCTGGCCGCTGCCCGGGACAAGCTATGGAAATATGTCGGCAAGCACATGGAGCTTGCCAAGCAGGCCAGAATTTTGGACGCCACACAAATGGCCGCTCTGCCTGGTGAAATTGCAGCGTTCCCTCTCATCTTCTCTACCCAGGTTCAACAGACATTGCTTGAAAATGGGGAATGGAAAGTGTATCGTGATTCCGTTACAATTTGACGTGCTACAGTGGTGGGAAGGCATGGCTGTGCGCCTACCCACAATGTACCGCATTGCACGGTCCATCCTGGCCATTCCCCACACTTCTTGTGATGTAGAACGCTCGTTTTCAGTTTGGAAGCGTGTTCGTTCCGACAAGCAACAGAGTATGGCGGAGGGAACACACAAGGCCTATGTCTCCTTTTGTTTCAATGGTGTAGTTCCACCACCATGAGCAAGTACAAATTGTGAGTGGTACACGAGATGGCAAAACGATTCTTCGCTTTGAATGCACCGCCTACTGAATGCTTGTGTTGCAATCATGTGTGTCGTCAAAGAAGTAACAGTGGCGAGCAAGCGTGCTCTGGCATGCCATACCCCCGCATTTCCCCCCGTTTTCCCCCGTTTTCCCCCGTTTTCCCCCATTTTCCCCCATTTTTCCCCATTTTCCCCCATTTTTCCCATTTTTCCGTGGCCCAAAGAAGACTTGGAGACTCCGGGGTGGGAGACTTCCAAGGCCTGGCCTTCGCCTCTCCCCCCCCCCCCCCCGTCCCCCTGAGGGCGTATGGGGTAATGAGCCAGGGCTGCGCGCGGGAGGGGGGCTGAGCAGCAAACATACACCACCACGGTGGTTCCCCCCAAGAGACACCTGGAGTGTGGCAAGTAATGGGATGAGACGGTCCCCGTGTGCCTGTGTGCCGGAGGGGGGGGCTGGGGGTGGACGTTTTGCCGTTGTGGTTGAGGGCTTGTACTTGGGCATTTGCATCTTGAGACCAGGAGTGCCCTCCCATCCTTGAACTACTGGCCTCGGTACTGACAGTGGCCTGTTCGGGGCCCCAGGGGAAGGGTCCGCTTGGGGATGGGGGCGGTCCATCAGCTGCGGGTATGCCCCGGGGGGTCTCCTCAGCACAGCGCTTTGCCCAACGAATGCCCGCTGACTGAATCAAAGCCTGGCGCTGAGGATGATCCCGCGTTTGTGGCAGGCGGAGTCTTGGGTCCACGTGTTCATGAAGGCGGCACATTACAAGGCCGACAAGGAGCACGAGGCACGCCTCGCAGAGCGGCGGCGGCGGTACGAGCAGGAGCGCGAACGCCGGCAGCACGCGGCCCGTGCCATGCAGCAGCAGGCGTGGGCGCAGCAGGAGCAGCAGGTGTCGTTGGGCGGGTCTGGATCTGGGGGGGGGGAGGGTCTGCGCTGTGCGCACGTCCGGAAACAGTAGGAATGGCCCCTGCAAGAGGTGGCTGAGTTTTGCGCATCTCTGTGCAGGGCCCAAGCACCAACGGTTGAAGCATGCCGCAGCATGCCGCAGCACCTGTTTTTGGGGCCTGTTGGTGGGGGTTTTGAAGCATGATGCAGCATGCCGCCGCAGACTGAAAATTGGGTTGGGTCTTTCTGGGGAAAAAGATCAGATCAGGATATCAATCCCACCCCTGTGCAGTCTCCTGCCTGCCCTCCCAGCCTGCAACCAGAGGGTTAGGGTTGGTTTCACCGAAATGATGGTAACCATCGAGTTTTTTAACCCTCTTTAGTGTCTAGTGAGAGGACTCTGGTTCCATTCCTGGAAGTGGCAATCTGCAACAACCCTGGCAGGGGCAGGAGCAGGGGCACATAGCCCAACCTGTTTTTTTCCTCTTTTTTGCTGTGCTGTGCTTTGACAGATCATTGTTTTCTTCACTTTGTCTTCTGATGTCTACTGTTGCACCCACTATGGAGGGGACAACACAACCCTAGAGGAACAAGGAGACAACCAGGAGTACTGCAGACTGTTTGCAGTGGGCAATTGGTGCAGGCATCGAGCAGTACCTATGTTGTACCACGGGGGGCGCTCCTGGTCGGGACCCGACCCCGGGGGGGGGGGGGGGGGGGGGGGGCTCTACGGACCCCAAAATTGTCGCACGGAACAATGTGCTTTGTTGGCGCCGGAGGCGCCGGAGATTTTGTTTTAGGCATACGGCAGGGGGAATTTTTTTTGTTCGACCCTATGTGTCTCTACTCAAAATACTCAGAATTCCGTGGAGAATTCAAAAATTGCTAAAAAGCACAATGTAGCCACCTTGCCCACAAGTGGGCCACTTCTGATTTAGTCCTCCGCTCTGAAGCGGAGGGGCTCCCCGAGACGGCAGGAGTTATGTAGCCACCGTGCCCATTTGTGGGCCACTTCTGATTTAGTCCCCCGCTCTGAAGCGGTGGGGCTCCCTGAGACGGCAGGGGTTATGTAGCCACCTTGCCCACTTGTGGGCCACGTCTGATTTTGTCCCCCGCTTTGAAGTGGAGGGGCTCCCCGAGACGGCAGGGGTTATGTAGCCACTTTGCCCACAAGTGGGCCACTTCTGATTTTGTCCCCCGCTGTGAAGCGGAGGGGCTCCCCGAGACGGCAGGAGTTATGTAGCCACCGTGCCCATTTGTGGGCCACTTCTGATTTAGTCCCCCGCTCTGAAGCGGTGGGGCTCCCCGAGACGGCAGGGGTTATGTAGCCACCTTGCCCACAAGTGGGCCACTTCTGATTTAGTCCCCCGCTGTGAAGCGGAGGGGCTCCCCGAGACGGCAGGGGTTATGTAGCCACCACGCTTCAATGCGGTCGCATATTGCTGGGCATTTTTTGCGAGGCCACAGGTGGGCCGGCCAAGAGGGTGCGGATAAAGGCGCGTTTTGCTTGTGGTGTGGCAACACAGATGGCAAGTGCAGCACAAGTGTGCACGGCAAGAAAATTGACAGCAATTGCAGTCTTGCGTACCATCGGCTACGGCTAAACAGCGCGGCAACCCCAACAGCGATGAACCCTAGCACCAACTTGCCAGTTCGCTGCAAGGTGCTTGATTGCCGAAAATGGCATTGCACCTACGCCATGCCACACCACATGGCACAAGCGCACCCTGGTGTGTCCCATGACTATGCCCGGTGCAGCGAAGAGGAGAAAACAAAGGTGTTGCAAGCCTTTGACAATTTCCGGGCCCCATTGCCACCGAAGGCCAAGCCTGCTGTGCCGCCGGCTCTGCCCACTGTTCTCCTTGCTCTTCTCTCCGGGCCAAACCAAGGTAGTAGTAGCAGTGGCAGTAGTAGTAGCAGCAGCTCGTCCACCAATGCCTCCTGCAGTACGAGTGCATCCTCCAGCAGTAGTGCCCCGTCAGGCACTAGTGACTATGTGCCATCTGAATCCATGTCTGATGGGCCGGCAGCCTGCCGGGTCACAAGAGCACAAGTAGCCTGGCCAAAGAAGCGTGCTCGCCCCAAGAGTACCGGCAAGAGGGCACGCGACGAGTGGGAGGATGATTCCGATGCTTGAGGCCCCTCCCCTCCCTTCGCTTCTCTATATATATGTCTGTGGCTCCCTTCGCTTCTCTACATATATGTCTGTGGTTTGTGACAAGGGGAAGGAAAGGCCTTTGGGCGATCTCAAGGCAACATTCAGTACTGCTCTGAAAGTGCTGCAGTGCAGCAAAACAATCACCATTCACCGTGCATCTTGTTAGCTTTGTGTGTTTGCGCGCTTGGACGGGGCCTGCCGGAAAAGGTGCTAGGTTTGGGTCAATGAGGGCCCCCCCCCCCTACATTTGTCTGTTTTTTAATTAGGTCACCCCCCCCCCCCCTACAGCCCCCCAAACTGTCGAACACCCCTTGGGGTCACACATTGGCTGGCGGCCGCCCCCGTGTGTTGTACAGACACCCAGGGTGAAGGCCAAAATGGGAAATTGTATTGTATTTTATGTGCAGTTTGGCTGTCATCAAAGGTGCCATCTTGAAGGACCATGTTTCGGGTAAAAACAAGAAACAACCAGATGGTTCCTATGCCCACCAGCCTCAGGTTAGGGTTAGGTTTCAGCTTCTGGAAAATTTGGGTACCCCCCACCAACGGCTTGAAGCATGCTGCAGCACAGCAAATTTTTCTTGGGCACCATTGGTGCTTGGGCAGGGGTGTCCTTCAGAAGCCCCAAAAATTTTGCTCTTTTTGTTAAGGACAGCCCTTACGGACAGCCCCCAGGGACCACCAGCGGGGGCATCAACTCAGTGGGGGTGATGCACTGCACGGGGGAAGACAGTGCCAATGCGTCGAGAGGAACACCACCGCCCAACGGGCAAACGCTCCCATTTGGGGAAACCTGGATTGTAGGGACCACCGCAGTGCATACCACGGGCAGTGTGCTTTTGAACATGGTGAGGGGGGAAAGTGGGGGGGGGGGGGGCGACGAGGTAAGTAGTAAGCCCTGCAAATGGGACGGCTCCCATCATGGAATGGAGGGCACGCGAAACAAAAGAGGGCGGGTGTTGCATAAGAGCTGGTTGGGTACCATGCGGGGGATGGGGCGTGACTTAAAGGAGGCAACCTGATGTTATGGCAGCGGCTGGAGCACCTGAAGCCGATCATTTTGGGTGCTGCTTCGCTAAATGTCCATCAAGCCTCATCAAGGTCTCTGATCTGCTGTTTGTGGCTGCCGTCTTATCGGACTGCAGTGTTCAGAGCCCCCCCCCCCCCCCCCTCCTTCAGACCCGCTCGTTTGGGCCCGCCTGAAGTTATCTGGCAACTGTGCTGGCAATATTGGCACCCCCTCTGGCCCGGTTGGTCTTGCAGGTTGTTGGCCACATTCCTCGCCCCCCCCCCCCTCCCCCTGTGCCAAGAGCCACAGTTGTACGTGCCTCCGAGTGAACGGGTTCCTGGATATAAAACACCGTCCGGCTTCCCAGGTCCCGTCCCGCCTCAGCCTGCCACGCACCCACGGTGTCTGTCTGCCAGCGGGACATGGCGTGAGAATGTGCATGCAGTGGCCCCAGTGCAGACGCATGGCCTTGAAGGCATGACCTGGATGCTCTTCCCTCCCTGTTTCCTGTGCACAGCGCCTCCAGCGGCAGCGTGAGCGCGACGCAGTGGCTGCGATGGATCCCTTCGACTACGAGGGACGTCTGGAGGTACTGCTGCAAGAAACCGGCCTGAAGCCAGACCAACACACATGTGTCCGATTCAAAGATGATGAGATGACCCCAGCATGCACCAGGTCTGAGTCTAAACCAGCCCCACCCCTCTTTCACCACATCCAAGGCCCAGGTCCCCCACGGTAACACACAGCGATCTGGGGTCCCAGCAGACCTTGCAGGGCAAAGGAAGTGGTCTTCGCGCTACTGCTGCCGGGTCACCGAGTGGCCCCCTCTATGGTAGTCCCGTACAAGCGGATGTGCTGGCTGGCACAGATTGCGTGCACCCCGGGCACAGCGCAGACGGTAACGCAGGCCATCTGGGAGCGCACGACGACGCCCAAGGCAACGGGCCCGCTGGGACGAGCGCTCTGGGAATTCTGCAAGCTGGGCTGGCAGTGCCAGGGCGGATGGTGGCAGTGGGCCATGCCGCGCACGGGGGTGAAGGTGCACCTGGTGCATGCGGCCAAGGAGTACGTGGAACACCTGTTTCGAGAATCCCTCAGGGAAGCCCAGCTAGCAGCGCTGGAGAAGCGAAGGCTGCGCACCTTCGGAGGTATGGGAGCGCGTCTCCATCGAGAGCTGACACTCAGAGAAATGAACTCGTACGCGGAAGAGTTGGACAAGTCACTGCTCCGGGGGGCACTAGCTCCGGGGGGGCACTAGCTGGTGCCCTCTGGACGGCGGACAGGGCATACCGTCGGGGGCTCCGCGAAGACGATCGCTGCCCCTATTGTGACAAAGGGGTCCGGGAGGATGAGAGCCATCTCCTGTGGCGGTGTGGAGCGTGGAAGGTGGCCAGGGAACCCTTCCTCTCAGACATCATGCTGCTGGCGAGAGCGATCAAGCTGGGGGCCCTGTCGACGTGGCCTCCGTGCCTACGCCTCTGTGGCCTGATGCCGGAGTCTGTGGTAGCGCAAAGTGGGCTGTCGTGGGGACCGGGATGGAAGAAAAGATGCAGGGAGCTGCATAGAGTCTCCCGACACTGGGAACCGGGTTAGGGGAGACTTGGGAGGAGGCCGGCCGCCAGAGGGCGGAGCTGGGACTGGCAGGGCAACAGTGGGCGGATGCAGATACCAACCCGCTGGAGCAGTTCCTCAGCAAACTCCATGGAATGTTCCTGGCAGTACTCCGGACCAGAATGAAGAAGGAGGTGGTGGGGCTGCTGTTTCCGGCAGCACGAAAGCGCATACAGCAAGACTGCTACCCCTGGCACTAGCTGCAACTCCCGCGTCCGCGGCAACAGCTGACAGAAGTACCGGAACTAGGGCCACTGCCAGGGATTGGCGATGGGGACGCGATTTCCTGCCAGCCATCCTAAGCTGGCTCAGGGAGCTACACTGGCTGCCGGCGGATGATGATGCACTGGTGGGTCACGGGCAGGTGTCGTTCATGGAGCTAGCCCTGGACTTCAAATCCCATGCGGGACGACCCCTGCCGCCTACCCCACAGTCGCGCTTCACTAGGTCGGAAATGTCATTGCAAGACAAGGGCCGAGTTCTCCGGCTGGCGGTCACCCTCCTGGGAAGAGCAGCACGACGTGAGTCTATCCTACCGGCAGCAATTACCACCAGATGTCGCGCGTTGGTCCCGCTGGGAGCAGGCATGGTGGTGGGGGTGAAAGGCCGCCCGCTATTCACCAGACCGGCCGAGTATGGCATCACCTGCAAAGACTGCGACAATACAACTCGGAGCGCTGGGCGCGTCAGCAACACCAGCGAGTGGCGCGGCGGCAGCACAAACAGCGACGAGCGCATGGGAAACTGGCAGTGTCGCCCGGCGACAGCTTGGGTCAGCGGGAGAGGTGCCCAGGGAAAAGAGGAGCCAAGAAGACGGCCGGGGTGAATGCCAGTGATTTCTACGCGGGCCCCATCATACCGCAGGGGGCCCGCAGAGGCCCACTGTACCAGGTGGTGGAACCAGAGGACGGCCTTGTACCAAATGCAAGGGCAGCGCTTTTCTCGCCGCAGCAGCGCTGCGCCAAGGGCAGACGCCCGGAGCAGCACCCCCGACCGCCACGCTTTTGGGTTTGCGCGACACACAAACACAGACAGTGCGCCACATGCGCTGCGGTGGGGCGGGGGGTTCGGCATCGCTACGCCCGGGGGCACGTCGGGCATTCCCGCTCCCTAGCGCAGGAGCGCAGACGACCGCCCGGGGCGTCGGGCAGAGCGAGGGCGGCGGGGCTGCGCACACCAAGGGGGGGGGGGGGGGGGGCGGGGCTCAGCGAAGAGGCCCAAGCGACGCCAGCAGGGGTCAGTGCACGGAGGCCAGGCCTCCAAGAGAGGACGGGGGCACCCCGATCACCCCCCCCCCCCCGCGAAGCGGGCGCAAGTGATGCAGCAGGACGCGCGCAGGCATGGGCGCGCCGGGATGGAGGTCACATAACCCCACCCCACCAGAGGTTCTGACCCAGGCGAGGCCTCCAGCTGTGACCCCGACGGGCGCCAGACAGGATGGCGCACATACTGTACACTGCACTGACTTTGGTGGCGCCCTGGGCGACCACGGGGGCCCTGGGTGTATGTTGTAATTCGTGTAATTTTTTTTTTCGCTGTAAATGCGCGTGACAAAAAAACCTTCAGGTCGTGTAATTTTTTTTCTTTCTGTAAGTCGTGTAAGCCGGTTGTTCCTCTCCCCTCTTCGAGGTGCTGATCGTGCTGTGCGGGCCGTTGAAGCGCCCTATGGACCTATGGGGGCCTGTGGGGGCCTGTGGGGACCTATGGGGACCTATGGGGACCTATGGGGACCTCTGGGAACCTATGGGGACCTATTGGGGCCTATGGGGACCTATGGGGACCTATGGGGGCCCGTGGGGACCTATGGGGACCTATGGGGGCTTGTGGGGACCTATCGGGGCCTATGGGGACCTATGGGGGCTTGTGGGGACCTATGGGCACCTATGGGCACCTATGGGGCCCTCTGGGGCCTGTGGGGACCTATGGGGACCTATTGGGGCCTACGGGGACCTATGGGGACCTATCGGGGCCTATGGGGGCCTATTGGCATCTATGGGGACATTTGGGGACCTGTGGGGCCTGTGGGGACCTATGGGGGCATATCGGGGCCTACGCCGACCTATGGGGACCTATGGGGGCCTATGGGGGCCTATTGGCATCTATGGGGACATTTGGGGACCCATTGGCACCTATGGGGACCTATCGGCCCCTATGGGGGCCTATGGGGACCTTTGGGGACCCATTGGCACCTATGGGGACCTATCGGGGCCTATGGGGTGGGGGGCATCAACTTTTTGCACACCCATTTGGACACCAACCCCCCCCCCCCTTCCTCCAAGCATCAGATCTATATCAGACATATCACACATCTTGTGTATACAGTGCAAAAACAACATGCCACATCAGACATCAGACTTTATACACAATCTTGCCATGGCCCTGTCAGAACTCTTTTCTTGGGCCTGATTTTGTGTCTAGTGCCAATGACTCCATGTGAAACTATGTTATATTGGCCGAGTCCCAACTAATTGGTGGCCACGCAGAGTACTATGTGCTTTGTGGACCCGGCGTCCCATCGTTAAGGTTGCTATGGGGTGCCATACGGAACCGGCAGCTGTACATATTGCGCATGTATTGCAAAGGTTGCATTTCTTTCAATTTTTCAATTTTTTTAATAATTTACACGACTGACCGCAAAAAAAAATTACACGCCCTTACCTCAAAAATAAAAAACTCAATTTTTTTGTATAATTCACACGACTTACAGCAAAAAAAAATTACACGCATTTGCAGCAAAAAAAAAATACACGACTAGGCGGTTTTTTTGTACACGACTTACATTTTTCACGGGCCCTGGACCCATGCGGGTCTCCCTCTTTAATATTGTTCTTCCCCCACGGTAACACACACACACACCCTCTGCCTTCCCCATTTCCACCTTTTGCCAAGCCTCACTTCGACCACACCTCTCACCTCAGCACTAATTCACCCAAATACAGGCCTTTATACACAGAATTTTCGTGAATTCAGCACACAGACCTACATGGTGTATCTCGATGCTGCGCAACATGCGTTGACGAGCAATGGACAACAACGTGGGGCCCAATTCTTTTCCATAGAGGGCAAAGGGGGGATGCGGAACAGGGGCTCGCGTCCCCGCTTTTGCTGTATTTTTCCTACCAAGTGCCGATCCAGCTCTTTTTGAAGGAGTTGAACGTCCGGGCGCTCAATTTCCTCCCGAGGTCCTACACACACGTGTTATCAGGTGTGGCAACTTCTACGCGGAAAACCTGAAACCACTGGTTCTTTCTTGTCACCACGATTTCTGCAAGAACTGCATTTCAGGTATCTGGTGCGCCCGAAACCGCATGCATTGCTTGTTGCAGTCTCTGGTTCCCAGAGTATTTTCAGCGCGCCTATCCACTTTTGTCGTGGTCTGGGCAACTGCAAGTCCCTGGCCGCATGCAAGCTGCGTGGTGCCCCCTTGGGTCGGCGTCACCCTGCTTGCCTGACTACCTTATCTGCAGACGAGTCACTGGCCCGTCAAAAATGCCCAACCATCATGAACAGGTCAAGCAGACATGTTGTGGATATCCCCACCAACAAATGACATGATGTCACCAGCCGAGTCTCGTAAGCGACAACTGGACATTTCATCCCCTGTGTTTATGTCCTGTGAGATTTTACAGGAAAAGGGATCCCTAGCGGGGTTTGCTTGAAACTTCTCGTGGATGTTGAGCGACAGGGCGTCGGAGCCATACAATACGTGCTGCGTGCCTCTTCTTTGGGTAGCCTGAAGGGAGGCGGGGGGGGGGGTGCCATAAAGGCTGAAGGAGTGTGCCTGTTGTACTTCTGGGTGACCGCAATTGTTCAAGTTTGGGAGAGGACTTTGGGTGCATTGTGTGACCCTAGACAGCGACCCTAGAAACGTACCTTGGTAGGTGACAGGGACAGTTGTCCCTCCACTGTGGTGTCCACTCCACTACCATCAGGGAAGGGGGGAATAAAGGGGTGCTGAAGGGGGGAGGGGCGTCGGAGCAAAGGACCCCTTCTCCTTAAAGAAATCAGAAATGCATTTTGCTTCCAAAACAGTGCAGCAGCATGGTGAATGCTACAGTCGTAGACTCAATGTCCGATTCAGATGAGGATGTAGACACAAGAGTTAGAACCGATGGTGGATGAGTCTCCACTGCACCCAGTGCCCGTATCATCGCCTGTGGCCCTGTCAGATTGTTTCCTCTGGATCCCTCCTGTGCATCCACGCAGCCAAACTCCCCCACCCTATGCCCAGTATTGGAAGGGAAAAGTGGGGAGGTTCCTCTCGTCCTCTTTTGCTATTCAAACACAGCCCTGTGGGTTCATCTGCAAAGGTGAAAAAATGGCCCACTCAAAAGCATACCAAAGACATCTAGATGAACCCCCTGGCTCCTTCCATGCGGTGGAGGCACAACTGACATGTTCTTCAGGTTTCACAGCCTGATCCACACTGTCAGTGTCCCTGAAGCGTTAGTCCCATGGCAGATCTTCTGGCTCAAGTGAATGCTGTCGCTCACTCCTCATTTCTTGATTTTCAATGCCCCGCAATGCTCCATTGTCTGCCATGATGCTTGGATTGCACCTGCATGTTGCGGAGTGCCCCTCAGCCCACTCGAACCAGCCCACACTGTGTCATCATTTCCAGACATGTCGAATGGCACGGATATTACTTGCGAGTACTGTACAAAGACTACCCCTGTGCCCTCAAATGGAATCGAGCACCTGCCCCACAATTACGCTCTATCAGATTTGGCTGTGGAGAATTTGCCCCGGCTAAGGTGCGTCTCTGAAGGCCGTGCGAGGCCTTGTTTGGTTTGACTCTGCCCTGCCCTGGGTGCTTCACGGAGTTTGAAAGTCATGGGTTGTAGGACAGCACTGAGGAGTGTGCAGCGGATCTCCCACCTCTTTTGCAAGGCAACGTGGATATCACTGCGTGTCAACGGAGGCGCCAACCTGTGTCAACGTGGGTGTCAACGGGTGTCAATGCGGGTGCCACTGTACAGCTTGCTTTGCTGACACAACCTCCTGGTGTCACTGGGGAGGGGGCAAAAAGGTTTGCGCGCAGGGGGGGGGGGGGGGGGGGCATTTGAGCCCCCAGAAGGAAGGGGGGGGGGGTGGGAAAAGGGGCTCAAACGTCAGAGCCCTTATATAAAGACAGTCCATTGGCTCGGAAATTGGGCTGCAAAGCGGCCCAGACAGGGTTGGACGTCGGCTGAGATGCCGCCTCAGGGTGCCATGGTGGCGTTCATCGGAGTGGGGCGCTGAACGCGTTGCTGACAATGTGCGCACAAGTAAATGGAGATATTTCCTGGTGAGATACCAGAGGCAGCAACCCCCTCCTCTCCAAATCGACCGCCGACTTTTGCCGATTTGTTCTGCTGATTTATGGGTTTCTGGGGCAACAACGGGTTCAAGTGGTCTGAAATTTGAGTAATTTAATTTGGTGGTAGAAGATTTCATGCTTTTTCATGTTCCATATGCAGATTGACACCATGAAATGGTTTTAATGCCCCACAAAAGATGCCTCTGTGATCTCTTGGGGTCTTTGATCTCCTGCTGATCAGTTTTTTCTGACAGAGAAGCGCCCTGACGTTGTTGAGGGCCCAGTTTGCAAGTTGTGTGTTCGCTCTGTACGCCCAATACGTCGTTCTGGGGCAGAGTTAGCAGCACACTGGAACATCATCTAGTGTAGCAGAGTCGTCTGCTGCTACACAGTCTGCTGCTACAGATTTTTTCTGCTGCACCCACATCAGCCCCCATAGTGGAACCCAGCACATCACAATTGGATGGTTAAAGGACAGTTGTGAAGCCTTGCTAGCCCAAGACTCTACAAAACTCAGCAACCTGCTGGTGTTTGTTTTTGCACCGTTTCATTCACAGCCAGGCTTCTTGTAGAAGCATGGTCCTTACAACACTGGTAACTCGACAATGGTCGCTCAGTGGTATATTCCCTGGGTTTGAACCCTTGTGCCTCTCTGCTCATATCCTACTCCAAGCAAGAATTTTGCACCCGCTTCATATCCTTGCCGCACTGACTATCATGTGGTAATAATGAATCCTCACGTGCCTGGTCCATCTGTTTACCACATGGACACAATACAATCATCAGTGAAATACCCAACCAAACAAAGCATGCATTTTCCTGCCTCTTTGTTATGTTATTGCTGTTCGCCCTGCCCCATACTGATAGGCCACACTGCAGTACAGGCCTCAGACTTGGCCCTAAATGTGTGTGGCTCACCAAGCCCATTTTCTGCATCAGATTCCAAAGTGCAAATTGCCAACCAAGATCCTGCTCACAAACTGCGCATTTCACAGACCCAAAATTGTGGCTTCCCAGCCTACTGCCCGGTGCTCATGGCTGTTTTCTCCCTGAGCGTTTGTTCTTATGGTCCATTGCCACACGGCCCAAGTCCTCTTGCCTGCACCCCTGCAGACGAATGAGCACGTCGGCCTGCATCGACAGCATTGGTGCCCTGTGCCCCATCTGTTTTGAGCCCTTCACTGACACCACTCCCATGATGATGGCTTGCGCACATACCGTTTGCGACACTTGCCTCAAAATGATGGCCGAGAAAGCCAAGCCATACAGCGTGGTCAAGTGTCCCGAGTGCCGCACAGTAACAGGTGCCCCTCCTGCTGAGCATTGTCGTTGTTGCTGAGATTGCTCATGCCTTCGATATCTCCATAAAGTCCACATCGGTTTGGCACAGATCAACCATCCCAGAACAATGATGACAGGGGCAAACTGCATGGAAGAGTCTCGACCCACAGACTGGCTGGCTCAAGCATGCGCCCGTATCTTTGTTTCTGAAGAGTGTGACAAAAGCGGTGCATCTGTGGCCAGCTGGAGGGCCTTGCCTCAACTTTCACCACCTCAGGCTCTGGCAAGGCATGTGGTGACATCCACTGCAACCCACGTGCATGTAAATTGAATGTAGGGTTTGCTTGTGTCTATGGCTCCTATGGCTTATGCCCCTCTTCCCTTGTGACTGGAAGGCTGAACCATGGCCGTGCACATCTGATCCACCATTTGCCTGTATTGCTTTCACTCTCCCCCCTGTTTATGGTCAAGCACTGAAAAAGCATAAAAAGCATGCTTTCGGACTGATTTGTCGGGCCGAGACAACATCAAGCATCCTTTTGGAGAAGAATGAAGACACTGTGAGCTGCTTGGCAGCAGCCTGAGGTGGCTTTGAGCTTACAGATGCACAGTCTGGCCCTGAGCCAGTGTTGAAAAGAAAATATTATTTAGGTGTAAAGGGAGGCCACTTGCACAAATTTGCTTTTTACTTTTTCCCCAGCTAAATTCTGAGTGAGATTTTTGGGTGGGTGGGTGGTGGTGGTGGTAGGGTTCAAAGACCCCCCTCCCCCTTTTCAAACACAGCCTGCTTTGAGCCTCAGGTTGTCGAGGGTGAAGCTGAAAGGGCTCACTTTTCACCATTGAACAGGCCTCAAGAATGTCAACCAGAGAGGGGCCATGGTGGGCAAGCGCCATTACATGATAGCAAACCCCTGTGCCGCAAAGCTGCAAAATGATATCAAAGCATTGAGCAGTATCAAGCGGCAAATGAAGGAAGTGGGGATAACCATAACCCCCCCCCCCCCCCTCTGGCTAAGCTGGACCTGGGGGGCCCGAACGGGGCCAGCACAGCACCCAGCACCGGAGTGACTTTTGACCAGAATGCACGCCTGACCCTGTAGAGTCCTGAAGGTCGCAACCCAAACATCCAGAGAGGGAACAGGCCAGAACACATCAGTGGACCTGAATGTACTGGAAGCGATTGGACCGGACAGTGGGCGATGAAAGCTGTGGGGCAGGCGCAGCCGGAGCCTAATGTGGACATTGCAACCTGACCATTGATGCCCTGGCCACACAGTGCAAGACACACACAGAACTTTTTTTTTTCAGATTTCAGACCACGTCACCATTCAAATACCTGCATGGCCTTTTTGGCCACTGAGTGGCAAGGGGGCTCCTCTCCTTAAACCTGCTTTTGTGGAACCCCCCAACACCACCCAAGTACCTGCCTGACCTGCTCCAGGTTCAGCGATCACTGGAGCATCCCCCTGGGACAGGATGCCTGATCTGTTTCTGTGCCCACATTGCCCCTCTATTACTCACTCTGTTGAATTTGTCGCCTTCAGATCTGAAGACTGATGCTATTACGGTGAATTTTGCTCTGAAAAAGACTGTTCATGAGATCGTGAGTTTAAAGCACAAGGAAGAGGAGCTGAGACCGGAGGCTTCCCATAGGTATGTTTCAGACACACAGCCCCTGTCACCCAGCAACTCGCAGCGAGCTTCCCAAAAGGGGCTCAATTCAACGGACCCCACTCCGGGAGACCTGGACCCCAAATTTCAGACGTGCTTACAATATGAGTGACATGAGACGACATTGCAAACATGCACTGTGGTGGCTTTAGATGTAGCGGTGTGTATTTGCTGTTCATTCGTGTGTCGCAAAGCTGGGGTAGCGCAGTCGAGGCAATTGCCCAAGTTGTGTCGGGAGGTTCTGGTGCTTGAGAAGTCAGGGTGCGCAATTCAAAACACAATGTGGGCCACTGCAACCAATGCAATAGCCAAGCGCAAGGGGGAAGGGTTTCTGCACGGTTTGTGGGTTGCAGCATTTTGTGCGTGTGTGTTCATCACATGGCACGTCTGCATTTTGTTGCAGGTGGAAGACTGGCCGAAAGGTATCTTTCTGCGTGCTCGTTTCGCCTGCCCCCAGCCCCAGATTTAGCTCTCTGCTGCATGGCTGTGCAGGGTGTGATGGCTTTTTTATTGCAGCAGTGAAAGAGAGGAGTGCCTTCTTCTGCCTTCTTGTGTGCTGGAGCGAACCAACTCTGGAAAAGGGGCTCAAACGTCAGAGCCCTTATATAAAGACAGTCCATTGGCTCGGAAATTGGGCTGCAAAGCGGCCCAGACAGAAAATGGTCTGAAAATTCCTTTCCCCATGACACATACCTCAAAATGATCAGCGCGATCTGGGGATCATTTTGAGGTACGTATTGGGGGGGGGTACCCCTGGACCACCGTTCCGAGCCCCTCCCAGACCCTTTCGCTGCACATCGTGCACACTCCTACAGACCCTGCTGGGGCAGACGCAGTGGAAGACAGACCAGTCTTCCTGCGTGGGGACATGCGCGTTGTTCTGAAGAGAAACGTGCCAGTCGCAGGTTGGCAGACATTGCCCCAGCCTCCCAAGACCCACCAACATCTGTCCTCTTCTGTTGGGTATTCAGGGCGACCGTGTGCCAGAAGATGGGGTCTTGCGCATTTGAATCCTGTACTGCTGCTCTGTTGCTGTTGCAGTTCAGGAGGTTGGTCGTTGGCAGTGTGACAAGCTGCTGGGCAATGGGATAGTCAGTGGCATCGGGTTGGTGGGAGGCAGTGTCGGAGGTTGCGAAAGGTTGCTGAGTGGCGGCGCTGGGCTCGTTATGTGACAGTGTTTTGGGCTGTTTTAAGGAGTTTGGTGACGTGCTGCAGGTTATGACCCTTGCCTCTGCCTCTCTCCTCAGGAGGGGGTGGTTCAAAATTCCACTGCCAACCAGCAACCCGCGTACAGCCCAGTTGCAGTTTGTGCAACCTCAGGTGCATACAGCTTCGTTGTAAAGGCACCCAATCCACATGCAAATGCGTTTGTACCACAAATTGCAGGAGTCTACGCCAAATCGTTTTGTTCTGTGCTCTTGGGGGCACAGTGTACCCAGGCGAGACAACCAAAGATAGCGGCAAAGGTAGCAAAGATGGAGGACATGGAGGAAGGGCACAGCCTCCACGAGGCATTCAAATCCTACAGCGTTACGTAGGTCACCGAGCTGCGTCTTGACCTATCATATCAGGTGAACGCCAGCGCTTTCCGTAATGTTGCTTTCACAGGAATCGATCAGGCGGTTGGTCCATGTACCTGCAGACAGTTCATCATCATCATCAGGCACCACGCAGCTCGATGGCGTGCGGGTTGCGACGGCCGAAGGGGATGATGATGAGGTATCCCATGCCGGCGACCAGGGCCCTTCGTTTTTGAGGCTAAATATCTGTGAAACCCTGGCGCATGGCTGGGGGCCATGTTGAGGTGCAGGGCGACAAAGCGGTGGCGCATGCACCGGGGTGGGGGGATTCCGATTAATTTTGGTAGGTGTAGCTCATACCCTTGCCTGAGACTTGCGCTTGAACCGGGGTAGGGTGCAGGGACGGTCAGCCAAACGGTTGTGTCCGGCCCCAACGACCCCCTAACCGGTTTGTACCCGCCAGAAATTGCTTCCAACGGCTTGTCCAGCCGCCAAGCAGCCGCTGTTGCATCCACTGTTGACCCCCCTCCCCTTCAAGCACATCCCTCCCCTGCCCCTGCCCTGGCCCATGCAGTGCCTTTCTTCCTGATGATGCCCATGCCCCTGTCCTCCTGACTCTACCGCCCCTGTTTGCCTTTCACCCCCTTGCCTCTGCCCCTGCTCCTCCCCTGTTTGTGTCCATGTCTGAGCCTTGCACCTGCTGTACACTGTGCGTTTTTTCTTGCTTCTACCCCTGGTCCTGGCCCTGCTAACGCCCCTGTCTGTGCCTCTCTCAGTGCCCTGCCCTTGGTGATTAGATCATTGCTAGGTGGGCACCCAGAGGGCCAACCCCGGGGCCCCTGCAGCACAACATCCCTGTTTGCTTGCGCCCAGGGGATCCGGCACCCAGTGGGCCACCACTGGGCTCCCTGAGGCGTCCTGCGGAAAGGTGTGGGAACCTCCAACAGAACCGGGGTGGGCAGAACCAAGGACGACGGCATGGCCACCGTGCAGCGTACCACGCAGGCGCACATGCCAGCTGCGTCAACCATGATGGAGCACACACCACCCGCGAAGTGCACACCACCCGCAACCATCAAAGACAGAGGTCAAAGAGCGGCCGTGCACACGTGCGACCCACGGAGTGCTGGAGCGCAGGGGGTGGACGGCCGGGACAACGCGCGGAAGAGTGGGGCACCTGGGCCTCACATACTCGGACACGCAGCGAGGCACGCAGTGGACGACCGGAGGTGCATGGGCAGCGAAAACCGTCAAACGACCCCCGCCGCAACCAGCACAGCCCCGGTACACCAACTACTGGGCTCCGTGAACGCGGAAACGAGACCAGCAGGAGCACAGGCCGCAGAGCCAACAAAACGCAGCGACCCGACGCAGCCGCAAGGGGAAGAATGGGTGACTCTCCAGGGCCCCGTAAAGAAACAGCAACCCGACCGAATGTCACACAGGGGGCAGGTACCGGGTCGCCACGCCAAACGTGACTGTGTGTTGAGTGCCAGAAGGAGTTCAATTCTCAGACCTGAATTGATTTGCTTGCAGCAGTCCTATTATGTACTGCCAAACTACGATGTCTTGGTATTGCTCTGGCGGCGTCTGCTACCTGAGACGGATTTGCATTCCATTGGCTTTTGTTGGTGTGATCAATACGATGATGAACGGGTCTGACAGGAGCGGCCATCCAGTTTTGCTGTCTTTTTTTGCGTTTTTTCGGTGTGTTGGGCCGAGGGAATTCAATTGCCTGATTTTCTTTGATCCAATGTTGAATGAATGAAATGTTGCATGCGTGATTGTAGTTTGTTTGCATGGTTTTAATGGGGGGGAGGATGGCCACGCATGTGCTTGAAGTGGGGGAGCCCCCGGTCCCCCCCTTGGGAGTCACATATCGCCCCAACTGCTTCTTTCCACCCACCCCAACGGCCCACCGACCGTTTTGTGACTGCCAGGCTTTGCCCCCCAACCGCTTTCCCCCAGCACTGCCTCTACGCCCACTGTTCCAGAGCGATGACGAGAGCGGAATTCTCACGACAAGACAGGTGTGCTCCCCCCCTGGCCGTTCGGGTTCTGGCTTCTGCTTCGATTTCAATCTCAATTTCTGCCCCCATTATGATGTGCGTTCTGACAAGAGAATCGTGTTGTGTTGTTGCGTGTTGTGGTCGCTGGTTGTGGTGGTGGTGGTGGTTGTGGTCGCTGGTTGTGGTGGTGGTGGTGGTAGCGGTGTTTTTTTGGAGTAGTGTTTTTGTGCTCTCTCAACACCCGCCGCCACGACTCCCCTGCGATGGGACTGTGATAGAAATCAGATGACCGATGGGTTTCGATTTCTTTGTTGCGTTGCGGTTGTCAGTCGATGTTGCCTGCTGTGTGGTTCTTAATAACACATTCCAATAGCTCCAGTGCAGAATATAGTCAACACATGGCAGTCCCTTGGGCACCCCCAGTGTTGTGCGTGCACCACTGCACCGTACGTGCAGCAGTCATACCCCAATGACCTGCGCTCGTGTGCAGATTGAAAATTTCCGCCGCAGCGGCAGCATCACAGGGATACCTCCCAGACATCAGCGGGAGGCTGGCCTTGCTGCCTCTCCTCCGGTGCCGCGACCTGTCACCTCTCCAAACCCAAGAGGCAAAGACAAGGTGGTTGCATTGCTCGTTTTGCATCTCAGCTTTGCTTGGGGTACATGGGTACAGGGCTGTAGAATGCCGGATGCGGCCTGTGCCTGTACAGATCACCCCCTTGCCCCCACACGCCCCGTCAGGGTTGTGGGTGCCGCGTCAGCCTCCGCCGCCTGGGCCGCACGGTCCACGGACGCTCAGCCCGAGGACAAAGCCGCCGAGGAACACCCGGCCATGGGTGCAGGGAGCAGTGAGGGAAAGCGCGCACAGGACCAGACACACTGCACAAACCTCGCCCTCTCACGTCGCCGTGGCCCTGGCTAAGGTCCAAGGCCAGATGCATGGAACAGACTTGGGGCCAGCTAGCGCTTGTCCCAGAAAACAATGGCGGTTGTCCCCTTGTCCCAAGAATAAGTTACGCTTGGCCCGCCTGTCCCACACAAAATGGCGTTGATGTTTGTTTGTCAGGGCTGTCGTTAAGAAGCCCCAATTTCCCTTTTTTTTATTTATTAAGGACAGCCCCCGGATACCCCCAACCGCCACCAACCGCCAACCGCCACCAATTGCCAACCGCCAATCGCTGTCAACCACCACTAACCGCCAACCGCCGCCAACCGCCAACCACCAACTGCCGTCATCCGCCAACTTTTGAAGTAGAGATGGTCCCCTGACCGTGAAGCAAACGGCATCCCCGTGAACGTTCGTTCATGTTGGCGTTACGAACCCCCCCCCCCCCCCCTAAGGACAGCCCTGTTGTGCATTTGTATCTTCTCCACCCCGGGTGTCGTTGTGGCCGAGTGTATGATTGTGCTGCATTGCAACCGGCGCAGCGCCGCTTGCCCCCAAAAGGAAATTCGCTTGTCCCCGGTTGTTCGGGAAAAGGGTGACGCTTGTCCCCGCTTGTCCGGTAGCTCCAAGTCTGGCCTCGAAAAGCAGTGCACCGCTGGTCGGTGATCATTTGTGACCCGAAATCCCCCTGGCCTTGCGGTGCGCTTCCCCGTGGTGGAGGGCGTGGCGAGCACCTCTGAGCGTCATGGTCCAGCGAATGACTTCTGAGGGCTGTGGGCGCGGCAAGGGAGGACAGTGCGGCACGCAGTCTACCCTGAGCTGTACAACTGCGCTTTTCCTCTACCATCTGAAAGACACCCTAACCTGAAAGACACGCATGAATGCAATCAGCAAAAGCGGTTTGCAGGAAGTACATGGCGCTGGACACGAGTGGTAGTCCACAGTAACGCCCCCACGCCCTTCGCCCCGGCCCTTGTCCCCCATGTGGATTGTGTTTGTCATTTCTTGACGAGCGAAAAAAATTCAGGTATTTGGGACTGGTTATCATTAAGGATGTCCTGTTTTCTTCCAGGCGGGAGGTTTCAGGGCAGGAGAGCCCTCCAGCGCAAGGGGATTCGGCGACGAGGAGATTCGAAACACACGTTGTCGGTCCATCAGGCCGGGGGGGGGGGGGGCGGCGGGGCGGCCCATTGTGTTCCAGTCTGACGACAGGCCCTCTGGCTTTGTGTGTGCAAATTGTGTTGTCTTGTATTACCCCCCCTCCCTATTGCATGATATCTTGTCCTGAAAGCCGGGGTCAGTGGAACCACCGATAACTGGGTCTGGGAGAGGCTCCGTTGACAGGGCCATTCATTGGTCAGTCACCGGCGGAAGGCCCCCAAGAGTTGCTTTCTGGGGGTTCAATGGACAATTTTTTTTCGCACTGAGTACAAGGCGGGTGATGATTTGTGTGGACCCCCGGACACGATGCCTTCACAAATGCGATTTCCGATCTTCACTATTTTTGGGGCCCCGATGACCTCCAGGGCCTGGGGGGTCGTCCCAGTTGGATTTTGAGGGCTATCTGTAAGGATGCGAATTTTTTTTTTCCCTCTGAGGGACATGGATTGTGGACGGCGCCCTGTTGGGGGCGAACCAATGGCGGTTGAGGGGGGGTTGATGGCGGTTGGTGGATTACCGTTGGCAGTTGGAGGGTAACTGTGAGCATTCTATTTTGTCAATGTGACGGAGGGATCCCCCCCCCCTTTTTTCTTTACGGAGGGCCCTGGTGTCCTTTGATGCCCCTGTGGATCCCCCTTGTCTTCCCACCTTTAATCCCCCCCCCTTCGCCCCCTTTAGTATCGCAGTCTGTGTACCCCGGCATGAGAAAGACGCATGACGCCTCCGATATCCTGGAAAAGACATGCGCGTCAACCTGGATGTTTTGATTGGTCTTGGTTCGAGTCTTCGCCTCGTCGAGCCCCCTCCCCAATTCTGCTGTCGTCGAAGATGAATGAGTTGAATGACCACACCAGATCCCCCACAACACTTTGTGGCGGGCATTGACAGTCATCCATGGTTATCCATCGTTGACCTCCAGCATTTGGGTCTAAGGCAGGGAGTATGCACGCCATGTAGGACTCTGCTCTGAAAACAATGAGGGGGTGCTTGCAAGTACCACATTTGATCTTTGCAGATACCAATGCATACGCCTCAATATTCTGCTCTCGACAGCCCGCAGGTTGCCCCACCTTTTGTAGAGTCCGTGTGTGTCGTGCGGGTGATCAGCCCTGGCTAGGGCACATTTCCTTGCATATGGAGCCCCCCCCCCCCCCGTACCGACCCAACCCTTTTAAGGGTGACTGTTCATTCTCAACTGCTTATGTCTACCATCATGGCACACTGCACGTTTTGTGGGTTCCTGCCTTGATCTCCCAACCGCTTTTCCAACCACCCAGGAGCCTTTTTGGCAAGCCTTTTTGAACCCCTCCTGTGTCCCTGCCTGCCTGGGGCTGTTTGGTGCCATTTGCTCTCAACACATCAAGTCAGTTGCGCTTCTGCTGCAGGGTGTGTGTGGCCGGGGTTGCTCTTGCTTTGTCGTGCAGTGCCTGCCCCCTGCCACAGGGCACGCCGGGCCGGCCTGGCTGCTTTGTGGGATGGGGGTCAGGCCTTCGCAGCACGTACCCCCATAGGGTGCATACTTTTTTGGGGGAAGGATGCTCGTTCCCCCCAGTCGAGGGAGGCTGAAGCAGCAACTGCAAGCAGAGGGACAGCTCTCCACTCTCGCCGATCAATAACCTGTTTCCCCACCATCTGCGGACAAGCAATGTACACAATTTCCTCCTGAAAACCCAAACCAGTGCGTACACCTGGAGGTACCAATGGGCGCTCTTACTGCCATTGCCTGGGCCATCACTCTATACCATCTATCCCATCACTCTACCCCCCAACCCAACCCACATCCCTCAACGTGGGCCAAGGGGAGAGGGTGCTAATAAGTCGCAGCAGTGGCATGACTTTGGAGCCCGAATTTTGAGGGACAAACTGGAATGCCAGGACAGCGGTGGTGTTTGGTGTTTAATTTATGGATAAAGGATGGAGGGAACTGATCAACCGGCTGAGAGAGCTTCATGCTTGCATGAAGGCCCATTATCGGAGCCCAACGCATTCCCTGCAATTTTTCTGTCCTCTTGCAGAGCAATGGCAGCCAATCACCCGGGGCAAGAAATGTAATTGGCAAGGTTGCCCTCTTCCCCTTGGAATCCTGTCCAGCACATTGGAGAATCAGACGTTGCTTGATGTTGCGTGCTGAATAGGAGGTACATTTATGGTTCACGATCTTTACACGAACACAATGAGATAGGCACAGCTTTGTATTTCAGTGATGACATTCCATGTAATGCTCATGACGGGCTTTCAAAGCAGGATTTGTGGATGTGATGCAAGCACGATTTTCCATGCCATTTTGCATTGCAGAACGGGGCGACTCTCTGGCATCCTGGGTTGTGTATATTGTAGCCGTGTTAAGGGGACACATTGTATGTACTAGTGGGTGTGAATGAGACACGTGGATGAATTGCGATGTGACCAGCCATGTTGATGTGACGCTTTCATTATGGGCCATGGCATTGCATTTGGTGCTCATGGCGGGAAAGCAAAGCAAGATTTCTGATCATGTTGCAGTATCCAATGTTGCCTGCGGTTGCATGACAATTACAGGTATTTATGGTTCATGATCTTTGCATAATTATTCACAGTTTAGAATTTCAGTGATGGCATTCCAAATATTTGTATTGCAGTGAGCACATTCCATATAATGCTCATGACGGGCTTTCAAAGCAAGATTTGAGGATGTGATGCAAGCACGATATTCCATGCCATTTTGCATTGCTGAAAGGGGCGACTCTCTGGCATCCTGGGTTGTGTATATTGTAGCCGTGTCAAGTGGACAATGCGTATGTAGCTGTTGGTGTGAATGAGACACGTGGATGAATCGTGATGTGACCAGCCATGTTGATGTGACGCTTTCATTATGGGCCATGGCATTGCATTTGGTGCTCATGGCGGGAAAGCAAAGCAAGATTTCTGATCATGTTGCAGTATCCAATGTTGCCTGCGGTTGCATGACAAATACAGGTATTTATGGTTTATGATCTTTGCATAATTATTCACAGTTTAGAATTTCAGTGATGGCATTCCAAATATTTGTATTGCAGTGAGCACATTCCATATAATGCTCATGACGGGCTTTCAAAGCAAGATTTGAGGATGTGATGCAAACACGATTTTCCATGCCATTTTGCATTGCTGAAAGGGGCGACTCTCTGGCATCCCGGGTTGTGTATATTGTCGCCGTGTTAAGTGGACAATGCGTATGTAGCTGTTGGTGTGAATGAGACACGTGGATGAATTGTGATATGACAAGTCATATTGATATGGCGCTTTGTTATTCAGCCATGGCATTGCATTTGGTGCTCATGGCGGGAAAGCAAAGCAAGAGTTCCGATAGTATTGCAGTATGAAACTTCGCATGATGAATCCAGATATTTATGGTTCATGATCTTCACATAAATATAGAGGTGCAGTCACAGCTTTGTATTTCAGTGATGACATTCCATCTAATGCTTGCGAGTGCCAATTGGGCAACCCGGTTTGTGTATATTGTACCTGTGAGCTATGGGTTGTTGCGGTGCATCATATGAGTCCAATGCCGCATTCCAAGAGCTGTGTTGAGTACTCTATTTTGAACCAGTGGACTCAGCCAAAAGAAATTCAGCCGTGTTAAGTGGATAACATGTATGGCGCTGTGGGTGTGACTGACATGTGGATGCGTTGTGATGCAACAGGCCATCCGATGTGACGCTTTGTTATTCAGCCATGGCATTGCATTTGGTGCTCATGGCGGGAAAGCAAAGCAAGATTTCCAGTCGTATTGCAGTATCCAATGTTGCCTGCTGTTGCATGCTAAATACAGATATTTATGGTTTATGATCTTTGCACAATCATTCACAGTTTAGAATTTCAGTGATGGCATTCCCAGTATTTGTATTGCAGTGAGCACATTCCATATAATGCTCATGACGAGCGATCAAAACAAGATTTGGGGATGTGATGCAAGCACGATATTCCATGCCATTTTGCGTTACTGAAAGGGGCGATTCTCTGGCATCCCGGGTTGTGTATATTGTCGCCGTGTTAAGTGGACATGTACACATGTAGCTGTTGGTGTGAATGAGACACGTGGATGAATTGTGATGTGACAAGCCATGTTGATGTGACGCTTTCATTATGGGCCATGGCATTGCATTTGGTGCTCATGGCGGGAAAGCAAAGCAAGACTTCCGATCGTATTGCAGTATCGAATGTTGCCTGCGGTTGCATGACGAATAGAGGTATTTATGGTTTATGATCTTTGCACAATCATTCACAGTTTAGAATTTCAGTGATGACATTCCCAGTATTTGTATTGCAGTGAGCACATTCCATATAATGCTCATGACGAGCGATCAAAACAAGATTTGAGGATGTGATGCAAGCACGATATTCCATGCCATTTTGCATTGCTGAAAGGGGCGACTCTCTGGCATCCCGGGTTGTGTATATTGTCGCCGTGTTAAGTGGACAATGCGTATGTAGCTGTTGGTGTGAATGAGACACGTGGATGAATTGTGATATGACAAGTCATATTGATGTGGCGCTTTGTTATTCAGCCATGGCATTGCATTTGGTGCCCATGGCGGGAAAGCAAAGCAAGAGTTCCGATAGTATTGCAGTATGAAACTTCGCATGATGAATCCAGATATTTATGGTTCATGATCTTCACATAAATATAGAGGTGCAGTCACAGCTTTGTATTTCAGTGATGACATTCCATCTAATGCTTGCGAGTGCCAATTGGGCAACCCGGTTTGTGTATATTGTACCTGTGAGCTATGGGTTGTTGCGGTGCATCATATGAGTCCAATGCCGCATTCCAAGAGCTGTGTTGAGTACTCTATTTTGAACCAGTGGACTCAGCCAAAAGAAATTCAGCCGTGTTAAGTGGATAACATGTATGGCGCTGTGGGTGTGACTGACATGTGGATGCGTTGTGATGCAACAGGCCATCCGATGTGACGCTTTGTTATTCAGCCATGGCATTGCATTTGGTGCTCATGGCGGGAAAGCAAAGCAAGATTTCCAATCGTATTGCACTATCCAATGTTGCCTGCTGTTGCATGCTAAATACAGGTATTTATGGTTTATGATCTTTGCACAAACATTGAGGTGCGGTCACAGGTTTGTATTTCAGTGATGAAATTCCATGTAATGCTCATGACGGGCGATCAAAGCAAGATTTGTGGATGTGATGCAAACACGATTTTCCATGCCATTTTGCATTGCTGACAGGGCTGACTCTCTGGCATCCTGGGTTGTGTTTTTTGTAGCCGTGTTAAGTGGACAATGTGTATGCAGCAGTGGGTGTGAATGAGACACGTGGATGAATCGTGATGTGACCAGCCATGTTGATGTGACGCTTTCATTATGGGCCATGGCATTGCATTTGGTGCTCATGGCGGGAAAGCAAAGCAAGACTTCCGATCGTATTGCAGTGTCCAATGTTGCCTGCTGTTGCATACGAAACACAGATATTTTTGATGCATGATCTTTGCACAATCATAGAGGGGCGGTCACAGCTTTGTATTTCAGTGATGACATTCCATGTAATGCTCATGACGGGCTTTCAAAGCAAGATTTGTGGATGTGATGCAAACACGATTTTCCATGCCATTTTGCATTGCTGAAAGGGGCGACTCTCTGGCATCCTGGGTTGTGCATATTGTCGCCGTGTTAAGTGGACAATGCGTATGTAGCTGTTGGTGTGAATGAGACACGTGGATGGATTGTGATGTGACAAGCCATGTTGATGTGATGCCTTCATTATGGGCCATGGCATTGCATTTGGTGCCCATGGCGGGAAAGCAAAGCAAGACTTCCGATCATGTTGCAGTATCCAATGTTGCCTGCTGTTGCATGAGAAATACAGATATTTATGGTTTATGATCTTTGCAGAATCATAGAGGGGCGCTCACAGCTTTGTATTTCAGTGATGACATGCCATGTAATGCTCATGACGGGCTTTCAAAGCAAGATTTGTGGATGTGATGCAAACACAATTTTCCATGCCATTTTGCATTGCTGAAAGGGGCGACTCTCTGGCATCCTGGGTTGTGTATATTGTAGCCGTGTTAAGTGGACAATGCGTATGTAGCTGTTGGTGTGAATGACACACGTGGATGAATTGTGATGTGACCAGCCATGTTGATGTGACGCTTTCATTATGGGCCATGGCATTGCATTTGGTGCTCATGGTGGGAAAGCAAAGCAAGACTTCCGATCCCATTGCAGTATCCAATGTTGCCTGCTGTTGCATGATAAATACAGGCATTTATGGTTTATGATCTTTGCACAAACATAGGGGTGCAGTCACAGGTTTGTATTTCAGTGATGACATTCCATGTAATGCTCATGACGGGCGATCAAAGCAAGATTTGTGGATGTGATGCAAACACGATTTTCCATGCCATTTTGCATTGCTGAAAGGGGCGACTCTCTGGCATCCTGGGTTGTGTATATTGTAGCCGTGTTAAGTGGACAATGCGTATGTAGCTGTTGGTGTGAATGACACACGTGGATGAATTGTGATGTGACCAGCCATGTTGATGTGATGCCTTCATTATGGGCCATGGCATTGCATTTGGTGTCCATGGCGGGAAAGCAAAGCAAGACTTCCGATCCCATTGCAGTATCCAATGTTGCCTGCTGTTGCATGATAAATACAGGCATTTATGGTTTATGATCTTTGCACAAACATAGGGGTGCAGTCACAGCTTTGTATTTCAGTGATGACATTCCATGTAATGCTCATGACGGGCGATCAAAACAAGATTTGTGGATGTGATGCAAACACGATTTTCCATGCCATTTTGCATTGCTGAAAGGGGCGACTCTCTGGCATCCTGGGTTGTGTATATTGTAGCCGTGTTAAGTGGACAATGCGTATGTAGCTGTTGGTGTGAATGACACACGTGGATGAATCGTGATGTGACCAGCCATGTTGATGTGACGCTTTCATTATGGGCCATGGCATT
This sequence comes from Eutreptiella sp. 'Long Island Sound 2002', assembly GCA_964036045.1. Lineage (NCBI taxonomy): Eukaryota > Euglenozoa > Euglenophyceae > Eutreptiales > Eutreptiaceae > Eutreptiella > Eutreptiella sp. 'Long Island Sound 2002'. The sequence goes on from OZ038385.1 coordinate 79,781,405, forward strand.
GCATTTGGTGCCCATGGCGGGAAAGCAAAGCAAGATTTCCGATCGTATTGCAGTATCCAATGTTGCCTGCTGTTGCATGACAAATACAGGTATTTATGGTTTATGATTTTTGCACAAACATTGAGTTGCAGTCACAGCTTTGTATTTCAGTGATGACATTCCATGTAATGCTCATGACGGGCTTTCAAAGCAAGATTTGTGGATGTGATGCAAACACAATTTTCCATGCCATTTTGCATTGCTGAAAGGGGCGACTCTCTGGCATCCTGGGTTGTGTATATTGTAGCCGTGTTAAGTGGACAATGCGTATGTAGCTGTTGGTGTGAATGAGACACGTGGATGAATTGTGATGGAACAAACCATGTTGATGTGATGCCTTCATTATGGGCCATGGCATTGCATTTGGTGCTCATGGCGGGAAAGCAAAGCAAGATTCCCGATCATGGCGCTGTGGGTGTGACTGACATGTGGATGAATTGTGATGCAACAGGCCAGTCGATGTGACGCTTTGTTATTCAGCCATGGCATTGCATTTGGTGCTCATGGCGGGAAAGCAAAGCAAGATTTCCGATAGTATTGCAGTATGAAACTTCGCATGATGAATCCAGATATTTATGGTTCAAGATCTTCACATAAATATAGAGGTGCAGTCACAGCTTTGTATTTCAGTGATGACATTCCATCTAATGCTTGCGAGTGCCAATTGGGCAACCCGGTTTGTGTATATTGTACCTGTGAGCTATGGGTTGTTGCGGTGCATCATATGAGTCCAATGCCGCATTCCAAGAGCTGTGTTGAGTACTCTATTTTGAACCAGTGGACTCAGCCAAAAGAAATTCAGCCGTGTTAAGTGGATAACATGTATGGCGCTGTGGGTGTGACTGACATGTGGATGCGTTGTGATGCAACAGGCCATCCGATGTGACGCTTTGTTATTCAGCCATGGCATTGCATTTGGTGCTCATGGCGGGAAAGCAAAGCAAGATTTCCAATCGTATTGCACTATCCAATGTTGCCTGCTGTTGCATGCTAAATACAGATATTTATGGTTTATGATCTTTGCACAAACATTGAGGTGCGGTCACAGGTTTGTATTTCAGTGATGAAATTCCATGTAATGCTCATGACGGGCGATCAAAGCAAGATTTGTGGATGTGATGCAAACACGATTTTCCATGCCATTTTGCATTGCTGACAGGGCTGACTCTCTGGCATCCTGGGTTGTGTATATTGTAGCCGTGTTAAGTGGACAATGTGTATGCAGCAGTGGGTGTGAATGAGACACGTGGATGAATTGTGATGTGACCAGCCATGTTGATGTGACGCTTTCATTATGGGCCATGGCATTGCATTTGGTGCTCATGGCGGGAAAGCAAAGCAAGACTTCCGATGGTATTGCAGTGTCCAATGTTGCCTGCTGTTGCATACGAAACACAGATATTTTTGATGCATGATCTTTGCACAATCATAGAGGGGCGGTCACAGCTTTGTATTTCAGTGATGACATTCCATGTAATGCTCATGACGGGCTTTCAAAGCAAGATTTGTGGATGTGATGCAAACACGATTTTCCATGCCATTTTGCATTGCTGAAAGGGGCGACTCTCTGGCATCCTGGGTTGTGTATATTGTAGCCGTGTTAAGTGGACAATGCGTATGTAGCTGTTGGTGTGAATGAGACACGTGGATGAATTGTGATGTGACAAGCCATGTTGATGTGATGCCTTCATTATGGGCCATGGCATTGCATTTGGTGCCCATGGCGGGAAAGCAAAGCAAGACTTCCGATCATGTTGCAGTATCCAATGTTGCCTGCTGTTGCATGACAAATACAGATATTTATGGTTTATGATCTTTGCAGAATCATAGAGGGGCGCTCACAGCTTTGTATTTCAGTGATGACATGCCATGTAATGCTCATGACGGGCGATCAAAGCAAGATTTGTGGATGTGATGCAAACACGATTTTCCATGCCATTTTGCATTGCTGAAAGGGGCGACTCTCTGGCATCCTGGGTTGTGTATATTGTAGCCGTGTTAAGTGGACAATGCGTATGTAGCTGTTGGTGTGAATGACACACGTGGATGAATTGTGATGTGACCAGCCATGTTGATGTGACGCTTTCATTATGGGCCATGGCATTGCATTTGGTGCTCATGGTGGGAAAGCAAAGCAAGATTTCCGATCCCATTGCAGTATCCAATGTTGCCTGCTGTTGCATGATAAATACAGGCATTTATGGTCTATGATCTTTGCACAAACATAGGGGTGCAGTCACAGCTTTGTATTTCAGTGATGACATTCCATGTAATGCTCATGACGGGCGATCAAAACAAGATTTGTGGATGTGATGCAAACACGATTTTCCATGCCATTTTGCATTGCTGAAAGGGGCGACTCTCTGGCATCCTGGGTTGTGTATATTGTAGCCGTGTTAAGTGGACAATGCGTATGTAGCTGTTGGTGTGAATGACACACGTGGATGAATTGTGATGTGACCAGCCATGTTGATGTGACGCTTTCATTATGGGCCATGGCATTGCATTTGGTGCCCATGGCGGGAAAGCAAAGCAAGACTTCCGGTCGTATTGCAGTATCCAATGTTGCCTGCTGTTGCATGACAAATACAGGTATTTATGGTTTATGATCTTTGCACAAACATTGAGTTGCAGTCACAGCTTTGCCTTTCAGTGATGACATTCCATGTAATGCTCATGACGGGCTTTCAAAGCAAGATTTGTGGATGTGATGCAAACACGATTTTCCATGCCATTTTGCATTGCTGAAAGGGGCGACTCTCTGGCATCCTGGGTTGTGTATATTGTAGCCGTGTTAAGTGGACAATGCGTATGTAGCTGTTGGTGTGAATGAGACACGTGGATGAATTGTGATGGAACAAACCGTGTTGATGTGACGCTTTCATTATGGGCCATGGCATTGCATTTGGTGCTCATGGCGGGAAAGCAAAGCAAGACTTCCGATCGTATTGCAGTATCCAATGTTGCCTGCGGTTGCATGACGAATAGAGGTATTTATGGTTTATGATTTTTGCACAATCATTCACAGTTTTGAATTTCAGTGATGACATTCCCAGTATTTGTATTGCAGTGAGCACATTCCGTATAATGCTCATGACGGGCTTTCAAAGCAAGATTTGTGGATGTGATGCAAGCACGATTTTCCATGCCATTTTGCATTGCTGAAAGGGGCGACTCTCTGGCATCCCGGGTTGTGTATATTGTCGCCGTGTTAAGTGGACAATGCGTATGTAGCTGTTGGTGTGAATGAGACACGTGGATGAATTGTGATGTGACCAGCCATGTTGATGTGACGCTTTCATTATGGGCCATGGCATTGCATTTGGTGCCCATGGCGGGAAAGCAAAGCAAGACTTCCGGTCATATTGCAGTATCCAATGTTGCCTGCTGTTGCATGACAAATACAGGTATTTATGGTTTATGATTTTTGCACAAACATTGAGTTGCAGTCACAGCTTTGTATTTCAGTGATGACATTCCATGTAATGCTCATGACGGGCGATCAAAGCAAGATTTGTGGATGTGATGCAAACACGATTTTCCATGCCATTTTGCATTGCTGAAAGGGGCGACTCTCTGGCATCCTGGGTTGTGTATATTGTAGCCGTGTTAAGTGGACAATGCGTATGTAGCTGTTGGTGTGAATGAGACACGTGGATGAATTGTGATGGAACAAACCATGTTGATGTGACGCTTTCATTATGGGCCATGGCATTGCATTTGGTGCTCATGGCGGGAAAGCAAAGCAAGATTCCCGATCATGGCGCTGTGGGTGTGACTGACATGTGGATGAGTTGTGATGCAACAGGCCAGTCGATGTGACGCTTTGTTATTCAGCCATGGCATTGCATTTGGTGCCCATGGCGGGAAAGCAAAGCAAGATTTCCGATCGTATTGCAGTATCCAATGTTGCCTGCTGTTGCATGACAAATACAGGTATTTATGGTTTATGATTTTTGCACAATCATTCACAGTTTAGAATTTCAGTGATGATATTCCCAGTATTTGTATTGCAGTGAGCACATTCCATATAATGCTCATGACGAGCGATCAAAACAAGATTTGGGGATGTGATGCAAGCACGATATTCCATGCCATTTTGCATTGCTGAAAGGGGCGATTCTCTGGCATCCCGGGTTGTGTATATTGTCGCCGTGTTAAGTGGACATGTACACATGTAGCTGTTGGTGTGAATGAGACACGTGGATGAATTGTGATGTGACAAGCCATGTTGATGTGACGCTTTCATTATGGGCCATGGCATTGCATTTGGTGCTCATGGCGGGAAAGCAAAGCAAGACTTCCGATCGTATTGCAGTATCCAATGTTGCCTGCGGTTGCATGACGAATAGAGGTATTTATGGTTTATGATCTTTGCACAATCATTCACAGTTTAGAATTTCAGTGATGACATTCCCAGTATTTGTATTGCAGTGAGCACATTCCGTATAATGCTCATGACGGGCTTTCAAAGCAAGATTTGTGGATGTGATGCAAGCACTATATTCCATGCCATTTTGCATTGCTGAAAGGGGCGACTCTCTGGCATCCCGGGTTGTGTATATTGTAGCCGTGTTAAGTGGACAATGCGTATGTAGCTGTTGGTGTGAATGAGACACGTGGATGAATTGTGATATGACAAGTCATATTGATGTGGCGCTTTGTTATTCAGCCATGGCATTGCATTTGGTGCTCATGGCGGGAAAGCAAAGCAAGAGTTCCGATAGTATTGCAGTATGAAACTTCGCATGATGAATCCAGATATTTATGGTTCATGATCTTCACATAAATATAGAGGTGCAGTCACAGCTTTGTATTTCAGTGATGACATTCCATCTAATGCTTGCGAGTGCCAATTGGGCAACCCGGTTTGTGTATATTGTACCTGTGAGCTATGGGTTGTTGCGGTGCATCATATGAGTCCAATGCCGCATTCCAAGAGCTGTGTTGAGTACTCTATTTTGAACCAGTGGACTCAGCCAAAAGAAATTCAGCCGTGTTAAGTGGATAACATGTATGGCGCTGTGGGTGTGACTGACATGTGGATGCGTTGAGATGCAACAGGCCATCCGATGTGACGCTTTGTTATTCAGCCATGGCATTGCATTTGGTGCTCATGGCGGGAAAGCAAAGCAAGATTTCCGATCCCATTGCAGTATCCAATGTTGCCTGCTGTTGCATGCTAAATACAGGTATTTATGGTTTATGATCTTTGCACAAACATTGAGGTGCGGTCACAGGTTTGTATTTCAGTGATGAAATTCCATGTAATGCTCATGACGCGCTTTCAAAGCAAGATTTGTGGATGTGATGCAAACATGATTTTCCATGCCATTTTGCATTGCTGAAAGGGGCAACTCTCTGGCATCCTGGGTTGTGTATATTGTAGCCGTGTTAAGTGGACAATGCGTATGTAGCTGTTGGTGTGAATGAGACACGTGGATGAATTGTGATGTGACCAGCCATGTTGATGTGACGCTTTCATTATGGGCCATGGCATTGCATTTGGTGCCCACGGTGGGAAAGTAAAGCAAGATTTCTGATCGTATTGCAGTATCCAATGTTGCCTGCTGTTGCATGACAAATACAGGTAGTGACGGTTTATGATCTTTGCACAAACATAGAGGTGCAGTCACAGGTTTGTATTTCAGTGATGACATTCCATGTAATGCTCATGACGGGCTTTCAAAGCAAGATTTGTGGATGTGATGCAAGCACGATATTCCATGCCATTTTGCATTGCTGAAAGGGGCGACTCTCTGGCATCCTGGGTTGTGTATATTGTAGCCGTGTTAAGTGGACAATGCGCATGTAGCTGTTGGTGTGAATGACACACGTGGATGAATTGTGATGGAACAAACCATGTTGATGTGACGCTTTCATTATGGGCCATGGCATTGCATTTGGTGCTCATGGCGGGAAAGCAAAGCAAGATTCCCGATCATGGCGCTGTGGGTGTGACTGACATGTGGATGAGTTGTGATGCAACAGGCCAGTCGATGTGACGCCTTTGTTATTCAGCCATGGCATTGCATTTGGTGCCCATGGCGGGAAAGCAAAGCAAGATTTCCGATTGTATTGCAGTATCCAATGTTGCCTGCTGTTGCGTGACAAATACAGATATTTATGGTTTATGATCTTTGCACAATCATTCACAGTTTAGAATTTCAGTGATGGCATTCCCAGTATTTGTATTGCAGTGAGCACATTCCATATAATGCTCATGACGAGCGATCAAAACAAGATTTGGGGATGTGATGCAAGCACGATATTCCATGCCATTTTGCATTGCTGAAAGGGGCGACTCTCTGGCATCCCGGGTTGTGTATATTGTAGCCGTGTTAAGTGGACATGTACACATGTAGCTGTTGGTGTGAATGAGACACGTGGATGAATTGTGATGTGACAAGCCATGTTGATGTGACGCTTTCACTATGGGCCATGGCATTGCATTTGGTGCTCATGGCGGGAAAGCAAAGCAAGACTTCCGATCGTATTGCAGTATCCAATGTTGCCTGCGGTTGCATGACGAATAGAGGTATTTATGGTTTATGATCTTTGCACAATCATTCACAGTTTAGAATTTCAGTGATGACATTCCCGCAAACACACGGTACTCCAAGGGATCTCACTCCCCCTCCAAGCTGAATTCCGCTCGCTGGGGGTGGGTATTCGTACCAGCCTGACCAGGGGGACCGGCCCGCTCCTGAAAAAGAGGACATCCAAGGGGATACACCTGCTGTCCAGAGTGAGGGGTGCACAAGGGGGCTTCAGCCGGCGAACGCACATCATTGCCACTCTGGTACAAGCCGCAGCCCTATGGGGGACCCCGGGGGCGGAGGTATCCCGGAGGTATTTATAGAGTCTGGAGACGGCAGTGCTCCACAGTTTGTGGGGCACCTCGAGGCCAGGTAGGGCGAAGGAGATCATCTTCGTGCTGCTAGTACAGGGACACCGGGTGTCTCCTCACATGAAAACCACGTATGACAGGGTATGTTGGCTCCTCGCGGTGGCGCGCACGCCAGGCACCCTTCAGGTTGTGGTGCAGTCGTGCATTGAAGCTCGGCAAGCACAGGTACGACCCACTACATCAGGACCGGTTCAACGAGCCCTCCTGGAGTTGGAGAGCCTTGGCTGGAGGCAGGCGGATCATTGGTGGGTCTGGAATGTGCCCGGGGTGCCCGAAGAAATAGACATGACGCTCATAAATGAGGACAAATTCAAGCATATCCTGCGGGACTCCATCAGGCGGCGGGCCCTGCTCTCGCTGGAAGATCGTCGACCGCGACAATTTCAAGGCATCTTAGGGGCCCTCGACAGGGAGGCATGTCAAGTCCTTCTATCAGAGGGCACAGAATTTGATAAGGCGCTGCTGCGGGGCTGGCTCACAGGGGCGCTATGGACGGCTGCCAGGGCGCATGCGAGGGGCCTCAGGGCGACACCGCTATGCCCATACTGCTCGCGGCAACAAGAAGAAGACGACGAACACATCTTGTGGGCCTGCCCAGCCTGGGGCATACATCGATCCGGTGCCTGGCGCTCGCTTATGAGAACGGCGAGGGCACTGGGGCTATCAGACCAGATCAGTAGTTGGCCCACGTGCTTACGGATCTGTGGCTTGATGCCGGAACACCTGTCGCACGGCATCCCCAAAGGTCAGGTGCACGACTTCATGTACGGTTTTCATAGTATGGTGCTGCAAATTCTGCGGGCGCGGGCACACCGGGAAGATGTGCAGCTCTTTGACCAGCCTAAGACGAAACAAGGCAGAGGGTACCCATTCTGGCAGTTCATCGGGCCGCTACCGCGGCCGGAGCACAGGGAGAAGCTGCGGATTCGCCAACCCACAGCTCAAGAGTGGCGGTGGGACTCCGACTTTCGTGACGATCTGCTACGATGGGTCAACGAGCTGGTCTGGATACCAGGGAAAGGGCAAGTCTCCTTCATGGAGCTGGCAATGGACTTTGAGTGCTTCGCGGCGCGCACCCTGCCGGCCTCACCCCAGGCTGTGTATCGGGCGACTGCCCTCCCGCTACCAGAAAGGGCAAGGGTCCTAAAGCTAGCCCTAGCGACCTTGCAAAAGCTGAGCGTGGCTGGGGCCGTGCTACCAGGTGGTGTGCTTACCAAATGCTCCTCCCTAGTCCCACTGGGGGCCCCCACAGTAATGGGTGTGTCTGCGAGACCATACTTCACACGGCGCCTGGACATGCTGAAACTTCTACAAAACCTGCAAGAGTACTGTGAGCTGCGCTGGACGGCTGTGCTACAGGCACCGCCCCCCTCACCGGACACGAGACGGAGAAATGCCCAGCGGGCCAAGGAACGGCGGGAAGCGATGGAGTCCAGCCCCAGCATCAGGGAGCGCATTCCCAAGCTCAAGTACACATCGTCTCTGCTGCCTGCTAAGCACACCCCCAGGCATCTCACCGGCAGAGGAGGAGGTAAGAAGAGCACCACTTTGTCTGCGGCTGACTACTTTCCAGCACACCGCAACCCTGGAGCTCCCCCTACGCGGCCCTACCGGTTGCTCCGAACTGCCAAGCAGGCGGTCCCGCCTCCACCTGATGTAGCTGCAGTGGGCTCGAGTCCACAAGCGGCACTGCCGGCGGGGCGAGCGGCAGCGCCCAGCGATTTGTCTCAGCGCGTAGATGCGCTAACTCTCCCGGATGCACCTCTAGGATGGGCTCCGCCGTCGCCGTCGCCCCCGGTGCAGATGGAATACACCTCGGAGGAAGGGCCCTCTACCCCGGAGGTCTTCTCCTCGTCGTCCTCGTGGGAATCTGAGCCCATCAACACCGGGGGAAGCTACCGACGAGTGACAGCGGGGCCCAGAAGCGGCCCAGCGCGGTCCTCACCGCCACACGCAGTGCCCCGCACACGCGCTCCCAGGGCCCGATCCGTTCACCGGTCAGGGAACCCGGCGCTGAGGAAGTCACGGCGTAGGGCACCACCTGCGCGGGTGCCCCGAGGGGTCAAAAGGCGGCAGTCGGTCACAGCACAGCCGGGGAGCCCACGGCGCAAGCGACCCCAGCTACAGCAAGGGGATGCGCGGTCACACACGGCCCTGGAGGCCCCAGACCGCCACCGGAGCATTGGTCGCCCGCATGCACACCAGGGGGGGGGTCTAACCGACAGCAGGATTCACCTCACCTGCCCCCTGCCCTGCTGGCGCCCCTATTTGAGAGCGCAATGTCTACCCCGCGAAGGGACAGCACTCAGAGTGCATTGCTGAAAGGGGCGACTCTCTGGCATCCCGGGTTGTGTATATTGTCGCCGTGTTAAGTGGACAATGCGTATGTAGCTGTTGGTGTGAATGAGACACGTGGATGAATTGTGATGTGACAAGTCATATTGATGTGGCGCTTTGTTATTCAGCCATGGCATTGCATTTGGTGCTCATGGCGGGAAAGCAAAGCAAGACTTCCGATAGTATTGCAGTATGAAACTTCGCATGATGAAACCAGATATTTATGGTTCATGATCTTCACATAAATATAGAGGTGCAGTCACAGCTTTGTATTTCAGTGATGACATTCCATCTAATGCTTGCGAGTGCCAATTGGGCAACCCGGTTTGTGTATATTGTACCTGTGAGCTATGGGTTGTTGCGGTGCATCATATGAGTCCAATGCCGCATTCCAAGAGCTGTGTTGAGTACTCTATTTTGAACCAGTGGACTCAGCCAAAAGAAATTCAGCCGTGTTAAGTGGATAACATGTATGGCGCTGTGGGTGTGACTGACATGTGGATGCGTTGTGATGCAACAGGCCATCCGATGTGACGCTTTGTTATTCAGCCATGGCATTGCATTTGGTGCTCATGGCGGGAAAGCAAAGCAAGATTTCCGATCCCATTGCAGTATCCAATGTTGCCTGCTGTTGCATGCTAAATACAGGTATTTATGGTTTATGATCTTTGCACAAACATTGAGGTGCGGTCACAGGTTTGTATTTCAGTGATGAAATTCCATGTAATGCTCATGACGCGCGATCAAAGCAAGATTTGTGGATGTGATGCAAACATGATTTTCCATGCCATTTTGCATTGCTGACAGGGCTGACTCTCTGGCATCCCGGGTTGTGTATATTGTCGCCGTGTTAAGTGGACAATGTGTATGCAGCAGTGGGTGTGAATGAGACACGTGGATGAATTGTGATGTGACCAGCCATGTTGATGTGACGCTTTCATTATGGGCCATGGCATTGCATTTGGTGCTCATGGCGGGAAAGCAAAGCAAGACTTCCGATCATGTTGCAGTATCCAATGTTGCCTGCTGTTGCATCAGAAACACAGATATTTTTGATGCATGATCTTTGCAGAATCATAGAGGGGCGGTCACAGCTTTGTATTTCAGTGATGACATTCCATGTAATGCTCATGACGGGCTTTCAAAGCAAGATTTGTGGATGTGATGCAAACATGATTTTCCATGCCATTTTGCATTGCTGAAAGGGGCGACTCTCTGGCATCCTGGGTTGTGTATATTGTAGCCGTGTTAAGTGGACAATGCGTATGTAGCTGTTGGTGTGAATGAGACACGTGGATGAATTGTGATGTGACAAGTCATATTGATGTGGCGCTTTGTTATTCAGCCATGGCATTGCATTTGGTGCTCATGGCGGGAAAGCAAAGCAAGACTTCCGATAGTATTGCAGTATGAAACTTCGCATGATGAATCCAGATATTTATGGTTCATGATCTTTACATAAATATAGAGGTGCAGTCACAGCTTTGTATTTCAGTGATGACATTCCATCTAATGCTTGCGAGTGCCAATTGGGCAACCCGGTTTGTGTATATTGTACCTGTGAGCTATGGGTTGTTGCGGTGCATCATATGAGTCCAATGCCGCATTCCAAGAGCTGTGTTGAGTACTCTATTTTGAACCAGTGGACTCAGCCAAAAGAAATTCAGCCGTGTTAGTGGATAACATGTATGGCGCTGTGGGTGTGACTGACATGTGGATGCGTTGAGATGCAACAGGCCATCCGATGTGACGCTTTGTTATTCAGCCATGGCATTGCATTTGGTGCTCATGGCGGGAAAGCAAAGCAAGATTTCCGATCCCATTGCAGTATCCAATGTTGCCTGCTGTTGCATGCTAAATACAGGTATTTATGGTTTATGATCTTTGCACAAACATTGAGGTGCGGTCACAGCTTTGTATTTCAGTGATGAAATTCCATGTAATGCTCATGACGGGCGATCAAAGCAAGATTTGTGGATGTGATGCAAACATGATTTTCCATGCCATTTTGCATTGCTGACAGGGCTGACTCTCTGGCATCCCGGGGTAGTGTATATTGTAGCCGTGTTAAGTGGACAATGTGTATGCAGCTGTGGGTGTGAATGAGACACGTGGATGAATTGTGATGGAACAAACCATGTTGATGTGACGCTTTCATTATGGGCCATGGCATTGCATTTGGTGCTCATGGCGGGAAAGCAAAGCAAGATTTCTGATCATGTTGCAGTATCCAATGTTGCCTGCTGTTGCATCAGAAACACAGATATTTTTGATGCATGATCTTTGCAGAATCATAGAGGGGCGCTCACAGCTTTGTATTTCAGTGATGACATGCCATGTAATGCTCATGACGGGCTTTCAAAGCAAGATTTGTGGATGTGATGCAAACACGATATTCCATGCCATTTTGCATTGCTGAAAGGGGCGACTCTCTGGCATCCTGGGTTGTGTATATTGTCGCCGTGTTAAGTGGACAATGCGTATGTAGCTGTTGGTGTGAATGAGACACGTGGATGAATTGTGATGTGACCAGCATTGTTGATGTGACGCTTTCATTATGGGCCATGGCATTGCATTTGGTGCTCATGGCGGGAAAGCAAAGCAAGACTTCCGGTCATATTGCAGTATCCAATGTTGCCTGCTGTTGCATGACAAATACAGGTATTTATGGTTTATGATCTTTGCACAAACATAGAGGTGCAGTCACAGCTTTGTATTTCAGTGATGACATTCCATGTAATGCTCATGACGGGCTTTCAAAACAAGATTTGGGGATGTGATGCAAACACGATTTTCCATGCCATTTTGCATTGCTGAAAGGGGCGACTCTCTGGCATCCCGGGTTGTGTATATTGTCGCCGTGTTAAGTGGACAATGCGTATGTAGCTGTTGGTGTGAATGAGACACGTGGATGAATTGTGATGTGACAAGCCATGTTGATGTGACGCTTTCATTATGGGCCATGGCATTGCATTTGGTGCTCATGGCGGGAAAGCAAAGCAAGATTCCCGATCATGGCGCTGTGGGTGTGACTGACATGTGGATGAGTTGTGATTTCACAAGGCATGTTGATGTGACGCTTTGTTATTCAGCCATGGCATTGCATTTGGTGCCCATGGCGGGAAAGCAAAGCAAGATTTCCGATCGTATTGCAGTATCCAATGTTGCCTGCTGTTGCATGACAAATACAGATATTTATGGTTTATGATCTTTGCACAATCATTCACAGTTTAGAATTTCAGTGATGGCATTCCCAGTATTTGTATTGCAGTGAGCACATTCCATATAATGCTCATGACGAGCGATCAAAACAAGATTTGGGGATGTGATGCAAGCACGATATTCCATGCCATTTTGCATTGCTGAAAGGGGCGATTCTCTGGCATCCCGGGTTGTGTATATTGTCGCCGCGTTAAGTGGACATGTACACATGTAGCTGTTGGTGTGAATGAGACACGTGGATGAATTGTGATGTGACAAGCCATGTTGATGTGACGCTTTCATTATGGGCCATGGCATTGCATTTGGTGCTCATGGCGGGAAAGCAAAGCAAGACTTCCGAATGTATTGCAGTATCGAATGTTGCCTGCTGTTGCATGACGAATAGAGGTATTTATGGTTTATGATCTTTGCACAATCATTCACAGTTTAGAATTTCAGTGATGACATTCCCAGTATTTGTATTGCAGTGAGCACATTCCATATCATGCTCATGACGAGCGATCAAAACAAGATTTGAGGATGTGATGCAAACACGATTTTCCATGCCATTTTGCATTGCTGAAAGGGGCGACTCTCTGGCATCCCGGGTTGTGTATATTGTCGCCGTGTTAAGTGGACATGTACACATGTAGCTGTTGGTGTGAATGAGACACGTGGATGAATTGTGATGTGACCAGCCATGTTGATGTGACGCTTTCATTATGGGCCATGGCATTGCATTTGGTGCCCATGGCGGGAAAGCAAAGCAAGACTTCCGGTCATATTGCAGTATCCAATGTTGCCTGCTGTTGCATGACAAATACAGATATTTATGGTTTATGATCTTTGCACAATCATTCACAGTTTAGAATTTCAGTGATGACATTCCCAGTATTTGTATTGCAGTGAGCACATTCCATATAATGCTCATGACGGGCTTTCAAAGCAAGATTTGTGGATGTGATGCAAGCACGATATTCCATGCCATTTTGCATTGCTGAAAGGGGCGACTCTCTGGCATCCCGGGTTGTGTATATTGTCGCCGTGTTAAGTGGACAATGCGTATGTAGCTGTTGGTGTGAATGAGACACGTGGATGAATTGTGATGTGACCAGCCATGTTGATGTGACGCTTTCATTATGGGCCATGGCATTGCATTTGGTGCTCATGGCGGGAAAGCAAAGCAAGATTTCTGATCATGGCGCTGTGGGTGTGACTGACATGTGGATGAATTGTGATTTGACAAGCCATGTTGATGTGACGCTTTGTTATTCAGCCATGGCATTGCATTTGGTGTCCATGGCGGGAAAGCAAAGCAAGATTTCCGATCGCATTGCAGTATCCAATGTTGCCTGCTGTTGCATGACAAATACAAATATTTATGGTTTATGATCTTTGCACAATCATTCACAGTTTAGAATTTCAGTGATGGCATTCCCAGTATTTGTATTGCAGTGAGCACATTCCATATAATGCTCATGACGAGCGATCAAAACAAGATTTGGGGATGTGATGCAAGCACGATATTCCATGCCATTTTGCATTGCTGAAAGGGGCGACTCTCTGGCATCCCGGGTTGTGTATATTGTAGCCGTGTTAAGTGGACATGTACACATGTAGGTGTTGGTGTGAATGAGACACGTGGATGAATTGTGATGTGACAAGCCATGTTGATGTGACGCTTTCATTATGGGCCATGGCATTGCATTTGGTGCTCATGGCGGGAAAGCAAAGCAAGACTTCCGGTCGTATTGCAGTATCGAATGTTGCCTGCTGTTGCATGACGAATAGAGGTATTTATGGTTTATGATCTTTGCACAATCATTCACAGTTTAGAATTTCAGTGATGACATTCCCAGTATTTGTATTGCAGTGAGCACATTCCATACAATGCTCATGACGAGCGATCAAAACAAGATTTGAGGATGTGATGCAAACACGATATTCCATGCCATTTTGCATTGCTGAAAGGGGCGACTCTCTGGCATCCCGGGTTGTGTATATTGTCGCCATGTTAAGTGGACAATGCGTATGTAGCTGTTGGTGTGAATGAGACACGTGGATGAATTGTGATGTGACCAGCCATGTTGATGTGACGCTTTCATTATGGGCCATGGCATTGCATTTGGTGCCCATGGCGGGAAAGCAAAGCAAGACTTCCGGTCATATTGCAGTATCCAATGTTGCCTGCGGTTGCATGACAAATACAGATATTTATGGTTTATGATCTTTGCACAATCATTCACAGTTTAGAATTTCAGTGATGACATTCCCAGTATTTGTATTGCAGTGAGCACATTCCATATAATGCTCATGACGAGCGATCAAAACAAGATTTGGGGATGTGATGCAAGCACGATATTCCATGCCATTTTGCATTGCTGAAAGGGGCGACTCTCTGGCATCCCGGGTTGTGTATATTGTCGCCGTGTTAAGTGGACAATGCGTATGTAGCTGTTGGTGTGAATGAGACACGTGGATGAATTGTGATGTGACCAGCCATGTTGATGTGACGCTTTCATTATGGGCCATGGCATTGCATTTGGTGCCCATGGCGGGAAAGCAAAGCAAGACTTCCGGTCATATTGCAGTATCCAATGTTGCCTGCTGTTGCATGACAAATACAGATATTTATGGTTTATGATCTTTGCACAATCATTCACAGTTTAGAATTTCAGTGATGACATTCCCAGTATTTGTATTGCAATGAGCACATTCCATATAATGCTCATGACGGGCTTTCAAAGCAAGATTTGTGGATGTGATGCAAGCACGATATTCCATGCCATTTTGCATTGCTGAAAGGGGCGACTCTCTGGCATCCCGGGTTGTGTATATTGTCGCCGTGTTAAGTGGATAATGCGTATGTAGCTGTTGGTGTGAATGAGACACGTGGATGAATTGTGATGTGACCAGCCATGTTGATGTGACGCTTTCATTATGGGCCATGGCATTGCATTTGGTGCTCATGGCGGGAAAGCAAAGCAAGATTTCTGATCATGGCGCTGTGGGTGTGACTGACATGTGGATGAATTGTGATTTGACAAGCCATGTTGATGTGACGCTTTGTTATTCAGCCATGGCATTGCATTTGGTGTCCATGGCGGGAAAGCAAAGCAAGATTTCCGATCGCATTGCAGTATCCAATGTTGCCTGCTGTTGCATGACAAATACAGATATTTATGGTTTATGATCTTTGCACAATCATTCACAGTTTAGAATTTCAGTGATGGCATTCCCAGTATTTGTATTGCAGTGAGCACATTCCATATAATGCTCATGACGAGCGATCAAAACAAGATTTGGGGATGTGATGCAAGCACGATATTCCATGCCATTTTGCGTTACTGAAAGGGGCGATTCTCTGGCATCCCGGGTTGTGTATATTGTCGCCGTGTTAAGTGGACATGTACACATGTAGCTGTTGGTGTGAATGAGACACGTGGATGAATTGTGATGTGACAAGCCATGTTGATGTGACGCTTTCATTATGGGCCATGGCATTGCATTTGGTGCTCATGGCGGGAAAGCAAAGCAAGACTTCCGATCGTATTGCAGTATCGAATGTTGCCTGCGGTTGCATGACGAATAGAGGTATTTATGGTTTATGATCTTTGCACAATCATTCACAGTTTAGAATTTCAGTGATGACATTCCCAGTATTTGTATTGCAGTGAGCACATTCCATACAATGCTCATGACGAGCGATCAAAACAAGATTTGAGGATGTGATGCAAACACGATTTTCCATGCCATTTTGCATTGCTGAAAGGGGCGACTCTCTGGCATCCCGGGTTGTGTATATTGTCGCCGTGTTAAGTGGACAATGCGTATGTAGCTGTTGGTGTGAATGAGACACGTGGATGAATTGTGATGTGACCAGCCATGTTGATGTGACGCTTTCATTATGGGCCATGGCATTGCATTTGGTGCCCATGGCGGGAAAGCAAAGCAAGACTTCCGGTCATATTGCAGTATCCAATGTTGCCTGCTGTTGCATGACAAATACAGATATTTATGGTTTATGATCTTTGCACAATCATTCACAGTTTAGAATTTCAGTGATGACATTCCCAGTATTTGTATTGCAATGATCACATTCCATATAATGCTCATGACGGGCTTTCAAAGCAAGATTTGTGGATGTGATGCAAGCACGATATTCCATGCCATTTTGCATTGCTGAAAGGGGCGACTCTCTGGCATCCCGGGTTGTGTATATTGTCGCCGTGTTAAGTGGACAATGCGTATGTAGCTGTTGGTGTGAATGAGACACGTGGATGAATTGTGATGTGACCAGCCATGTTGATGTGACGCTTTCATTATGGGCCATGGCATTGCATTTGGCGCTCATGGCGGGAAAGCAAAGCAAGATTTCTGATCATGGCGCTGTGGGTGTGACTGACATGTGGATGAATTGTGATTTGACAAGCCATGTTGATGTGACGCTTTGTTATTCAGCCATGGCATTGCATTTGGTGTCCATGGCGGGAAAGCAAAGCAAGATTTCCGATCGCATTGCAGTATCCAATGTTGCCTGCTGTTGCATGACAAATACAGATATTTATGGTTTATGATCTTTGCACAATCATTCACAGTTTAGAATTTCAGTGATGGCATTCCCAGTATTTGTATTGCAGTGAGCACATTCCATATAATGCTCATGACGAGCGATCAAAACAAGATTTGGGGATGTGATGCAAGCACGATATTCCATGCCATTTTGCGTTACTGAAAGGGGCGATTCTCTGGCATCCCGGGTTGTGTATATTGTCGCCGTGTTAAGTGGACATGTACACATGTAGCTGTTGGTGTGAATGAGACACGTGGATGAATTGTGATGTGACAAGCCATGTTGATGTGACGCTTTCATTATGGGCCATGGCATTGCATTTGGTGCTCATGGCGGGAAAGCAAAGCAAGACTTCCGATCGTATTGCAGTATCGAATGTTGCCTGCGGTTGCATGACGAATAGAGGTATTTATGGTTTATGATCTTTGCACAATCATTCACAGTTTAGAATTTCAGTGATGACATTCCCAGTATTTGTATTGCAGTGAGCACATTCCATACAATGCTCATGACGAGCGATCAAAACAAGATTTGAGGATGTGATGCAAACACGATTTTCCATGCCATTTTGCATTGCTGAAAGGGGCGACTCTCTGGCATCCCGGGTTGTGTATATTGTCGCCATGTTAAGTGGACATGTACACATGTAGCTGTTGGTGTGAATGAGACACGTGGATGAATTGTGATGTGACCAGCCATGTTGATGTGACGCTTTCATTATGGGCCATGGCATTGCATTTGGTGCTCATGGCGGGAAAGCAAAGCAAGACTTCCGATCGTATTGCAGTATCGAATGTTGCCTGCGGTTGCATGACGAATAGAGGTATTTATGGTTTATGATCTTTGCACAATCATTCACAGTTTAGAATTTCAGTGATGACATTCCCAGTATTTGTATTGCAGTGAGCACATTCCATACAATGCTCATGACGGGCTTTCAAAGCAAGATTTGAGGATGTGATGCAAACACGATTTTCCATGCCATTTTGCATTGCTGAAAGGGGCGACTCTCTGGCATCCCGGGTTGTGTATATTGTCGCCGTGTTAAGTGGACAATGCGTATGTAGCTGTTGGTGTGAATGAGACACGTGGATGAATTGTGATGTGACCAGCCATGTTGATGTGACGCTTTCATTATGGGCCATGGCATTGCATTTGGTGCCCATGGCGGGAAAGCAAAGCAAGACTTCCGGTCATATTGCAGTATCCAATGTTGCCTGCTGTTGCATGACAAATACAGATATTTATGGTTTATGATCTTTGCACAATCATTCACAGTTTAGAATTTCAGTGATGACATTCCCAGTATTTGTATTGCAATGATCACATTCCATATAATGCTCATGACGGGCTTTCAAAGCAAGATTTGTGGATGTGATGCAAACACGATATTCCATGCCATTTTGCATTGCTGAAAGGGGCGACTCTCTGGCATCCCGGGTTGTGTATATTGTCGCCGTGTTAAGTGGACAATGCGTATGTAGCTGTTGGTGTGAATGAGACACGTGGATGAATTGTGATGTGACCAGCCATGTTGATGTGACGCTTTCATTATGGGCCATGGCATTGCATTTGGTGCTCATGGCGGGAAAGCAAAGCAAGATTTCTGATCATGGCGCTGTGGGTGTGACTGACATGTGGATGAATTGTGATTTGACAAGCCATGTTGATGTGACGCTTTGTTATTCAGCCATGGCATTGCATTTGGTGTCCATGGCGGGAAAGCAAAGCAAGATTTCCGATCGCATTGCAGTATCCAATGTTGCCTGCTGTTGCATGACAAATACAGATATTTATGGTTTATGATCTTTGCACAATCATTCACAGTTTAGAATTTCAGTGATGGCATTCCCAGTATTTGTATTGCAGTGAGCACATTCCATATCATGCTCATGACGAGCGATCAAAACAAGATTTGGGGATGTGATGCAAGCACGATATTCCATGCCATTTTGCGTTACTGAAAGGGGCGATTCTCTGGCATCCCGGGTTGTGTATATTGTCGCCGTGTTAAGTGGACATGTACACATGTAGCTGTTGGTGTGAATGAGACACGTGGATGAATTGTGATGTGACAAGCCATGTTGATGTGACGCTTTCATTATGGGCCATGGCATTGAATTTGGTGCTCATGGCGGGAAAGCAAAGCAAGACTTCCGATCGTATTGCAGTATCGAATGTTGCCTGCGGTTGCATGACGAATAGAGGTATTTATGGTTTATGATCTTTGCACAATCATTCACAGTTTAGAATTTCAGTGATGACATTCCCAGTATTTGTATTGCAGTGAGCACATTCCATACAATGCTCATGACGAGCGATCAAAACAAGATTTGAGGATGTGATGCAAACACGATATTCCATGCCATTTTGCATTGCTGAAAGGGGCGATTCTCTGGCATCCCGGGTTGTGTATATTGTCGCCATGTTAAGTGGACATGTACACATGTAGCTGTTGGTGTGAATGAGACACGTGGATGAATTGTGATGTGACCAGCCATGTTGATGTGACGCTTTCATTATGGGCCATGGCATTGCATTTGGTGCCCATGGCGGGAAAGCAAAGCAAGACTTCCGGTCATATTGCAGTATCCAATGTTGCCTGCTGTTGCATGACAAATACAGATATTTATGGTTTATGATCTTTGCACAATCATTCACAGTTTAGAATTTCAGTGATGACATTCCCAGTATTTGTATTGCAGTGAGCACATTCCATATAATGCTCATGACGAGCGATCAAAACAAGATTTGGGGATGTGATGCAAGCACGATTTTCCATGCCATTTTGCATTGCTGAAAGGGGCGACTCTCTGGCATCCCGGGTTGTGTATATTGTCGCCGTGTTAAGTGGACAATGCGTATGTAGCTGTTGGTGTGAATGAGACACGTGGATGAATTGTGATGTGACCAGCCATGTTGATGTGACGCTTTCATTATGGGCCATGGCATTGCATTTGGTGCTCATGGCGGGAAAGCAAAGCAAGACTTCCGGTCATATTGCAGTATCCAATGTTGCCTGCTGTTGCATGACAAATACAGATATTTATGGTTTATGATCTTTGCACAATCATTCACAGTTTAGAATTTCAGTGATGACATTCCCAGTATTTGTATTGCAATGATCACATTCCATATAATGCTCATGACGGGCGATCAAAACAAGATTTGTGGATGTGATGCAAGCACGATATTCCATGCCATTTTGCATTGCTGAAAGGGGCGACTCTCTGGCATCCCGGGTTGTGTATATTGTCGCCGTGTTAAGTGGACAATGCGTATGTAGCTGTTGGTGTGAATGAGACACGTGGATGAATTGTGATGTGACCAGCCATGTTGATGTGACGCTTTCATTATGGGCCATGGCATTGCATTTGGTGCTCATGGCGGGAAAGCAAAGCAAGATTTCTGATCATGGCGCTGTGGGTGTGACTGACATGTGGATGAATTGTGATTTGACAAGCCATGTTGATGTGATGCTTTGTTATTCAGCCATGGCATTGCATTTGGTGTCCATGGCGGGAAAGCAAAGCAAGATTTCCGATCGCATTGCAGTATCCAATGTTGCCTGCTGTTGCATGACAAATACAGATATTTATGGTTTATGATCTTTGCACAATCATTCACAGTTTAGAATTTCAGTGATGGCATTCCCAGTATTTGTATTGCAGTGAGCACATTCCATATAATGCTCATGACGAGCGATCAAAACAAGATTTGGGGATGTGATGCAAGCACGATTTTCCATGCCATTTTGCGTTACTGAAAGGGGCGATTCTCTGGCATCCCGGGTTGTGTATATTGTCGCCGTGTTAAGTGGACATGTACACATGTAGCTGTTGGTGTGAATGAGACACGTGGATGAATTGTGATGTGACAAGCCATGTTGATGTGACGCTTTCATTATGGGCCATGGCAGTGCACTTGGTGCTCATGGCGGGAAAGCAAAGCAAGACTTCCGGTCATATTGCAGTATCGAATGTTGCCTGCGGTTGCATGACGAATAGAGGTATTTATGGTTTATGATCTTTGCACAATCATTCACAGTTTAGAATTTCAGTGATGACATTCCCAGTATTTGTATTGCAGTGAGCACATTCCATATCATGCTCATGACGAGCGATCAAAACAAGATTTGAGGATGTGATGCAAACACGATTTTCCATGCCATTTTGCATTGCTGAAAGGGGCGATTCTCTGGCATCCCGGGTTGTGTATATTGTCGCCATGTTAAGTGGACATGTACACATGTAGCTGTTGGTGTGAATGAGACACGTGGATGAATTGTGATGTGACCAGCCATGTTGATGTGACGCTTTCATTATGGGCCATGGCATTGCATTTGGTGCCCATGGCGGGAAAGCAAAGCAAGACTTCCGGTCATATTGCAGTATCCAATGTTGCCTGCTGTTGCATGACAAATACAGATATTTATGGTTTATGATCTTTGCACAATCATTCACAGTTTAGAATTTCAGTGATGACATTCCCAGTATTTGTATTGCAGTGAGCACATTCCATATAATGCTCATGACGAGCGATCAAAACAAGATTTGGGGATGTGATGCAAGCACGATTTTCCATGCCATTTTGCATTGCTGAAAGGGGCGACTCTCTGGCATCCCGGGTTGTGTATATTGTCGCCGTGTTAAGTGGACAATGCGTATGTAGCTGTTGGTGTGAATGAGACACGTGGATGAATTGTGATGTGACCAGCCATGTTGATGTGACGCTTTCATTATGGGCCATGGCATTGCATTTGGTGCTCATGGCGGGAAAGCAAAGCAAGACTTCCGGTCATATTGCAGTATCCAATGTTGCCTGCTGTTGCATGACAAATACAGATATTTATGGTTTATGATCTTTGCACAATCATTCACAGTTTAGAATTTCAGTGATGACATTCCCAGTATTTGTATTGCAATGATCACATTCCATATAATGCTCATGACGGGCGATCAAAACAAGATTTGTGGATGTGATGCAAGCACGATATTCCATGCCATTTTGCATTGCTGAAAGGGGCGACTCTCTGGCATCCCGGGTTGTGTATATTGTCGCCGTGTTAAGTGGACAATGCGTATGTAGCTGTTGGTGTGAATGAGACACGTGGATGAATTGTGATGTGACCAGCCATGTTGATGTGACGCTTTCATTATGGGCCATGGCATTGCATTTGGTGCTCATGGCGGGAAAGCAAAGCAAGATTTCTGATCATGGCGCTGTGGGTGTGACTGACATGTGGATGAATTGTGATTTGACAAGCCATGTTGATGTGATGCTTTGTTATTCAGCCATGGCATTGCATTTGGTGTCCATGGCGGGAAAGCAAAGCAAGATTTCCGATCGCATTGCAGTATCCAATGTTGCCTGCTGTTGCATGACAAATACAGATATTTATGGTTTATGATCTTTGCACAATCATTCACAGTTTAGAATTTCAGTGATGGCATTCCCAGTATTTGTATTGCAGTGAGCACATTCCATATAATGCTCATGACGAGCGATCAAAACAAGATTTGGGGATGTGATGCAAGCACGATTTTCCATGCCATTTTGCGTTACTGAAAGGGGCGATTCTCTGGCATCCCGGGTTGTGTATATTGTCGCCGTGTTAAGTGGACATGTACACATGTAGCTGTTGGTGTGAATGAGACACGTGGATGAATTGTGATGTGACAAGCCATGTTGATGTGACGCTTTCATTATGGGCCATGGCAGTGCACTTGGTGCTCATGGCGGGAAAGCAAAGCAAGACTTCCGGTCATATTGCAGTATCGAATGTTGCCTGCGGTTGCATGACGAATAGAGGTATTTATGGTTTATGATCTTTGCACAATCATTCACAGTTTAGAATTTCAGTGATGACATTCCCAGTATTTGTATTGCAGTGAGCACATTCCATATCATGCTCATGACGAGCGATGAAAACAAGATTTGAGGATGTGATGCAAACACGATTTTCCATGCCATTTTGCATTGCTGAAAGGGGCGACTCTCTGGCATCCCGGGTTGTGTATATTGTCGCCGTGTTAAGTGGACATGTACACATGTAGCTGTTGGTGTGAATGAGACACGTGGATGAATCGTGATGTGACCAGCCATGTTGATGTGACGCTTTCATTATGGGCCATGGCATTGCATTTGGTGCTCATGGCGGGAAAGCAAAGCAAGACTTCCGATCGTATTGCAGTATCGAATGTTGCCTGCGGTTGCATGACGAATAGAGGTATTTATGGTTTATGATCTTTGCACAATCATTCACAGTTTTGAATTTCAGTGATGACATTCCCAGTATTTGTATTGCAGTGAGCACATTCCATATCATGCTCATGACGAGCGATCAAAACAAGATTTGTGGATGTGATGCAAGCACGATATTCCATGCCATTTTGCATTGCTGAAAGGGGCGACTCTCTGGCATCCCGGGTTGTGTATATTGTCGCCGCGTTAAGTGGACATGTACACATGTAGCTGTTGGTGTGAATGAGACACGTGGATGAATTGTGATGTGACCAGCCATGTTGATGTGACGCTTTCATTATGGGCCATGGCATTGCATTTGGTGCCCATGGCGGGAAAGCAAAGCAAGACTTCCGATCGTATTGCAGTATCCAATGTTGCCTGCTGTTGCATGACAAATACAGATATTTATGGTTTATGATCTTTGCACAATCATTCACAGTTTAGAATTTCAGTGATGGCATTCCCAGTATTTGTATTGCAATGATCACATTCCATATAATGCTCATGACGGGCGATCAAAACAAGATTTGTGGATGTGATGCAAGCACGATATTCCATGCCATTTTGCATTGCTGAAAGGGGCGACTCTCTGGCATCCCGGGTTGTGTATATTGTCGCCGTGTTAAGTGGACAATGCGTATGTAGCTGTTGGTGTGAATGAGACACGTGGATGAATTGTGATGTGACCAGCCATGTTGATGTGACGCTTTCATTATGGGCCATGGCATTGCATTTGGTGCTCATGGCGGGAAAGCAAAGCAAGATTTCTGATCATGGCGCTGTGGGTGTGACTGACATGTGGATGAATTGTGATTTGACAAGCCATGTTGATGTGATGCTTTGTTATTCAGCCATGGCATTGCATTTGGTGTCCATGGCGGGAAAGCAAAGCAAGATTTCCGATCGCATTGCAGTATCCAATGTTGCCTGCTGTTGCATGACAAATACAGATATTTATGGTTTATGATCTTTGCACAATCATTCACAGTTTAGAATTTCAGTGATGGCATTCCCAGTATTTGTATTGCAGTGAGCACATTCCATATAATGCTCATGACGAGCGATCAAAACAAGATTTGGGGATGTGATGCAAGCACGATTTTCCATGCCATTTTGCGTTACTGAAAGGGGCGATTCTCTGGCATCCCGGGTTGTGTATATTGTCGCCGTGTTAAGTGGACATGTACACATGTAGCTGTTGGTGTGAATGAGACACGTGGATGAATTGTGATGTGACAAGCCATGTTGATGTGACGCTTTCATTATGGGCCATGGCAGTGCACTTGGTGCTCATGGCGGGAAAGCAAAGCAAGACTTCCGGTCATATTGCAGTATCGAATGTTGCCTGCGGTTGCATGACGAATAGAGGTATTTATGGTTTATGATCTTTGCACAATCATTCACAGTTTAGAATTTCAGTGATGACATTCCCAGTATTTGTATTGCAGTGAGCACATTCCATATCATGCTCATGACGAGCGATCAAAACAAGATTTGAGGATGTGATGCAAACACGATTTTCCATGCCATTTTGCATTGCTGAAAGGGGCGACTCTCTGGCATCCCGGGTTGTGTATATTGTCGCCGTGTTAAGTGGACATGTACACATGTAGCTGTTGGTGTGAATGAGACACGTGGATGAATCGTGATGTGACCAGCCATGTTGATGTGACGCTTTCATTATGGGCCATGGCATTGCATTTGGTGCTCATGGCGGGAAAGCAAAGCAAGACTTCCGATCGTATTGCAGTATCGAATGTTGCCTGCGGTTGCATGACGAATAGAGGTATTTATGGTTTATGATCTTTGCACAATCATTCACAGTTTTGAATTTCAGTGATGACATTCCCAGTATTTGTATTGCAGTGAGCACATTCCATATAATGCTCATGACGAGCGATCAAAACAAGATTTGGGGATGTGATGCAAGCACGATATTCCATGCCATTTTGCATTGCTGAAAGGGGCGACTCTCTGGCATCCCGGGTTGTGTATATTGTCGCCGTGTTAAGTGGACAATGCGTATGTAGCTGTTGGTGTGAATGAGACACGTGGATGAATTGTGATGTGACCAGCCATGTTGATGTGACGCTTTCATTATGGGCCATGGCATTGCATTTGGTGCCCATGGCGGGAAAGCAAAGCAAGACTTCCGATCGTATTGCAGTATCCAATGTTGCCTGCTGTTGCATGACAAATACAGGTATTTATGGTTTATGATCTTTGCACAATCATTCACAGTTTAGAATTTCAGTGATGACATTCCCAGTATTTGTATTGCAATGAGCACATTCCATATAATGCTCATGACGAGCGATCAAAACAAGATTTGGGGATGTGATGCAAGCACGATCTTCCATGCCATTTTGCATTGCTGAAAGGGGCGACTCTCTGGCATCCCGGGTTGTGTATATTGTCGCCGTGTTAAGTGGACAATGCGTATGTAGCTGTTGGTGTGAATGAGACACGTGGATGAATTGTGATGTGAC
Organism: Eutreptiella sp. 'Long Island Sound 2002'; assembly: GCA_964036045.1. Taxonomy (NCBI): domain Eukaryota; phylum Euglenozoa; class Euglenophyceae; order Eutreptiales; family Eutreptiaceae; genus Eutreptiella; species Eutreptiella sp. 'Long Island Sound 2002'. The sequence continues at coordinate 79,807,200 of OZ038385.1, forward strand.
CAGCCATGTTGATGTGACGCTTTCATTATGGGCCATGGCATTGCATTTGGTGCTCATGGCGGGAAAGCAAAGCAAGATTTCTGATCATGGCGCTGTGGGTGTGACTGACATGTGGATGAATTGTGATTTGACAAGGCATGTTGATGTGACGCTTTGTTATTCAGCCATGGCATTGCATTTGGTGTCCATGGCGGGAAAGCAAAGCAAGATTTCCGATCGCATTGCAGTATCCAATGTTGCCTGCTGTTGCATGACAAATACAGATATTTATGGTTTATGATCTTTGCACAATCATTCACAGTTTAGAATTTCAGTGATGGCATTCCCAGTATTTGTATTTCAGTGATGAAATTCCATATAATGCTCATGACGAGCGATCAAAACAAGATTTGGGGATGTGATGCAAGCACGATTTTCCATGCCATTTTGCATTGCTGAAAGGGGCGATTCTCTGGCATCCCGGGTTGTGTATATTGTCGCCGTGTTAAGTGGACATGTACACATGTAGCTGTTGGTGTGAATGAGACACGTGGATGAATTGTGATGTGACAAGCCATGTTGATGTGACGCTTTCATTATGGGCCATGGCATTGCATTTGGTGCTCATGGCGGGAAAGCAAAGCAAGACTTCTGATCATGTTGCAGTATCCAATGTTGCCTGCTGTTGCATCAGAAACACAGATATTTTTGATGCATGATCTTTGCAGAATCATAGAGGGGCGCTCACAGCTTTGTATTTCAGTGATGACATTCCATGTAATGCTCATGACGGGCTTTCAAAGCAAGATTTGTGGATGTGATGCAAACACGATTTTCCATGCCATTTTGCATTGCTGAAAGGGGCGACTCTCTGGCATCCCGGGTTGTGTATATTGTAGCCGTGTTAAGTGGACAATGCGTATGTAGCTGTTGGTGTGAATGAGACACGTGGATGAATTGTGATATGACAAGCCATGTTGATGTGACGCTTTCATTATGGGCCATGGCATTGCATTTGGTGCTCATGGCGGGAAAGCAAAGCAAGACTTCCGGTCATATTGCAGTATCCAATGTTGCCTGCTGTTGCATGACAAATACAGGTATTTATGGTTTATGATCTTTGCACAAACATAGAGGTGCAGTCACAGCTTTGCCTTTCAGTGATGACATTCCATGTAATGCTCATGACGGGCTTTCAAAGCAAGATTTGTGGATGTGATGCAAACATGATTTTCCATGCCATTTTGCATTGCTGACAGGGCTGACTCTCTGGCATCCCGGGTTGTGTATATTGTCGCCATGTTAAGTGGACAATGCGTATGTAGCTGTTGGTGTGATTGACACATGTGGATGAATTGTGATTTGACAAGGCATGTTGATGTGACGCTTTGTTATTCAGCCATGGCATTGCATTTGGTGTTCATGGCGGGAAAGCAAAGCAAGATTTCTGATCGTATTGCAGTATCCAATGTTGCCTGCTGTTGCATGACAAATACAGATATTTATGGTTTATGATCTTTGCACAATCATTCACAGTTTAGAATTTCAGTGATGGCATTCCCAGTATTTGTATTGCAGTGAGCACATTCCATATAATGCTCATGACGAGCGATCAAAACAAGATTTGGGGATGTGATGCAAGCACGATTTTCCATGCCATTTTGCGTTACTGAAAGGGGCGATTCTCTGGCATCCCGGGTTGTGTATATTGTCGCCGTGTTAAGTGGACATGTACACATGTAGCTGTTGGTGTGAACGAGACACGTGGATGAATTGTGATGTGACCAGCCATGTTGATGTGACGCTTTCATTATGGGCCATGGCATTGCATTTGGTGCTCATGGCGGGAAAGCAAAGCAAGACTTCCGGTCATATTGCAGTATCGAATGTTGCCTGCTGTTGCATGACGAATAGAGGTATTTATGGTTTATGATCTTTGCACAATCATTCACAGTTTAGAATTTCACTGATGACATTCCGAGTATTTGTATTGCAGTGAGCACATTCCATATAATGCTCATGACGGGCGATCACAGCAAGATTTGTGGATGTGATGCAAGCACGATATTCCATGCCATTTTGCATTGCTGAAAGGGGCGACTCTCTGGCATCCCGGGTTGTGTATATTGTAGCCGTGTTAACTGGACAATGCGTATGTAGCTGTTGGTGTGAATGACACACGTGGATGAATTGTGATGTGACAAGCCATGTTGATGTGACGCTTTCATTATGGGCCATGGCATTGCATTTGGTGCCCATGGCGGGAAAGCAAAGCAAGAGTTCCGATCGCATTGCAGTATCCAATGTTGCCTGCTGTTGCATGACAAATACAGGTATTTATGGTTCATGATCTTTGCACAAACATAGAGGTGCAGTCACAGCTTTGTATTTCAGTGATGACATTCCATGTAATGCTCATGACGGGCTTTCAAAGCAAGATTTGTGGATGTGATGCAAACATGATTTTCCATGCCATTTTGCATTGCTGAAAGGGGCGATTCTCTGGCATCCCGGGTTGTGTATATTGTCGCCGTGTTAAGTGGACAATGCGTATGTAGCTGTTGGTGTGAATGAGACACGTGGATGAATCGTGATGTGACAAGCCATGTTGATGTGACGCTTTCATTATGGGCCATGGCATTGCATTTGGTGCCCATGGCGGGAAAGCAAAGCAAGACTTCCGATCATGGCGCTGTGAGTGTGACTGACATGTGGATGAGTGGTGATGCAACAGGCCAGTCGATGTGACGCTTTGTTATTCAGCCATGGCATTGCATTTGGTGCCCATGGCGGGAAAGCAAAGCAAGATTTCCGATCCCATTGCAGCATCCAATGTTGCCTGCTGTTGCATGACAAATACAGATATTCATGGTTTATGATCTTTGCACAATCATTCACAGTTTAGAATTTCAGTGATGGCATTCTCAGTATTTGTATTGCAGTGAGCACATTCCATATAATGCTCATGACGAGCGATCAAAACAAGATTTGGGGATGTGATGCAGGCACGATATTCCATGCCATTTTGCATTGCTGAAAGGGGCGACTCTCTGGCATCCCGGGTTGTGTATATTGTCGCCGCGTTAAGTGGACATGTACACATGTAGCTGTTGGTGTGAATGAGACACGTGGATGAATTGTGATGTGACCAGCCATGTTGATGTGACGCTTTCATTATGGGCCATGGCATTGCATTTGGTGCTCATGGCGGGAAAGCAAAGCAAGACTTCCGATCGTATTGCAGTATCCAATGTTGCCTGCTGTTGCATGACAAATACAGGTATTTATGGTTTATGATCTTTGCACAATCATTCACAGTTTTGAATTTCAGTGATGACATTCCCAGTATTTGTATTGCAGTGAGCACATTCCATATCATGCTCATGACGGGCGATCAAAACAAGATTTGAGGATGTGATGCAAACACGATTTTCCATGCCATTTTGCATTGCTGAAAGGGGCGACTCTCTGGCATCCCAGGTTGTGTATATTGTCGCCGTGTTAAGTGGACAATGCGTATGTAGCTGTTGGTGTGAATGAGACACGTGGATGAATTGTGATGTGACCAGCCATGTTGATGTGACGCTTTCATTATGGGCCATGGCATTGCATTTGGTGTTCATGGCGGGAAAGCAAAGCAAGAGTTCCGATAGTATTGCAGTATGAAACTTCGCATGATGAATCCAGATATTTGTGGTTCATGATCTTTACATAAATATAGAGGTGCAGTCACAGCTTTGTATTTCAGTGATGACATTCCATCTAATGCTTGCGAGTGCCAATTGGGCAACCCGGTTTGTGTATATTGTACCTGTGAGCTATGGGTTGTTGCGGTGCATCATATGAGTCCAATGCCGCATTCCAAGAGCTGTGTTGAGTACTCTATTTTGAACCAGTGGACTCAGCCAAAAGAAATTCAGCCGTGTTAAGTGGATAACATGTATGGCGCTGTGGGTGTGACTGACATGTGGATGCGTTGTGATGCAACAGGCCATCCGATGTGACGCTTTGTTATTCAGCCATGGCATTGCATTTGGTGCTCATGGCGGGAAAGCAAAGCAAGATTTCCGATCCCAGTGCAGTATCCAATGTTGCCTGCTGTTGCATGCTAAATACAGGTATTTATGGTTTATGATCTTTGCACAAACATTGAGGTGCGGTCACAGGTTTGTATTTCAGTGATGAAATTCCATGTAATGCTCATGACGGGCTTTCAAAGCAAGATTTGTGGATGTGATGCAAACACGATTTTCCATGCCATTTTGCATTGCTGACAGGGCTGACTCTCTGGCATCCTGGGTTGTGTATATTGTAGCCGTGTTAAGTGGACAATGCGTATGTAGCTGTTGGTGTGAATGAGACACGTGGATGAATTGTGATGTGACCAGCCATGTTGATGTGACGCTTTCATTATGGGCCATGGCATTGCATTTGGTGCTCATGGCGGGAAAGCAAAGCAAGATTTCCGATCATGGCGCTGTGGGTGTGACTGACATGTGGATGAATTGTGATTTGACAAGCCATGTTGATGTGACGCTTTGTTATTCTGCCATGGCATTGCATTTGGTGTCCATGGCGGGAAAGCAAAGCAAGATTTCCGATCGTATTGCAGTATCCAATGTTGCCTGCTGTTGCATGACAAATACAGATATTTATGGTTTATGATCTTTGCACAATCATTCACAGTTTAGAATTTCAGTGATGGCATTCCCAGTATTTGTATTGCAGTGAGCACATTCCATATAATGCTCATGACGAGCGATCAAAACAAGATTTGTGGATGTGATGCAAGCACGATATTCCATGCCATTTTGCGTTACTGAAAGGGGCGACTCTCTGGCATCCCGGGTTGTGTATATTGTCGCCGTGTTAAGTGGACATGTACACATGTAGCTGTTGGTGTGAATGAGACACGTGGATGAATCGTGATGTGACAAGCCATGTTGATGTGACGCTTTCATTATGGGCCATGGCATTGCATTTGGTGCTCATGGCGGGAAAGCAAAGCAAGACTTCCGATCGTATTGCAGTATCGAATGTTGCCTGCTGTTGCATGACGAATAGAGGTATTTATGGTTTATGATCTTTGCACAATCATTCACAGTTTAGAATTTCAGTGATGACATTCCCAGTATTTGTATTGCAGTGAGCACATTCCGTATAATGCTCATGACGGGCTTTCAAAGCAAGATTTGAAGATGTGATGCAAGCACTATATTCCATGCCATTTTGCATTGCTGAAAGGGGCGACTCTCTGGCATCCCGGGTTGTGTATATTGTCGCCGTGTTAAGTGGACATGTACACATGTAGCTGTTGGTGTGAATGAGACACGTGGATGAATTGTGATGTGACAAGCCATGTTGATGTGACGCTTTCATTATGGGCCATGGCATTGCATTTGGTGCTCATGGCGGGAAAGCAAAGCAAGACTTCCGATCATGGCGCTGTGGGTGTGACTGACATGTGGATGAGTTGTGATGCAACAGGCCAGTCGATGTGACGCTTTGTTATTCAGCCATGGCATTGCATTTGGTGCCCATGGCGGGAAAGCAAAGCAAGATTTCCGATCCCATTGCAGCATCCAATGTTGCCTGCTGTTGCATGACAAATACAGATATTCATGGTTTATGATCTTTGCACAATCATTCACAGTTTAGAATTTCAGTGATGGCATTCCCAGTATTTGTATTGCAGTGAGCACATTCCATATAATGCTCATGACGAGCGATCAAAACAAGATTTGGGGATGTGATGCAAGCACGATATTCCATGCCATTTTGCGTTACTGAAAGGGGCGATTCTCTGGCATCCCGGGTTGTGTATATTGTCGCCGTGTTAAGTGGACATGTACACATGTAGCTGTTGGTGTGAATGAGACACGTGGATGAATTGTGATGTGACAAGCCATGTTGATGTGACGCTTTCATTATGGGCCATGGCATTGCATTTGGTGCCCATGGCGGGAAAGCAAAGCAAGACTTCCGATCGTATTGCAGTATCCAATGTTGCCTGCGGTTGCATGACGAATAGAGGTATTTATGGTTTATGATTTTTGCACAATCATTCACAGTTTTGAATTTCAGTGATGACATTCCCAGTATTTGTATTGCAGTGAGCACATTCTATACAATGCTCATGACGAGCGATCAAAACAAGATTTGAGGATGTGATGCAAACACGATTTTCCATGCCATTTTGCATTGCTGAAAGGGGCGACTCTCTGGCATCCCGGGTTGTGTATATTGTCGCCGTGTTAAGTGGACAATGCGTATGTAGCTGTTGGTGTGAATGAGACACGTGGATGAATTGTGATGTGACAAGTCATATTGATGTGGCGCTTTGTTATTCAGCCATGGCATTGCATTTGGTGTTCATGGCGGGAAAGCAAAGCAAGACTTCCGATAGTATTGCAGTATGAAACTTCGCATGATGAATCCAGATATTTATGGTTCATGATCTTCACATAAATATAGAGGTGCAGTCACAGCTTTGTATTTCAGTGATGACATTCCATCTAATGCTTGCGAGTGCCAATTGGGCAACCCGGTTTGTGTATATTGTACCTGTGAGCTATGGGTTGTTGCGGTGCATCATATGAGTCCAATGCCGCATTCCAAGAGCTGTGTTGAGTACTCTATTTTGAACCAGTGGACTCAGCCAAAAGAAATTCAGCCGTGTTAAGTGGATAACATGTATGGCGCTGTGGGTGTGACTGACATGTGGATGCGTTGAGATGCAACAGGCCATCCGATGTGACGCTTTGTTATTCAGCCATGGCATTGCATTTGGTGCTCATGGCGCAAGATTTCCGATCGTATTGCAGTATCCAATGTTGCCTGCTGTTGCATGCTAAATACAGGTATTTATGGTTTATGATCTTTGCACAAACATTGAGGTGCGGTCACAGGTTTGTATTTCAGTGATGAAATTCCATGTAATGCTCATGACGGGCGATCAAAGCAAGAATTGTGGATGTGATGCAAACATGATTTTCCATGCCATTTTGCATTGCTGACAGGGCTGACTCTCTGGCATCCCGGGTTGTGTATATTGTAACCATGTTAAGTGGACAATGTGTATGCAGCAGTGGGTGTGAATGAGACACGTGGATGAATTGTGATGTGACCAGCCATGTTGATGTGACGCTTTCATTATGGGCCATGGCATTGCATTTGGTGCTCATGGCGGGAAAGCAAAGCAAGACTTCCAATCATGTTGCAGTGTCCAATGTTGCCTGCTGTTGCATCAGAAACACAGATATTTTTGATGCATGATCTTTGCAGAATCATAGAGGGGCGGTCACAGCTTTGTATTTCAGTGATGACATTCCATGTAATGCTCATGACGGGCTTTCAAAGCAAGATTTGTGGATGTGATGCAAACACGATTTTCCATGCCATTTTGCATTGCTGAAAGGGGCGACTCTCTGGCATCCCGGGTTGTGTATATTGTAGCCATGTTAAGTGGACAATGTGTATGCAGCAGTGGGTCTGAATGACACACGTGGATGAATTGTGATGTGACCAGCCATGTTGATGTGACGCTTTCATTATGGGCCATGGCATTGCATTTGGTGTCCATGGCGGGAAAGCGAAGCAAGACTTCCGATCCCATTGCAGTATCCAATGTTGCCTGCTGTTGCATGCTAAATACAGGTATTTATGGTTTATGATCTTTGCACAAACATAGAGGTGCAGTCACAGCTTTGTATTTCAGTGATGACATTCCATATCATGCTCATGACGGGCTTTCAAAGCAAGATTTGTGGATGTGATGCAAACATGATTTTCCATGCCATTTTGCATTGCTGAAAGGGGTGACTCTCTGGCATCCCGGGTTGTGTATATTGTAGCCGTGTTAAGTGGACAATGCGTATGTAGCTGTTGGTGTGAATGACACACGTGGATGAATCGTGATCTGACCAGCCATGTTGATGTGACGCTTTCATTATGGGCCATGGCATTGCATTTGGTGCCCATGGCGGGAAAGCAAAGCAAGACTTCCGGTCATATTGCAGTATCCAATGTTGCCTGCTGTTGCATGACAAATACAGGTATTTATGGTTTATGATCTTTGCACAAACATAGAGGTGCAGTCACAGCTTTGTATTTCAGTGATGACATTCCATATAATGCTCATGACGGGCTTTCAAAGCAAGATTTGTGGATGTGATGCAAACATGATTTTCCATGCCATTTTGCATTGCTGACAGGGCTGACTCTCTGGCATCCCGGGTTGTGTATATTGTAGCCGTGTTAAGTGGACAATGCGTATGTAGCTGTTGGTGTGAATGACACACGTGGATGAATTGTGATGTGACCAGCCATGTTGATGTGACGCTTTCATTATGGGCCATGGCATTGCATTTGGTGCTCATGGCGGGAAAGCAAAGCAAGACTTCCGGTCATATTGCAGTATCCAATGTTGCCTGCTGTTGCATGACAAATACAGGTATTTATGGTTTATGATCTTTGCACAAACATAGAGGTGCAGTCACAGCTTTGTATTTCAGTGATGACATTCCATGTAATGCTCATGACGGGCTTTCAAAGCAAGATTTGTGGATGTGATGCAAACATGATTTTCCATGCCATTTTGCATTGCTGAAAGGGGTGACTCTCTGGCATCCTGGGTTGTGTATATTGTCGCCATGTTAAGTGGACAATGCGTATGTAGCTGTTGGTGTGAATGAGACACGTGGATGAATTGTGATATGACAAGCCATGTTGATGTGACGCTTTCATTATGGGCCATGGCATTGCATTTGGTGCCCATGGCGGGAAAGCAAAGCAAGATTGTATTGCCATATGAAATTTTGCATGATAAATACAGATTTTTATTGGTCATCATCTTTGCATAAACATAAACGTGCAGTCAAAGTCTTGTATTTCAGTGATGACATTCCATATAATCTCCTGAGCGGCGATTGGGCATCCGGGTGTGTGTCTCTTGTACCTGCGATCTATGGGTTGTTGTGGTGTATCATATGAGTCCAATGCCGCATTCCAAGAACTGTGTTGAGTACTCCATTTTGAACCAGTGGACTCAGCCAAAAGAAATTCAGCCGTGTTAAGTGGATAACATGTATGGTATTGTGGGTGTGAATTGTTATGCAACAGGCCATCCGATGTGACGCTTTGTTATTCAGCCATGGCATTGCATTTGGTGTACATGGCGGGAAAGCAAAGCAAGATTTCTGATCGCATTCCGGACACAAATTTCGCTTACATAGGTATAATTTTCGTGCATCATCTCTACACAACCATAGAGGTGCATTCACAGGTTTGTATTTCAGTGATGGCCTTCCATGCAATGCTCATGATCGGCCAATACAGCAAGACTTGTTTCTGTGATGGCAACAGGATGCCTAAAGTGGACCCTTCATGTCATCCCGGGTTGTGTAAATCGCTGTGTCGAGTGGACAAGGTGTATGGAGTGGTGCGTTACCCTCATACCCACATCGTCTTACGCTGAGGGGTATCCACCCAACGATCCCCTGCCTCTCCTTCCCTTGTCTTGCCTCACTCTCTGTCTCCCTCTCTCTCTATCCGTCTGTCATATGTGTTCATTTTGACAAGTATTGCGATCGATAGTTACATGCTGGTGTTTGGGGTGAAGTTGCCAATATTGTTCACCGCTTTGTCCTGTGGCCTATGGTGTTTTCTGTCTGCGTCTTTGGCGTCTCATGTACCCTCTTCCTGCTATTCGTATTGTGCTCGTTTGCAGAGCGGCAGCATCGGCGGCACTCCTGTCACCAGGACCGGCAGTGAGGGATATGTGCCAAGGTCCAGTAATGACAGCTCTGGCAGGCAAAGCAGCGAGGGGCCTGCATTAAGGGGCATGCAGCCGACCTCCTCGTCTTCCAACAGAGACAATGCAAGGGTGTGTGGCATGTTGTCTGCCGGCTTGACCCCCCAAAATCTCTGAGAACATCTGTTGCACCGTGCACTCACTCCGCTGCTCCACGGTCCACAGGGGGAGTATTAACGCGCCGGGGATCTTTTTTTTTACCGTTCCCCACCCGTGCCTGTTTTTGCCCCCCCTCACCAAACAATGGAGTACTTTCTCGCCGTGTCTAAGAATCTAGCCCGTCCTTTGCACCCAGTTTATGATGATGGCAAGGGTGGTGGTTGGAAGTGGTGGAAGTGATATTTTGTGCTGTTGAATTCTCATATTTCGGCTTATGCAAGGTGCTTTGCACGGAAGGTTTGCGGTCTAGTGCGGTCTACTTGGGGGACTTCCCTAGGTGAGTATAAACTTGGGTGTATGTTGTAATTCGTGTGAATTTTTTTTTTGCGGTAAATGCGTGTAACAAAAAAATCGTCTAGTCGTGTAATTTTTTTTTTTTGCGGTAAGTATTACCGCAAAAAAAACAATTACACGACGTGACGATTTTTTTGTTACACGCATTTACCGCAAAAAAAAATTACACGACTTACTGCAAAAAAAAATTACACGATTTTTTCCTACACGCATTTACCGCAAAAATAAAAAAATTACATCTCCTTACCGCAAAGAAGCAATTACCAATTTTACTGAAAATGCATGCATGTAGGCGATGTGCCCACTTGTGGCCACAGAGTGGCCGCTAGGCCTATGTAGCCCGTGCCATGGGCCCTCCGAAAGCAAAGGGCACAACTTGCTTATGCAGTTTTCCAAACTCGGCAACTCAAAAATGGAAATTTCCAAAACTGTTTTTTTTTTATATTCTTACCATGCAAAATGATCAAACATCCTATGTCAAGCATGTTTTAGCCCCTCTTTATGCGTTTTTCACCCTATTTGGGTGTGGGGGCGGGGGGGCGGGGGGGCTCCCAAGGGGTCTAGGGCACAAGCTGCTTATGCAGTTTACCAGCCTCGGCAACTCAAAAATGGAAATTTCCAATTTAATATTCTTACCATCCAAAATGATCAAATACCCTATGTAAAGCATGTTTTGGAACCTCTTTATGTGTTTTTCACCCTATTTGGGTGTTTTGGGGTGAGGGGGGGCTCCCAAGGGGGCCGGGGCACAACCTGCTTATGCAGTTTTCCGGCCTCGGCAGCTCAAAAATGGAAATTTCCGAAACTGATTTTTTTGATATTCTGACAATCCAAAATGATCAAATATCTTGTGTCAAGCATGTTTTAGCCCGTCTTTATGTGTTTTTCACCCTATTTGGGTGGGGGGGGGGGGGCTCCCCAAGGGCCTGGGGCACAACCTGCTTATGTAGTTTTATAGCCTCGGCAGCTCAAAAATGGTCGTTCCTCTCCCCTCTTCGAGGTGCCTTGCTGAAGGCAATATGATTTTACTGAAAATGCATGCCAGTAGGCGATGTGCCCACCTGTGGGCCACTTCTGATTTTTTCCCCGCGCTTGGCGTTGGGGACCCCCGAGAATGCAGGGGTGACGTAGCACTTCGGCTCTCTTCTGGGCCCCCGGGCAGGTAGGGGTGAGGTAGCCACGTCTGATTTTGTCCCCCTTTGCAGGGCGGTCCTTAAGGAACGAGATTTTTTTTTCCGAAGGTTTGGTTAGGGACTCACAATCCAGGCTTTGTTGCGTGGCCCCTTGAGTTGGGGCTAGGGACTCTCAATCCGAGGACCTATGGGGGCCTATGGGGACCTATCGGAGCCTATGGGGACCTATGGGAGCCTGTGGGGACCTATGGAGGCCTATGGGGACCTATGGGGGCCTATGGGAGCCTATGGGGACCTGTTGGCACCTATGGGAACCTATGGGCGCGTATGGGGGCCTGTGGGGACTCATTGGCATCTATGGGGACCTTTGGGGACCTATGGGGACCTATGGGGACCTTTGGGGGCCTATGGGGACCTATGGGGACCTATGGGGACCTATGGGGACCTATGGGGACCTATGGGGGCTTGTGGGGACCTATGGGGACCTATGGGGGCCTATGGGGACCTATGGGGGCCTATGGGGACCTATGGGGGCCTATGGGGGCCTATGGGGACCTGTTGGCACCTATGGGGACCTATGGGGACCTATGGGGACCTGTTGGCACCTACGGGGACCTATGGGAACCTATGGGCGTGTATGGGGGCCTGTGGGGACCTATGGGGGCCTATGGGGACTCATTGGCATCTATGGGGACCTTTGGGGACCCATTGGAACCTATGGGGACCTTTGGGGGCCTATGGGGACCTTTGGGGGCCTATGGGGACCTATGGGGACCTATCAGGGCCTATGGGGACCTATGGGGGCCTATGGGGACCTATGCGGGCTTGTGGGGACCTATGGGGACCTATGGGGACCTATGGGGGCCTATGGGGACCTATGGGGACCTATGGGGGCCTATGCGAACCTATGGGCGCGTATGGGGGCCTGTGGGGACTCATTGGCATCTATGGGGACCTTTGGGGACCCATTGGCACCTATGGGGACCTTTGGGGGCCTATGGGGACCTATGGGGACCTATGGGGACCTATCGGGGCCTATGGGGACCTATGGGGGCTTGTGGGGACCTATGGGGACCTATGGGGACCTATGGGGACCTATGGGGGCCTATGGGGGCCTATGGGGACCTACGGGGACCCATGGGGACCTATGGGGGCCTATGGGGACCTGTTGGCACCTATGGGGACCTATGGGGACCTATGGAGACATGTTGGCACCTACGGGGACCTATGGGAACCTATGGGCGTGTATGGGGGCCTGTGGGGACCTATGGGGGCCTATGGGGACTCATTGGCATCTATGGGGACCTTTGGGGACCCATTGGAACACCTATAAGGACCTTTGGGGGCCTATGGGGACCTTTGGGGGCCTATGGGGACCTATGGGGACCTATGGGGACCTATGCGGGCTTGTGGGGACCTATGGGGGCCTATGGGGACCTATGGGGACCTACGAGGACCCATGGGGACCTATGGGGGCCTATGGGGACCTGTTGGCACCTATGGGCACCTATGGGGACCTATGGGGACCTGTTGGCACCTACAGGGACCTATGGGAACCTATGGGCGTGTATGGGGGCCTGTGGGGACCTATGGGGGCCTATGGGGACCTTTGGGGACCTACGAGGACCCATGGGGACCTATGGGGGCCTATGGGGACCTGTTGGCACCTATGGGCACCTATGGGGACCTATGGGGACCTGTTGGCACCTACAGGGACCTATGGGAACCTATGGGCGTGTATGGGGGCCTGTGGGGACCTATGGGGGCCTATGGGGACTCATTTTTTTTTTGGCATCTATGGGGACCTTTGGGGACCCATTGGAACCTATGGGGACCTCTGGGGGCCTATGGGGACCTATGGGGACCTATCGGGGCCTATGGGGACCTATGGGGGCTTGTGGGCACCTATGGGGACCTATGGAGGCCTATGGGGGCTTATGGGGACCTGTTGGCACCTATGGGCACCTATGGGAACCTATGGGCACCTATGGGGGCCTATGGGGACTCATTGGCATCTATGGGGACCTTTGGGGGCCCATTGGCACCTATGGGGAACTCGGGGCCTATGGGCACCTATGGGGGCCTATGGGGACCTATCGGCCCCTATGGGGACCTATGGGACCCATTGGCACCTATGGGCCTATCGGGGCCTATGGGGACCTATAGGATGGGGGGCAAACACCCATTTTGACAACCCCCACTTCCTCCAAGCATCAGATCTATATCAGACATATCACACATCTTGTTGTATACACTGCAAAAACAACATGCCACGCCACATCAGACATCAAACATCAGACTTTATACACAATCCTGCCATGGCCCTGTCAGGACTCTTTTCTTGGGCCTGATTTTGTGTCTAGTGCCAATGACTCCATGTGAAACTATGTTATATTGGCCGAGTCCCAACTAATTGGTGGCCACGCAGAGTACTATGTGCTTTGTGGACTCGGCGTCCCATCGTTAAGGTCGCTATGGGGTGCCATACGGAACCGGCAGCTGTACATATTGCGCATGTATTGCAAAGGTTGCATTTCTTTCAATTTTTCAATTTTTTTTATAATTTACACGACTTACCGCAAAAAAAAAAATTACACGCCCTTACCGCAAAAAAAATAATTCCATTTTTTTTATAATTTACATGACTTACGGAAAAAAAAATTACACGCATTCACCGCAAAAAAAATACACGACTAGACGATTTTTTTGTACGCGACTTACATCTTTCACTAAACTTGGGGCTCGAGTAGGATACTCAAAACAAAGGTAGCACGCCGGGCAAACATCCCCCCACAGTATTGCCGGGCAGGCGCAGGACTTATCCGGGCCACTGGCTCCAAACAGTCACACATTTCATCACACATGCCCCAGTATCTGAGAAGGGGAATACTTTGCAGTGCCCCCCCCCCCCCCACCCCTGCATAGTGAACGCCCTTGCAAAGTAATGCTAGGGGCAGCGAAGGAACTGTCATTTTTCATTTTGCAAATTTATGCAGAGGGTTGGATATTGAGTCTCTCCGGTGTGTTTGCTGGCTGGCCAAGGTGGTATTATTGGTGCATTGCAGTGCACTTCAGGTTCTTGCATCCAAATCCAAGGCACTCCACGTACCCTGTATCATGCTGAACACTTCAGTTTTTCGTAATTTCAGTGATGCATTAGGCAGAAAGATAAGGTACCACGAGATGGAGCAAAAGCTTTGTGGATGTAGCACGAAGGAACAAGCGGGTCATCATGACCAAGAAGATATGCCTGGCTTTGGCCAGGAAATGGGACAGTGCACCAGACACTGAGATACTGAGATTGTGTCGGCAAAGAGTGTGCATGTTGTATGGGGACTGGCAAATCACCTCGAAGAGAGGTTGTTAGATCAAGCGCAGGCACGGGCGTCGTATACCCCCCCCCTTTTTTGGGGTCATTCGCGTAGCATACCCCAAGGCATGATATTGATGTCTAACCCCCTGCAAGATCATTATTTTTCCCAATAAGACAATCCCCCAATGGATTTTTTGATTCTGAGGCCTCTATCCCCTAAAACTGGATATCATTTTTTTGAGGGGGGGGGTCAAAAGTTTGTGCTCACAAGGCTCCAAGCAGTGGGGGGACATGCTGCGGTCAGAACAAATCCTGGTCGAATGGTAACGCAGCTGACTGCAGAATCACCTCGCAGAGGTTGTTAGATCAAAGCCAGGCAGGCATATACAGGGGAAAACGCCACATACCCCCCATTGTGGGGCTTTTTGGGCCTATTCGCGTACCCTACCCAAGGGGTTGAATTGTTAGTTTAACCCCTTGTAAAATCATTATTTTGTCCAATAAATGCATCCCCCAATGAGTTTTTGGTCCGGAACCCCTAGACCCGCCCCCGCTTGAAACCCACCGCCGCTTTTTTTGGGTTGAAAATCATGAGTCTTTTGGTGTTTTTTCCGATTCTGAGCCGAAAAAGTGTTTCCAGGTCCCGACTCCATGGGGTTTGTATGGGGTGGAGTGGGACGAGTGCTATTCCGGAAGTTCCGGAACATGTTCCGTATCACTCGGAACTTATTCCGGAAGTCCCGGAACATATTCCGCATCAACAGGAACACGACTTCCGGAACATGTTCCTGTTGATGCGGAACATGTTCCGGGATCTCCGGATTATGTTCCGGTTGATGCAGAATATGTTCAGGGACTTCCGGAATATGTTCCGGTTGATGCGGAACATGTTCCAGAACTTCCGGAATAGGTTCTGTTTTCTGGTATTCCGGAAGTCCCGGAACATGTTCCGCATCAACTGGAACATATTCCGGAAGTCCCGGAACATAATCCGGAAGTCCCGGAACATAATCCGGAAGTCCCGGAACATGTTCCATATCAACCGGAACATATTCCGGAAGTCCCGGAACATATTCCGGAAGTCCCGGAACATGTTCTGCATCAACGGGAACATGTTCCGGAAGTCCCGGAACAGAATCCGGAAGTCCCGGAACATATTCCTCATCAACCGGAACATACTCCGGAAGTCCCCGAACATATTCCGCATCAACCGGAACATATTCCGGAAGTCCCGGAACCTATTCCGGAAGTCCCGGAACCTAATCTGGAAGTCCCGGAACATGTTCCGCATCAACTGGAACATATTCCGGAAGTCCCGGAACATAATCCGGAAGTCCCGGAACATGTTCCGTTACCGGAACATATTCCGGAAGTCCCAGAACACATTCCGCATCAACCCGAACATATTTCGGAAGTCCCGCAACCTATTCCGGAAGTCCACTTCCCGGCCATTTTTGCTGTTGGCGGTTTTTGTTTATGCAATAAACAACAGTTTAATACACATGTGTGACCCCTGGTCTTCCTTAGAACCCACTGAGACCCTCGCCGACCCCCGAATATGCAGATGTGGATTTCACTGTGCCTGCGAGGTGGGGAAGGGAAGCACAACCATTAAACTCTGGAGCCAGCTGTATTACCATTTGGTGACTGCTTGCTCTGATGGATGCGTTTCTCCCCACTGCTTGGAGCCGAGTATGCCACTGACAAAAAACCCAAACTGTGTGTTTCTGTCTCCCTGCCTGGTTGCCCAAATGACTGTCTGACTGATTGCTGGCCTGGCTAACTGACTGATTGGCTGACTTTCAGCCTCTCTTTGAGGTGCACTGCCGAAGGCAATAGAATTTTTTTGCCAATGGAAAATTGTACTTCACGCGCAATGTTCCCGAGGCCAACTCCTTGCAATAGGGGCTGGTGCCCCCTGCCAAGCCCCCTGCCAAGCCTGCTCCCAAAGCTGCCAAATCTGGTGCCAAACCCTGAATCAAGAGTGCAGCCAAACCTGCTGCCCAGGTGGCAGCTAAGCCTGCAGCCCAGCCTGCAGCTGGAGAACCCGTTCCTGTGGCCCCTGTTGAGCATGTGCAGCTCTTCAGAGTCAAATACTCCCGCCAGAGAAAGTGGCACACAGAACCTGTCTCTCAAGAAAGCTGAATATGTATCCCAATAGGCAGTTTCTGTCTCATTTTGTGGTTCATATGCCCTTGTGTCTGCATGTTTTGTTTCGTGTCGCGGGTCGTTTGCATAGTAACTGCGAGGCGAGGGAACCGTCACTTGGGGTATGTTCCCTTGGGGGTGCGAGGATACTGTTGCGTGCAGGTGATTACTATTCAAGGGGGACGTCGTGCGGCAACGCAGGAACACACATCCGAGACTGCCCTGTGTGCATTGACCAGGCAGGGGGCTGTAGTCAGCAGCCACGCATGCAGAAACAACATGTGGAAACAGGTGCAAAATGACATCAGCATGTGGGACTCAGCAATCCATCGCAGTTGCACAATCGGCCATGATTGTCTCTCCTGACATCTGCTGTTCGAGACAGAATTGCATCAAATGCCAAGTTAATGCGGTCCATACTCCTACTTTGGACAAGGGATGGGGTATGCAGATGGCATTTTTTTTGCACCTGAAACGGGCCTCAAAATTCTGGGCTCCTACTGTAACCATGCAAATCCTAAAGATTTGCGAAAATATTTAATTCCTGGCACAAGGTGTTGTTGTCCGCAAAAAAAAAAAAAATCAGCGCAAAAAATGAATTAATTTTTGGCGTCATGCCGTACGCAAAAATGGGTTCTGCAAAAAAAATCGCAAATTTTTTTTTTTGCCCCTGCCCCCGTTTTTTTGCAAGGATACCAGAATCGCGGGAGAGTTTGCCCCACTGCTTGTTGCCCCCTCTTCCGTCTCATGCCCCATTGCGCACCGTGCTTTGCTTTCAGAGAATGATGAATCAGGGCCCAGGCATCAGGGCATCTAGGGTGGTGCTTATGTGTGCTATAGACCGCAATCCCAGAGTCCAATTGATCCACATTTATATGCCTATGTGTAGGAATGGACTGCAATCCCAGAGCCCAAGGTACGCACGGTCTCTTGTAGCAACAAGATGAATCAACCCCGATCCCCAAAACGCAAAAAATAAATTAATTTTTGGCGTAACGCCCTATGCAAAAATGGGTACCGCAAAAAATCGCAAAAATATTTTTTGCCCATTTTGGATGCTGTCGCAAAAATTTTGGTTATTATTAATTCAAAACACCCAACGCGAAGATTAGGATTCCGCGAATCTTTAGGATTTGTACGGTAAATCTCGATCTGTATTTGGAGGAATCTTTTTTTGCTGGCTGGTTGATTTGGCCTCGGAGGGTGGGTCCTGCACCCCCCGGCCCCTCCCTGTGGCGAAGCAAAAAGCTGTCTGAGCCCCTGGCCTACCCTCGATGCACAACTGCTCGAAAATGCTGTTTTTCTCTGACGGACGGCAAAAACTCAACGCACGGTGCTGAATGAACATGAACCTGCTGGGCGTGACATTTCATGGCATGGGTTGTAGGTCAAGTTTCGTGTGTGTCAGAGTGCACTGGAGGGCATGCATCTGTAACACGGCCCCTGTCCTCTCTCAGTCCACTGCGCACAGTGAAGCACGACGGCGATCAGTATCCGCAAACGATTCATATGGGGTATGTTTGTGCCGCAAGGATTACAAGCTTCTTCTTCTCCGGAGGGGGGGGGGGGCGTGGACCAGGAGATGCTGGATTGTGTATTTGTTGGCAGGCCAGCGGGCGACACTGCATGACAACTGCAGCGCACCACCGACAGTAACACTCGATGATCTGGAGTTCCTGGTCCCTGTATTACACAACCCACATCATCAGCCCCAGTGTCAGGAGGGGTCTGTACATGTGGTTCATTGGTTGCTTTCTGGGCTGCTCAATATCGTGTTTCTTCTTAGGGATTTCGCAGTCCAGCCCGCGGTGGTTACTCAAGGTGTGTGGTTGCCTACAGGCTGCACACTGCTCGAGCTCAAGCTCTTACAGGCAGGGCTGTCCTTAAGAAGCCACATGTTTTTTTTTTTTACTAAGGACAACCCCGAGGGACCACCAACCGCCAACCGCCAACCACCGCCAACCCCGGGGGGGGGGGGGGGGGGCAGCCGGGCCCGGTCCTTGTATGCGACACCCCCCAGCCCCCCCCCCCCCCCCCCCCCCGAGTTTTGAAAGATGCGGTGCGGTGCGGGGGCCATGGCGCCAACGGTGCCAAATCACCTACAAGAGAGGTTGTTAGATCAAGCGCAGGCGCGAGCGTCGTATACCCCCCTTTTTGGGGGTCGTTCGCGTAGCATACCCCAATGTATGGTTTCTAACGTCTAACCCCTTGTAAAATCATCATTTTAGGACCAAAAATTATCCCCCAATGATTTTTAGGTTTGAGGTTTGAGGTTTGATTTTGCGGGTACTAGACGCCTTTCGGCCCCGGGGGGCCACCTGGTCGGGCCAGGTGATATCCTCCCCACCGGGTCCTAGTGGGGGGCCCTCCAAGACGCACCTCCTGCCTGGTGGCGGCGTCCCCCGGGTTCACAGGGCTCGGAGCCCCGTCCCTCCCCGGCTTCCCCGTTTCGCCACTCCCCGGTCAGTGCATCAATTCGCAGCCGTGGCTGCGGGCGCTTACCCACCGCGTCGCCCCCCTAATGCGTGGTCGCCCGGGGCGCCGGCGCCGCCGGGCCCGTGCTACTGGCTTGTCGCCAGTGGGACCCCCTTGGGCTGGCGCGGAGGCTGCCTTGCCTAGGGGTTGGGGCGTGGCGCAGTGCGCCACTACGGCCTTGGCGGGTGCAGTGCCCCGTCCGTGTGTGCGCGGCGCTCGCGGCCGGTTCGGGGGGCTCGGGCCGGTACCTGGTGTTGTGTCTCTCCCGTTTCCCCCTTCCCGCCCCGCGTGTCCCGCGCTGCGTGTGGCGGGCCGTCCCGTCCGGGTGTCCCTTACCCTCGCTCGCTGGTACGCCATTCCACGCGGTCTGTGCGTTCCGCGCGCTCGGTCCGGTTGCCCTTCTGGTAGTCCCCGCGTGCCCTTTGCGTGTGTGTGCGCTCGCGCTCCCGCGGCGTCCGCTCCCCCCCCCCCTGGGTGGTGTGGCGTGCGCACCTCGCGCGGTCCCGGCACTGGCACTGGTAGGGCCGTTCCACGTGGTCCGTGCCCCTCCGCGTGTCCTGCCCCGGTCCCTTGCTCCGTCTGGCGTGCTCGGGGGGGGGAGGCGGTCCGGTCCCGGTTCTTCCCTACCTGGCTTGGCCTGCACGCCCTGTGGTGGCTGCGTGCCGCGGGGGTGGTGGGGGGCCGCCCCCGGGGGGGGGGTGGACTGCCACTGTTGTGAGGGGCGTCTGGTGTCAGGCGCTGTCCCTCCCCCGACCGCCCGTCCTCTGGAGCGGGCAGCCGGGGTACCGCGACCCGTGTGTTCCGGGTGCGGTCGGTGCGGGCGTGGGGACCCAGCACCGGCCCCACAGCGTGCGCCCTTGCGGGCCGGCGTTGCTCGCTGTGGGTGTGGCGGAAGGGCGTCCCCGGGGGGGGTGCCTTCCACCATTGTGAGGGGCGTATGAGGTCAGGCGCTGTCCCTCCCCCGACTGCCCACCCACTGGGCGGGCTGTTGGGGTCCGTCACCCACATGCTGTGGGCATGGGCGTGTGGGTGTGGGGGCCCATCACTGCCCCTTTGGCCTGCATGCCCTGTGGGGGCTGCGTGCCGCGGGGGTGGTGGGGGGCCGTCCCCGGGGGGGGTGCCCTGCCACCGTTGTGAGGGGCGTCTGGTGTCAGGCGCTGTCCCTCTCCCGGCCGCCCGTCCTCTGGAGCGGGCAACCGGGGTCCCGCGACCCGTGTGTCCCGGGTGCGGTCGGTGCGGGCGTGGGGACCCAGCACCGGCCCCACAGCGTGCGCCCTTGCGGGCCGGCGTTGCTCGCTGTGGGGGTGGCGGAAGGGCGTCCCCGCGGGGGGTGCCTTCCACCGTTGCGAGGGGCGTCTGAGGTCAGGCGCTGTCCCTCCCCCGACTGCCCGCCCACTGGGCGGGCTGTTGGGGTCCGCCACCCACGTGCTGTGGGCGCGGGTGTGTGGGTGTGGGGGCCCAACACTGTCCCCTTGGCCCGCATGCCCTGTGGGGGCTGCGTGCCGCGGGGGTGGTGGGGGGCCGTCCCCGGGGGGGGCGGCCTGCCACCGTTGTGAGGGGCGTCTGGTGTCAGGCGCTGTCCCTCCCCCGGCCGCCCGTCCTCTGGGGCGGGCAGCCGGGGTTCCGCGACCCGTGTGTCCCGGGTGCGGTCGGTGCGGGCGTGGGGACCCAGCACCGGCCCCACAGCGTGCGCCCTTGCGGGCTGGCGTTGCTCGCTGTGGGGGTGGAGGAAGGGCGTCCCGGGGGGGGTGCCTTCCACCGTTGTGAGGGGCGTCTGAGGTCAGGCGCTCCCCCTCCCCCGACTGCCCGCCCACTGGGCGGGCTGTTGGGGTCTGCCACCCACGTGCTGTGGGCGCGGGTGTGTGGGCGTGGGGGCCCAACACTGTCCCCTTGGCCTGCATGCCCTGTGGGGGCTGCGTGCCGTGGGGGTGGAGGGGGGCCGTCCCCGGGGGGGGTGGCCTGCCACCGTTGTGAGGGGCGTCTGGTGTCAGGCGCCGTCCCTCTCCCGGCCGCCCGTCCTCTGGGGCGGGCAGCCGGGGTTCCGCGACCCGTGTGTCCCGGGTGCGGTCGGTGCGGGCGCGGGACCCAGCACCGGCCCCACAGCGTGCGCCCTTGCGGGCCGGCGTTGCTCGCTGTGGGGGTGGCGGAAGGGCGTTCCCGGGGGGGTGCTCTCCACCGTTGTGAGGGGCGTCTGAGGTCGGGCGCTCCCCCTCCCCGAACTGCCCGCCAACTGGGCGGGCTGTTGGGGTCCGCCACCCACATGCTGTGGTCGCGGGTGTATGGGTGTGGGGGCCCAACACTGTCCCCTTGGCCTGCATGCCCTGTGGGTGCTGCGTGCCGCGGGGGTGGTGGGGGGCCGTCCCCGGGGGGGGTGCCCTGCCACCGTTGTGAGGGGCGTCTGGTGTCAGGCGCTGTCCCTCTCCCGGCCGCCCGTCCTGTGGGGCGGGCGGCCGGGGCTCCGCGACCCGTGTGTCCCGGGTGCGGTCGGTGCGGGCGTGGGGACCCAGCACCGGCCCCACAGCGTGCGCCCTTGCGGGCCGGCGTTGCTCGCTGTGGGGGTGGCGGAAGGGCGTCCCCGGGGGGGGTGCCTTCCACCATTGTGAGGGGCGTCTGAGGTCAGGCGCTGTCCCTCCCCCGACTGCCCGCCCACTGGGCGGGCTGTTGGGGTCTGCCACCCACGTGCTGTGGGCGCGGGTGTGTGGGTGTGGGGGCCCAACACTGTCCCCTTGGCCCGCATGCCCTGTGGGGGCTGCGTGCCGCGGGGGTGGTGGGGGGCCGTCCCCGGGGGGGGCGGCCTGCCACCGTTGTGAGGGGCGTCTGGTGTCAGGCGCTGTCCCTCCCCCGGCCGCCCGTCCTCTGGGGCGGGCGGCCGGGGCTCCGCGACCCGTGTGTCCCGGGTGCGGTCGGTGCGGGCGTGGGGACCCAGCACCGGCCCCACAGCGTGCGCCCTTGCGGGCCGGCGTTGCTCGCTGTGGGGGTGGAGGAAGGGCGTCCCCGGGGGGGGTGCCTTCCACCGTTGTGAGGGGCGTCTGAGGTCAGGCGCTCCCCCTCCCCCGACTGCCCGCCCACTGGGCGGGCTGTTGGGGTCTGCCACCCACGTGCTGTGGGCGCGGGTGTGTGGGCGTGGGGGCCCAACACTGTCCCCTTGGCCTGCATGCCCTGTGGGGGCTGCGTGCCGCGGGGGTGGTGGGGGGCCGTCCCCGGGGGGGGCGGCCTGCCACCGTTGTGAGGGGCGTCTGGTGTCAGGCGCTGTCCCTCTCCCGGCCGCCCGTCCTCTGGGGCGGGCGGCCGGGGCTCCGCGACCCGTGTGTCCCGGGTGCGGTCGGTGCGGGCGTGGGGACCCAGCACCGGCCCCACAGCGTGCGCCCTTGCGGGCCGGCGTTGCTCGCTGTGGGGGTGGAGGAAGGGCGTCCCCGGGGGGGGTGCCTTCCACCGTTGTGAGGGGCGTCTGAGGTCAGGCGCTCCCCCTCCCCCGACTGCCCGCCCACTGGGCGGGCTGTTGGGGTCCGCCACCCACGTGCTGTGGGCGCGGGTGTGTGGGTGTGGGGGCCCAACACTGTCCCCTTGGCCCGCATGCCCTGTGGGGGCTGCGTGCCGCGGGGGTGGTGGGGGGCCGTCCCCGGGGGGGGCGGCCTGCCACCGTTGTGAGGGGCGTCTCGTGTCAGGCGCTGTCCCTCTCCCGGCCGCCCGTCCTCTGGGGCGGGCGGCCGGGGCTCCGCGACCCGTGTGTCCCGGGTGCGGTCGGTGCGGGCGTGGGGACCCAGCACCGGCCCCACAGCGTGCGCCCTTGCGGGCTGGCGTTGCTCGCTGTGGGGGTGGAGGAAGGGCGTCCCCGGGGGGGGTGCCTTCCACCGTTGTGAGGGGCGTCTGAGGTCAGGCGCTCCCCCTCCCCCGACTGCCCGCCCACTGGGCGGGCTGTTGGGGTCTGCCACCCACGTGCTGTGGGCGCGGGTGTGTGGGCGTGGGGGCCCAACACTGTCCCCTTGGCCTGCATGCCCTGTGGGGGCTGCGTGCCGTGGGGGTGGAGGGGGGCCGTCCCCGGGGGGGGTGGCCTGCCACCGTTGTGAGGGGCGTCTGGTGTCAGGCGCCGTCCCTCTCCCGGCCGCCCGTCCTCTGGGGCGGGCAGCCGGGGTTCCGCGACCCGTGTGTCCCGGGTGCGGTCGGTGCGGGCGCGGGACCCAGCACCGGCCCCACAGCGTGCGCCCTTGCGGGCCGGCGTTGCTCGCTGTGGGGGTGGCGGAAGGGCGTTCCCGGGGGGGTGCCTTCCACCGTTGTGAGGGGCGTCTGAGGTCGGGCGCTCCCCCTCCCCGAACTGCCCGCCAACTGGGCGGGCTGTTGGGGTCCGCCACCCACATGCTGTGGTCGCGGGTGTATGGGTGTGGGGGCCCAACACTGTCCCCTTGGCCTGCATGCCCTGTGGGTGCTGCGTGCCGCGGGGGTGGTGGGGGGCCGTCCCCGGGGGGGGTGCCCTGCCACCGTTGTGAGGGGCGCCTGGTGTCAGGCGCTGTCCCTCTCCCGGCCGCCCGTCCTGTGGGGCGGGCGGCCGGGGCTCCGCGACCCGTGTGTCCCGGGTGCGGTCGGTGCGGGCGTGGGGACCCAGCACCGGCCCCACAGCGTGCGCCCTTGCGGGCCGGCGTTGCTCGCTGTGGGGGTGGCGGAAGGGCGTCCCCGGGGGGGGTGCCTTCCACCATTGTGAGGGGCGTCTGAGGTCAGGCGCTCCCCCTCCCCCGACTGCCCGCCCATTGGGCGGGCTGTTGGGGTCTGCCACCCACGTGCTGTGGGCGCGGGTGTGTGGGCGTGGGGGCCCAACACTGTCCCCTTGGCCTGCATGCCCTGTGGGGGCTGCGTGCCGTGGGGGTGGAGGGGGGCCGTCCCCGGGGGGGGTGGCCTGCCACCGTTGTGAGGGGCGTCTGGTGTCAGGCGCCGTCCCTCTCCCGGCCGCCCGTCCTCTGGGGCGGGCAGCCGGGGTTCCGCGACCCGTGTGTCCCGGGTGCGGTCGGTGCGGGCGCGGGACCCAGCACCGGCCCCACAGCGTGCGCCCTTGCGGGCCGGCGTTGCTCGCTGTGGGGGTGGCGGAAGGGCGTTCCCGGGGGGGTGCCTTCCACCGTTGTGAGGGGCGTCTGAGGTCGGGCGCTCCCCCTCCCCGAACTGCCCGCCAACTGGGCGGGCTGTTGGGGTCCGCCACCCACATGCTGTGGTCGCGGGTGTGTGGGTGTGGGGGCCCAACACTGTCCCCTTGGCCTGCATGCCCTGTGGGGGCTGCGTGCCGCGGGGGTGGTGGGGGGGCCCCCCCGGGGGGGTGGCCTGCCACCATTGTGAGGGGCGTCTGGTGTCAGGCGCTGTCCCTCCCCCGGCCGCCCGTCCTCTGGAGCGGGCAGCCGGGGTTCCGCGACCCGTGTGTTCCGGGTGCGGTCGGTGCGGGCGTGGGGACCCAGCACCGGCCCCACAGCGTGCGCCCTTGCGGGCCGGCGTTGCTCGCTGTGGGGGTGGCGGAAGGGCGTCCCCGGGGGGGGGTGCCTTCCACCATTGTGAGGGGCGTATGAGGTCAGGCGCTGTCCCTCCCCCGACTGCCCGCCCATTGGGCGGGCTGTTGGGGTTCGCCACCCACGTGCTGTGGGCGCGGGTGTGTGGGTGTGGGGGCCCAACACTGTCCCCTTGGCCCGCATGCCCTGTGGGGGCTGCGTGCCGCGGGGGTGGTGGGGGGCCGTCCCCGGGGGGGGCGGCCTGCCACCGTTGTGAGGGGCGTCTGGCGTCAGGCGCTGTCCCTCCCCCGGCCGCCCGTCCTCTGGGGCGGGCGGCCGGGGCTCCGCGACCCGTGTGTCCCGGGTGCGGTCGGTGCGGGCGTGGGGACCCAGCACCGGCCCCACAGCGTGCGCCCTTGCGGGCCGGCGTTGCTCGCTGTGGGGGTGGAGGAAGGGCGTCCCCGGGGGGGGTGCCTTCCACCGTTGTGAGGGGCGTCTGAGGTCAGGCGCTCCCCCTCCCCCGACTGCCCGCCCACTGGGCGGGCTGTTGGGGTCTGCCACCCACGTGCTGTGGGCGCGGGTGTGTGGGCGTGGGGGCCCAACACTGTCCCCTTGGCCTGCATGCCCTGTGGGGGCTGCGTGCCCTGGGGGTGGAGGGGGGCCGTCCCCGGGGGGGGTGGCCTGCCACCGTTGTGAGGGGCGTCTGGTGTCAGGCGCCGTCCCTCTCCCGGCCGCCCGTCCTCTGGGGCGGGCAGCCGGGGTTCCGCGACCCGTGTGTCCCGGGTGCGGTCGGTGCGGGCGCGGGACCCAGCACCGGCCCCACAGCGTGCGCCCTTGCGGGCCGGCGTTGCTCGCTGTGGGGGTGGCGGAAGGGCGTTCCCGGGGGGGTGCCTTCCACCGTTGTGAGGGGCGTCTGAGGTTGGGCGCTCCCCCTCCCCGAACTGCCCGCCAACTGGGCGGGCTGTTGGGGTCCGCCACCCACATGCTGTGGTCGCGGGTGTATGGGTGTGGGGGCCCAACACTGTCCCCTTGGCCCGCATGCCCTGTGGGTGCTGCGTGCCGCGGGGGTGGTGGGGGGCCGTCCCCGGGGGGGGTGCCCTGCCACCGTTGTGAGGGGCGTCTGGTGTCAGGCGCTGTCCCTCTCCCGGCCGCCCGTCCTGTGGGGCGGGCGGCCGGGGCTCCGCGACCCGTGTGTCCCGGGTGCGGTCGGTGCGGGCGTGGGGACCCAGCACCGGCCCCACAGCGTGCGCCCTTGCGGGCCGGCGTTGCTCGCTGTGGGGGTGGCGGAAGGGCGTCCCCGGGGGGGGTGCCTTCCACCATTGTGAGGGGCGTCTGAGGTCAGGCGCTGTCCCTCCCCCGACTGCCCGCCCACTGGGCGGGCTGTTGGGGTCCGCCACCCACGTGCTGTGGGCGCGGGTGTGTGGGTGTGGGGGCCCAACACTGTCCCCTTGGCCTGCATGCCCTGTGGGGGCTGCGTGCCGCGGGGGTGGTGGGGGGCCGTCCCTGGGGGGGGTGGCCTGCCACCGTTGTGAGGGGCGTCTGGTGTCAGGCGCCGTCCCTCTCCCGGCCGCCCGTCCTCTGGGGCGGGCAGCCGGGGTTCCGCGACCCGTGTGTCCCGGGTGCGGTCGGTGCGGGCGCGGGACCCAGCACCGGCCCCACAGCGTGCGCCCTTGCGGGCCGGCGTTGCTCGCTGTGGGGGTGGCGGAAGGGCGTTCCCGGGGGGGTGCCTTCCACCGTTGTGAGGGGCGTTTGAGGTTGGGCGCTCCCCCTCCCCGAACTGCCTGCCAACTGGGCGGGCTGTTGGGGTCCGCCACCCACATGCTGTGGTCGCGGGTGTATGGGTGTGGGGGCCCAACACTGTCCCCTTGGCCTGCATGCCCTGTGGGTGCTGCGTGCCGCGGGGGTGGTGGGGGGCCGTCCCCGGGGGGGGTGCCCTGCCACCGTTGTGAGGGGCGTCTGGTGTCAGGCGCTGTCCCTCTCCCGGCCGCCCGTCCTTTGGGGCGGGCAGCCGGGGTTCCGCGACCCGTGTGTCCCGGGTGCGGTCGGTGCGGGCGTGGGGACCCAGCACCGGCCCCACAGCGTGCGCCCTTGCGGGCCGGCGTTGCTCGCTGTGGGGGTGGCGGAAGGGCGTCCCCGGGGGGGGTGCCTTCCACCATTGTGAGGGGCGTCTGAGGTCAGGCGCTGTCCCTCCCCCGACTGCCCGCCCACTGGGCGGGCTGTTGGGGTCCGCCACCCACGTGCTGTGGGCGCGGGTGTGTGGGTGTGGGGGCCCAACACTGTCCCCTTGGCCTGCATGCCCTGTGGGGGCTGCGTGCCGCGGGGGTGGTGGGGGGCCCCCCCGGGGGGGTGGCCTGCCACCGTTGTGAGGGGCGTCTGGTGTCAGGCGCTGTCCCTCCCCCTTGGCCGCCCGTCCTCTGGAGCGGGCAGCCGGGGTTCCGCGACCCGTGTGTTCCGGGTGCGGTCGGTGCGGGCGTGGGGACCCAGCACCGGCCCCACAGCGTGCGCCCTTGCAGGCCGGCGTTGCTCGCTGTGGGGGTGGCGGAAGGGCGTCCCCGGGGGGGGGGTGCCTTCCACCATTGTGAGGGGCGTATGAGGTCAGGCGCTGTCCCTCCCCCGACTGCCCGCCCATTGGGCGGGCTGTTGGGGTCTGCCACCCACGTGCTGTGGTCGCGGGTGTGTGGGTGTGGGGGCCCAACACTGTCCCCTTGGCCTGCATGCCCTGTGGGGGCTGCGTGCCGCGGGGGTGGTGCGGGGCCGTCCCCGGGGGGGGTGGCCTGCCACCGTTGTGAGGGGCGTCTGGTGTCAGGCGCTGTCCCTCTCCCGGCCGCCCGTCCTCTGGAGCGGGCAGCCGGGGTTCCGCGACCCGTGTGTCCCGGGTGCGGTCGGTGCGGGCGTGGGGACCCAGCACCGGCCCCACAGCGTGCGCCCTTGCGGGCCGGCGTTGCTCGCTGTGGGGGTGGCGGAAGGGCGTCCCCGGGGGGGGTGCCTTCCACCATTGTGAGGGGCGTCTGAGGTCAGGCGCTGTCCCTCCCCCGGCCGCCCGTCCTCTGGAGCGGGCAGCCGGGGTTCCGCGACCCGTGTGTTCCGGGTGCGGTCGGTGCGGGCGTGGGGACCCAGCACCGGCCCCACAGCGTGCGCCCTTGCGGGCCGGCGTTGCTCGCTGTGGGGGTGGCGGAAGGGCGTCCCCGGGGGGGGGTGCCTTCCACCATTGTGAGGGGCGTATGAGGTCAGGCGCTGTCCCTCCCCCGACTGCCCGCCCATTGGGCGGGCTGTTGGGGTTCGCCACCCACGTGCTGTGGGCGCGGGTGTGTGGGTGTGGGGGCCCAACACTGTCCCCTTGGCCCGCATGCCCTGTGGGGGCTGCGTGCCGCGGGGGTGGTGGGGGGCCGTCCCCGGGGGGGGCGGCCTGCCACCGTTGTGAGGGGCGTCTGGTGTCAGGCGCTGTCCCTCTCCCGGCCGCCCGTCCTCTGGGGCGGGCGGCCGGGGCTCCGCGACCCGTGTGTCCCGGGTGCGGTCGGTGCGGGCGTGGGGACCCAGCACCGGCCCCACAGCGTGCGCCCTTGCGGGCCGGCGTTGCTCGCTGTGGGGGTGGAGGAAGGGCGTCCCGGGGGGGGTGCCTTCCACCATTGTGAGGGGCGTCTGAGGTCAGGCGCTCCCCCTCCCCCGACTGCCCGCCCACTGGGCGGGCTGTTGGGGTCTGCCACCCACGTGCTGTGGGCGCGGGTGTGTGGGCGTGGGGGCCCAACACTGTCCCCTTGGCCTGCATTCCCTGTGGGGGCTGCGTGCCGTGGGGGTGGAGGGGGGCCGTCCCCGGGGGGGGTGGCCTGCCACCGTTGTGAGGGGCGTCTGGTGTCAGGCGCTGTCCCTCTCCCGGCCGCCCGTCCTCTGGGGCGGGCAGCCGGGGTTCCGCGACCCGTGTGTCCCGGGTGCGGTCGGTGCGGGCGCGGGACCCAGCACCGGCCCCACAGCGTGCGCCCTTGCGGGCCGGCGTTGCTCGCTGTGGGGGTGGCGGAAGGGCGTTCCCGGGGGGGTGCCTTCCACCGTTGTGAGGGGCGTCTGAGGTTGGGCGCTCCCCCTCCCCGAACTGCCTGCCAACTGGGCGGGCTGTTGGGGTCCGCCACCCACATGCTGTGGTCGCGGGTGTATGGGTGTGGGGGCCCAACACTGTCCCCTTGGCCCGCATGCCCTGTGGGGGCTGCGTGCCGCGGGGGTGGTGGGGGGCCGTCCCCGGGGGGGGTGCCCTGCCACCGTTGTGAGGGGCGTCTGGTGTCAGGCGCTGTCCCTCTCCCGGCCGCCCGTCCTCTGGGGCGGGCAGCCGGGGTTCCGCGACCCGTGTGTCCCGGGTGCGGTCGGTGCGGGCGTGGGGACCCAGCACCGGCCCCACAGCGTGCGCCCTTGCGGGCCGGCGTTGCTCGCTGTGGGGGTGGCGGAAGGGCGTCCCCGGGGGGGGTGCCTTCCACCATTGTGAGGGGCGTCTGAGGTCAGGCGCTGTCCCTCCCCCGACTGCCCGCCCACTGGGCGGGCTGTTGGGGTCCGCCACCCACGTGCTGTGGGCGCGGGTGTGTGGGTGTGGGGGCCCAACACTGTCCCCTTGGCCTGCATGCCCTGTGGGGGCTGCGTGCCGCGGGGGTGGTGGGGGGGCCCCCCGGGGGGGTGGCCTGCCACCGTTGTGAGGGGCGTCTGGTGTCAGGCGCTGTCCCTCCCCCCTGGCCGCCCGTCCTCTGGAGCGGGCAGCCGGGGTTCCGCGACCCGTGTGTTCCGGGTGCGGTCGGTGCGGGCGTGGGGACCCAGCACCGGCCCCACAGCGTGCGCCCTTGCGGGCCGGCGTTGCTCGCTGTGGGGGTGGCGGAAGGGCGTCCCCGGGGGGGGGGGTGCCTTCCACCATTGTGAGGGGGGTATGAGGTCAGGCGCTGTCCCTCCCCCGACTGCCCGCCCATTGGGCGGGCTGTTGGGGTCTGCCACCCACGTGCTGTGGTCGCGGGTGTGTGGGTGTGGGGGCCCAACACTGTCCCCTTGGCCTGCATGCCCTGTGGGGGCTGCGTGCCGCGGGGGTGGTGCGGGGCCGTCCCCGGGGGGGGTGGCCTGCCACCGTTGTGAGGGGCGTCTGGTGTCAGGCGCTGTCCCTCTCCCGGCCGCCCGTCCTCTGGAGCGGGCAGCCGGGGTACCGCGACCCGTGTGTCCCGGGTGCGGTCGGTGCGGGCGTGGGGACCCAGCACCGGCCCCACAGCGTGCGCCCTTGCGGGCCGGCGTTGCTCGCTGTGGGGGTGGCGGAAGGGCGTCCCCGGGGGGGGTGCCTTCCACCATTGTGAGGGGCGTCTGAGGTCAGGCGCTGTCCCTCCCCCGACTGCCCGCCAACTAGGCGGGCTGTTGGGGTCCGCCACCCACGTGCTGTGGGCGCGGGTGTGTGGGTGTGGGGGCCCAACACTGTCCCCTTGGCCTGCATGCCCTGTGGGTGCTGCGTGCCCCGGGGGTGGTGGGGGGCCGTCCCCGGGGGGGGCGGCCTGCCACCGTTGTGAGGGGCGTCTGGTGTCAGGCGCTGTCCCTCTCCCGGCCGCCCGTCCTCTGGGGCGGGCAGCCGGGGTTCCGCGACCCGTGTGTCCCGGGTGCGGTCGGTGCGGGCGCGGGACCCAGCACCGGCCCCACAGCGTGCGCCCTTGCGGGCCGGCGTTGCTCGCTGTGGGGGTGGCGGAAGGGCGTCCCCGGGGGGGGTGCCTTCCACCATTGTGAGGGGCGTCTGAGGTCAGGCGCTGTCCCTCCCCCGACTGCCCGCCCACTGGGCGGGCTGTTGGGGTCTGCCACCCACGTGCTGTGGGCGCGGGTGTGTGGGTGTGGGGGCCCAACACTGTCCCCTTGGCCTGCATGCCCTGTGGGGGCTGCGTGCCGCGGGGGTGGTGGGGGGGCCCCCCGGGGGGGTGGCCTGCCACCGTTGTGAGGGGCGTCTGGTGTCAGGCGCTGTCCCTCCCCCGGCCGCCCGTCCTCTGGAGCAGGCAGCCGGGGTTCCGCGACCCGTGTGTTCCGGGTGCGGTCGGTGCGGGCGTGGGGACCCAGCACCGGCCCCACAGCGTGCGCCCTTGCGGGCCGGCGTTGCTCGCTGTGGGGGTGGCGGAAGGGCGTCCCCGGGGGGGGGTGCCTTCCACCATTGTGAGGGGCGTATGAGGTCAGGCGCTGTCCCTCCCCCGACTGCCCGCCCACTGGGCGGGCTGTTGGGGTTCGCCACCCACGTGCTGTGGGCGCGGGTGTGTGGGTGTGGGGGCCCAACACTGTCCCCTTGGCCTGCATGCCCTGTGGGGGCTGCGTGCCGCGGGGGTGGTGCGGGGCCGTCCCCGGGGGGGGTGCCCTGCCACCGTTGTGAGGGGCGTCTGGTGTCAGGCGCTGTCCCTCTCCCGGCCGCCCGTCCTCTGGGGCGGGCAGCCGGGACACCGCGACCCGTGTGTCCCGGGTGCGGTCGGTGCGGGCGTGGGGACCCAGCACCGGCCCCACAGCGTGCGCCCTTGCGGGCCGGCGTTGCTCGCTGTGGGGGTGGCGGAAGGGCGTCCCCGGGGGGGGTGCCTTCCACCATTGTGAGGGGCGTCTGAGGTCAGGCGCTGTCCCTCCCCCGACTGCCCGCCAACTAGGCGGGCTGTTGGGGTCCGCCACCCACGTGCTGTGGGCGCGGGTGTGTGGGTGTGGGGGCCCAACACTGTCCCCTTGGCCTGCATGCCCTGTGGGTGCTGCGTGCCCCGGGGGTGGTGGGGGGCCGTCCCCGGGTGGGGCGGCCTGCCACCGTTGTGAGGGGCGTCTGGTGTCAGGCGCCGTCCCTCTCCCGGCCGCCCGTCCTCTGGGGCGGGCAGCCGGGGTTCCGCGACCCGTGTGTCCCGGGTGCGGTCGGTGCGGGCGTGGGGACCCAGCACCGGCCCCACAGCGTGCGCCCTTGCGGGTTGGCGTTGCTCGCTGTGGGGGTGGCGGAAGGGCGTCCCCGGGGGGGGTGCCTTCCACCATTGTGAGGGGCGTCTGAGGTCAGGCGCTGTCCCTCCCCCGACTGCCCGCCCACTGGGCGGGCTGTTGGGGTCCGCCACCCACATGCTGTGGTCGCGGGTGTATGGGTGTGGGGGCCCAACACTGTCCCCTTGGCCTGCATGCCCTGTGGGGGCTGCGTGCCGCGGGGGTGGTGGGGGGCCGTCCCCGGGGGGGGTGCCCTGCCACCGTTGTGAGGGGCGTCTGGTGTCAGGCGCTGTCCCTCTCCCGGCCGCCCGTCCTCTGGAGCGGGCAGCCAGCGTTCCGCGACCCGTGTGTCCCGGGTGCGCTCGGTGCGGGCGTGGGGACCCAGCACCGGCCCCACAGCGTGCGCCCTTGCGGGCCGGCGTTGCTCGCTGTGGGGGTGGCGGAAGGGCGTCCCCGGGGGGGGTGCCTTCCACCATTGTGAGGGGCGTCTGAGGTCAGGCGCTGTCCCTCCCCCGACTGCCCGCCCACTGGGCGGGCTGTTGGGGTCCGCCACCCACGTGCTGTGGGCGCGGGTGTGTGGGTGTGGGGGCCCAACACTGTCCCCTTGGCCTGCATGCCCTGTGGGTGCTGCGTGCCGCGGGGGTGGTGGGGGGGCCGTCCCCGGGGGGGGTGGCCTGCCACCGTTGTGAGGGGCGTCTGGTGTCAGGCGCTGTCCCTCCCCCGGCCGCCCGTCCTCTGGAGCGGGCAGCCGGGGCTCCGCGACCCGTGTGTCCCGGGTGCGGTCGGTGCGGGCGTGGGGACCCAGCACCGGCCCCACAGCGTGCGCCCTTGCGGGCCGGCGTTGCTCGCTGTGGGGGTGGCGGAAGGGCGTCCCCGGGGGGGGTGCTTTCCGCCGTTCTGAGGGGCGTCTGTGGTCAGGCGCTCCCCCTCCCCCGACTGCCCGCCCACTGGGCGGGCTGTTGGGGTCCGTCACCCACATGCCGTGGGCGCGGGTGTGTGGGTGTGGGGGCCCAACACTGTCCCCTTGGCCTGCATGCCCTGTGGCCCTGTGCCCACGCACTACAGGTCCTACACACCCTACAGTGGCACCATCCTGGTGGGCCAGCGCTACTGCTACTGGCTCAAGCCCCCACGCAGGACTACCACTCCTACACGCACGCTCTACTGGTTGGTGTTGAAGATTAAGTCGTGGGTCCTAATGACCCTCCTGTGCAGAAGACAAGAGAACACAGCGTTGCTAAGCAACTATGGCCTAACAGGGACGTCACAACACGTTTCCCTGCCAGGGCTTGGAGGGGAAGGGCGCACAGGTGGCGTGCACAGCGCGGATGTCGATGGAGTCGAACTGCCCTCGCCACTCCTGGCTGAGGCGCAGTCAATTGATTGTGTGATCCGCGCCGTATATTTTAGCACGGCTCAAGGGACTGCACCAGTTCACCCTGACCCTCCCACCTGTACAACAGAGGCCAATGGACTGGGTTCAAGACGGAGGAACCAAGACACACTCCAAGTATTGTACGCTTCTTAGTGTGCCCTATAATACACTGTTCCTGAACCCAGTTGCAAGCAAGCAAGCTTCAGGACTTCGCCCGTTCCCTTATGGAACGTAGGGCGAAGCCCTGGGTAACCTGGCAAGGGTTCATACCGCGTGCACAGCGCGTGGCCTACTGTCAAATCCCTTTAATGCATCGTGTGCACGCATGCAGGGAAGGGAGGCGAGATCAATACCACTGTAACCACACTGACTCAACCAGAAGGTGAGCTCCTCCTGGGCTTACCTACCTTACTCACCATGCATGGTGTGAATGCCGAAGTGAAGCGAACGCAAAACAAACCTAAGCGTTTAAACAACCCTATTGCGAGTTATAAGCAACCCTAAGCGTTTAATTGCATCGTTTGGCTTGCATGATTCTTCCTGTTGTGCCTGTTTTGTCATCTGCGAAAAGGAGAACAGGGAATGGCGAATGAGAGACGACGGCACAACGCAAAACAAGCCTAAGCGTCTAAGACAACCCTACTTTAACGCACAAACGACGCAAACACGAGCACACACTTCCCCTTTGGACCTGTGAAGAGAAGGGAAGGTGGGTGCATGCACAAGGAAGCGTGGCAACGTGTGTATGTCGGAATCCGGTACATGCATCGCCAGCACTTCGTCTTCTCTAACCCTACGTGCGCACTACGTGCACCATTCGTCGAGCATACCTTGCAACCTTGTTTTTACCTGTGCAGGGGGAATGCAGGAGTCGCCCAACCCCCCGGAGACACGACAGAGACAACCCTAACGTTTTAACGAAACAACCACGGTGTGCGGGCAGGCCTGCTTGTTGTGTTATGCTTCCTCCCGCGTTGATGGCCTACAGAGAGAGGGAGGAGGGTGGTTTCTTGGCGGTTTCTCGGTCGGCGGGTGCGCCGGCGTGGCGGCGTTGTTTACGTCGTTCTCTTTGTCCATCCTGGGTCCTTCTATCCCCGTGGTGTTCGCGGCGGCGGGTTCGGGCTCGCGCTCCCTCGCCATACCTTGCTCGTGCATGCTTGCGTGTGTGGGCATACCACTTGCTCTTTTTGTGCCCTCGGGCTTGTGGTTTGTGTGTTTGGTGGCGGTGGCGTCCTCTCTGGTGGCGTGTGGCTCCCGTCCCTCGGTTTCGCGGGGGTGGGCGCCCTTCATACCATCGCTTCTTCCCGTTAGGTATTCCCTCATACCACTCATGTTCCTTTCCTCGGTGTTGGCGGCTTCTTGTTCTTCGCGTGTTCTTTGGCGGCGTCCACATTTTCTCCGGCGTTGGCGGCTTCCTCCCGCGTTGATGGCCTATGGAGAGAGGGTGGGGGGTGGTTTTCATGGCATTTCCTCGGTCGGCGTTGTGTACTTCGTGCTCGTAGTCCGTCCTTGGTCCTTCTATCCCCGTGGCGATTGCTGCGGCGGGTTCGGGCTCGTGCTCCTTTGCCATACCTTGTTTGTGTTTGCTTGCGCGCGTGGGCATACCACTCTTGCTCTTTTTGTGCCCTCGGGTCTGCGGTTTGTGTGTTTGGTGGCGGTGGTGTGCTCTCCGGCGGCGTGTGGCTCCCTTCCCTCGGTTTCGCGGGGGTTCCCTTCATACAATCACTTCTTTCCGCGTGGGCTGCCCACTAGGTATGCCCTCATACCATCCTTATTCCGTTCCGCGGTGTTGGTGGCCTCTTGTTCTTCGTGTGTTCTTTGGCGGTGTCCACATTTTCTTCGGCGGTGGCGGCCTATAGGGTGTGCATGTTCGGGAAAGGAGAAAGGGTGGCGGTTTCTTTGGTTGCTGGGCGCGTTGGCGTTGCATGTGTCTCCATCCGCGGTGGCCCTTGTTGTGTACATCCATACCTTTTGTTGTTTGCGGCGGCATATATGTGCGCGGGCATACCTCTTGCTCTTCTTGTGCCCCTGGGTGCTTGTGGTACGTGTGTTTTGTGGCGGTGGTGCGCCCTCCGGTGGCGTGTGGTTCCCTCCTTTTGGTTACATACGGGTGTCCCTCATACCATGCTTCTTTCCTCCGTGCGAACGGCCTAGAGTGTAGAGAGCATAGAATGCGTACGTGAGTGGTTGGGCGGCGGCGTGGTGCTCGTGGCGGTGGTTTGTTCGGTGGTGGGTACGTCTCCTTGTTTATACCTTGTCGTGCATGCGGCGGCTCCAACGGCGTGTGCGTGCATGGACATACCTCATGGCTTGGCGTCCGCGGGCACTTTTGCATGTGTTTCATGGTGTGGTGTGCCTTTCTTTATTGTTCCGTGTAGCGCTTTGCGCTTGGGTGGTCTTTTCCCCTTATCACTCTCACTCACCTTGCTTGTCCCATGGCTTCCTCGTCCTATGCGTGCGGGGGATAGTAGCGGGTCTGCTCTTTTGTTGGTGGTGGCGTGGCGGTTGTGCCCTTTCCCTCGTGCGTTGACCTCGGCTCCCTTTCGTCGTGTGGCTGCGTGGCGTATCGTGTAACATACTTGGTTCGGCGGCCGGCGTGTTCTCGTGGCGTCTACCCTATGTTGTCTTGTTGTTTTGCTTTGCTTGTTGGTGTTGGGGCGCGCACAAGTCCCCTACTCCTATTGCATGCACTTTGCTAAGTGATTTGGGGCACGCAACGTTCCGCTTTCCCGTCTTGGCGGCTCTTTTGTGCTACAAAAAGGGAGGTTGGCGTGTAAGAGCGGTTGTCATGGTTGCCCGCATTGCATCGCAGGACAGGACCGTTAGCCCCCCATGACAACCACTCCCTGGCCGAAGGCCATCGTTTTTGCCCTAATCTCGCCTCTAACCATCTTCTTTGTTGTTGGAGCGCGCACAAGTCCCTAGCGCCTAGGACACGCACTTTGCTAGGTGTTTTGGGGCAAGCAACGCTCAACTTCGTCGCCGTCGCGACTCTGTTGTTCTTCTTTTTCTGTGAGTGTCCTAAAGTTTGCGACCTCGCCAAACAGCGGCGTAAAATTTTTTTGGGGGTTTTTGAGGTCGGAAAAATCGATTTTGCGCTTTATTTTTTCTGGTTGTGCGTCTTTTTCTTGGTTTTTTATTTTCTTCTGCTGCGATCGCGCGACATTTCTAGGTTCTTCATGACATTTGAAAATGTCCCCCAATGATTTTTAGGATTCTGACCCCCGTGCCCCCCCCCCCCCCCCCCCGCACCTGGGTACGGGTACCCCTTTGGGGGGGGGTCAAAACTTCTTTTGCGTATTGTGGCCACTGTGGGTGTATTTGGACCTGGGTCCTGAGAACTTTTTTCTTGTATATGGACCCCCTAACCCATGGCGGGGGTCCCGGGTCCCAACCTCCAGGTACCCCTAGTCGCCCCCCCCCCCCCCCCCCCCCATATGGCCCCTTGGCAGTGAGGACTTGGCCGTTTTCACGCTGGATAGGCTGTTTAGTGGCACGTAAAAGTTTTTTGAAATTCGATTTTTCACGAAACCCTTCCGTTGCCCCTAGGATGGGTTTGGGTGATCATTTGGTGACAATACGGGTACTTGAGCACCCATGGGGACCCATGTAGTGGCCGCTAGGCCTATGTAGCCCGTGCCATGGGCCCTCCGAAAGCCCCAAAATTGCTGTTGCGTAGGCTGTTTAGTGACACTTGAAAGTTTTTCACATTTCGACTTTTTCCGAAACCTTTCTGTTGCCCCTAGGATGGGTTTGGGTGATCATTTGGTGACAATACGGGTACTTGAGCGCACATGGGGGCCCACGTAGGGGCCACTAGGCCATCTAGCCCAAGCCATGGGCCCCCCGAAACGCTTCAAAATTGTTGTTTGTAGGTGGTTCAATGCCTTTGGTGTGTGCACAAACTATTAGGCAGTTTTCCACCCTCCAAAGGTCAAAAATGGAAAATCACCTCGCAGAGGTTGTTAGATCAAAGCCAAGGAGGCGTGTATAGGGATGATACTATGCACGAAGTCGCCCCCCCCTACCTCCCCCCCTACCTACCCCCCCCTACCCCCCCCCAACCCCCCCCCTACCCCCCCCAACCCCCCCCCTACCCCCCCGCCCTACCTCCCCCCCCTACCTCCCCCCGCCCTACCTCCCCCCCCTACCTTCGGCTCGCTTCGCTCGACAGACGGCTTGCTTCGCTCGACGCGGGGGCCAGCCCCCGCACCCCCCTTAAATAACATGACTCCTGCGGTGGCCACAGACCGCCTTTTGTGTGTTCCGCCTTGTGTGTGCACCGCCTTCTGTGTGTACCGCCTTGCCTATGGCCCCTTTAATAACAAGACTCCTGCGGTGGCTACAGACCGCCTTTTGTGTGTTCCGCCTTTTGTGTGTTCCGCCTTGTGTGTGTACCGCCTTGCCTGTGGCCCCTTAAATAACAAGACTCCTGCGGTGGCTACAGACCGCCTTTTGTGTGTTCCGCCTTGTGTGTGCACCGCCTTCTGTGTGCACCGCCTTGCCTGTGGCCCCTTAAATAACAAGACTCCTGCGGTGGCTACAGACCGCCTTTTGTGTGTTCCGCCTTTTGTGTGCACCGCCTTCTGTGTGTACCGCCTTGCCTGTGGCCCCTTAAATAACAAGACTCCTGCGGTGGGCACAGACCGCCTTTTGTGTGTTCTGCCTTTTGTCTGTTCCGCCTTGTGTGTGCACCGCCTTCTTTGTGTACCGCCTTGCCTGTGGCCCTTTAAATAACAAGACTCTTGCGGTGGCTACAGACTGCCTTTTGTGTGTTCCGCCTTTTGTGTGTTCCGCCTTGTGTGTGCACCGCCTTCTGTGTGCACCGCCTTGCCTGTGGCCCCTTAAATAACAAGACTCTTGCGGTGGCTACAGACCGCCTTTTGTGTGTTCCGCCTTGTGTGTGCACCGCCTTCTGTGTGTACCGCCTTGCCTGTGGCCCCTTAAATAACAGGACTCCTGGTGGGCACAGGCCGCCTTTTGTGTGTTCCGCCTTGTGTGTGCACCGCCTTCTGTGTGTACCGCCTTGCCTGTGGCCCCTTAAATAACAAGACTCCTGCGGTGGGC
Organism: Eutreptiella sp. 'Long Island Sound 2002'; assembly: GCA_964036045.1. Taxonomy (NCBI): domain Eukaryota; phylum Euglenozoa; class Euglenophyceae; order Eutreptiales; family Eutreptiaceae; genus Eutreptiella; species Eutreptiella sp. 'Long Island Sound 2002'. The sequence goes on from OZ038385.1 coordinate 79,845,337, forward strand.
ACAGGCCGCCTTTTGTGTGTTCCGCCTTGTGTGTGCACCGCCTTCTGTGTGTACCGCCTTGCCTGTGGCCCCTTAAATAACAAGACTCCTGCGGTGGGCACAGGCCGCCTTTTGTGTGTTCCGCCTTGTGTGCGCACCGCCTTCCCCCCCCATACCCCCCCCCCCTACCTCCCCGACCCCCCCCCTACCTCCCCCCCCTACCCCCCCTACCTCCAAGGTAGGGGGGGGCGACTTCGTGCGATATAACAACATACCACATACCCCCCCATTTTGGGCCTTTTTGGGCCTATTCGCGTACCCTACCCCAAGGGGTTGAATTGTTAGTTTAATCCCTTGTAAAATCATTATTTTGTCCAATAAATGCATCCCCCAATGAGTTTTTGGTCCGGACCCCCCTAGAACCCTCTCACTTGAAACCCATTTTTTGAGACTGGTGGTCGTGGCGGGTGAGGCGAACGGCTCGTTGTGGGTCTGCGTCACGCTTAGTTCGTTAGCTTTGATACACTGTTAGCCCGCCCCACATTGGCAAGTGGAGGCGGTGGGGCGAACTCCACTGTTTGTGGGGGAGCGTATCCAGAACAGCGCACTTGCCACCACACTGTGATTACTGAGTGCCCCACACCTGTCGTTCCACCCTCCGTTGGTTCCTCTACCTTGCTTCGAGTTCGTGTTCCTGCTCCCTCGTGACCCGCCCCGCCCTGCCCCCTTGCTTGTGCCCCACCCTACCCGACCTGCCCCCGGTGTGTACCAGGGAGAGGGACCTAGGCCCCGCCGTTAGCGGGGTGTCGGCCGCCGGGAGCAGCCCACCTAAAGTACAGGTTGGGCGGTGCATGCGTGCCCCGCCAAGGTGAGTTCAGCGACCCAGCTGCTGACGCAGTTCATGCGACAGCAGTGCTCGGGCCCCTCTTGGGATCTGCCCCGATGCTCGCGGCATGGGTTCGGGCAATCCTTTACTCGGTCTAGACGTGTGGACCATGCTATACTTGCTCTCATACCCCCCACCCCCCTTGTGCTTAGTCCTCACCTGTGCATAGTATGTGGGGGGGGGGGCGAGGGAACCGCCACTTTCCGTCTTGTGCTTTACTCCGGCAGTTGGATATTGAGCTTCTCCTGCGGGTAGCTGGTTGGACAAGGTGGTTCATCAGGATGTTGAACAGGCATGCGTCGCCATAGGCGGTTCCTGGCTCGTTTTGCGGTTCACGTGCCCTCCCGTCTCTTGAGTACCGGATAGGGTGTGTGAAGGATGTGCGAATGCTTGCATGAATGTGTGGCGGATTTCTGCCATTGCATGCGTGCCTGTGTGGTACATTGTGCAGCTACATGAGTGCCTGTGTGGCACATCATACACCTGCATGCATGTTAGCATGACACATTATGCAATGGTATGCATGCATATGTGGCACATAATGCAACCGTATGCATGCCTGTGTGGCAGACTAAGCACTGCATGCATGCCTGTGTAGCAGATGCAGCTTGTGTAGCAGAATATGCGACTGCGTGCATACATGTGTGACAAATTATGCGAATGTATTCATGCCTGTGTGGTAGATACAGCCTGTGTAGCAGTGTATGCGACTAGACGCATACGTGTGTGGCGGATTATGCACATGTATTCATGCCGGTGAGGCAGATACAACGTATGTAGCAGAGTATGCGACTACATGCCCTGCATGCATGCCTTTGTGGCACATTATGCAACCGCATGTGTGGCAGATTATGCAACTGCATGCATGCCTGTGTGGCGGATAGTGCAGTGCGTGCATGCCTGCATGGCAGATTATGCAACTACTGTTAGCTTTGCTAACTAGGGTTTTACAAGCCTGCTTTATTTGTTCTAGATTGTTTTTGAAATTTTGCCTGGGGAAGATGGCAGAGTGTATGGAGTTCTATGATTACCTCGAGGCCGGGGTGCACGACTCTGTGCGAGAGGGAACCCGACCCGCATCCTGGGCCAAGGCAAAAATGAGGTTAGAGCAGGTGCAACTCAACACTACCCTCGGGATTCAGGGGGACAGAAGAAGCACTAGTCGAGAACCTCGTTGGATACACCATGACAGAGCAGGTGCAACTCAACACTACCTCTGGGGCCTCTGAGAAGATCCGCGTGCCTTCGGAGGATACAATTTAAAGTAAGACTTCTCACCCCGCTCAGCTAAGCCTCTTGGAAGGATAGGCTGCCCTTATCAAGTCCCTTTCCGACAAGGTCAACAGCCTATCGGAGGCACCCGCGCGCCGCGAAAAGACTGTACCACCGCTGTGTCTCAAGGAGTAACATGACCTCACCTTGGTGTGGAACCACCCCTAGTGGGTAACACGTGTGCTCCATTACCTCAAGTGTGCGGTCCTTAAGGAATCCCTGCCCCTAGACTCCATGCGAATGACCCCCAAATGGGATGATGAAGCACAAAAGCCGCTGTTGTTCAACTTGTCGGAGGAGCAAAACAAAGACACCACGGTATGGACTGAGGTGGTGGGAGCAAGAGGGGCTTCAGGGGATGCCCCTATGGATGGAAGCCCAGACCCCCCCCCCCCCCCCCCAAGTGCTGTCCTTGAATAGTTCAGCAGTCCTGATGATTGACACCCTATGCCTGCTGGTTTGGTCGTCGGTCCACTGTTATAAAGAGACATATGAAACGGAGTCGAGTTCCTCTAAGCAAGCCTCGGAGCCTCAGCGGACCTGGACTTCACCGCAGGCCTGAGCCCGGGGGGGCGAGACTTAAAAAGGTGATGCGACGTCGGTTTAAAGTGGTGGATGGAGTTGAATTCTTCGAGGTGCACAAAGGAGAATGGGTCCGATCAGACGCTGCCCCAGTGGGGCCGTGCAAGACCTGCAAGGGGCACGGGCTTATCGAGAGGCACTTGGTGGAATTGCCCACGCCTGGAATGACGGGATTTGGCGGTCCGGCCGTTGGACACATCAGAAATGCTACAACGACTGGACCGCTTCGCGGGGAGGGGCTCCGAGTTCGCACAAACCCATGTGGCTTCCCAAGACGTCATCCACTGGCCGGCCGTGGTGGACGCATGGCAGATCTTGGGTGAGACCGACCCCACGGAGTGCCCATCAGCGTGCCTGGTGTCCACTTAGAGACCAGCTACAAGAAGGACGTATGCCAGCCACTTGCGGCGATTTGCCAAGTTCGGGGGCTCCATCACGGCGACCGACATGCAGGCGTTGGCTGAAAAGGCCCTCCTCTCCATGTTTGCCTAGGGCCAGAAAGCCGGAGCAGCCAGGGGTTGTATTTCAGCACTCAAGGCGGTGGCCACCCTGGGCTGGATCCCACAATTGCGGTGGGATAGGTTATGGCGCCTATCAAAAGCATCAGTGGATTCCCCGGGAGATCGCCCGTTTGGAGGACCTGACCTCCTCCAACTTATGGGTGAAGCCTGCCCTAGGGTGGGGGAATGGAAGATCTATGCGGCGGCGGTTCTATCGTTTGCTACCCCGTGCACAGTGGGGGAAATCTCATCTCTACGACGATCCAACATCTCCAAGACGCCTCGTGGTTTCGCCGAATCGCGCCGGGTGAAGCACCAGCGGTGGGTGGAGCAGCCGTCCTCGAAATGGGTATGGCCCAGCTCTTGCAAGGGTCGAAGAGGTGTGAGGCGAGATGGCATTCCTGGAGAAGAGCGGGGGCCACGTATCCCAGATGGCTCGGATTGCCTTGGAGACACCTCCTGTGGTCTGGTAGATGGCACAACATCAAAATCGCACACCTGTACGCGTCTCCCCCCGACGGTTTTGAATGCCTGTAGGTTACGAGATTGCCTTGGCCAGCCGATGAGGGCATTAGACGGAGAAAAACATACGTCCGCGACTTATAGCCGCCCAGCCTTACAGAGCTCTTTGAGACCACAGAGGGAGTAGGAGTGCAACAGGATGGTGTCAAGCGTCCAAGGTAAGGCCCGGGCGCGGGCAGTGGAGGCCCCAGTGGAAGTCCCCAGGATTCCGAAAGTGGTGAGCAACCTTGTGGCGCAAGGCAACCCAAAGCTCCAGAAAGGCCAAGGTCTCATTACCAAAGGAGCACCCACTCCCAGATGGCACAAGGTCTGTGGGCCCGGCGCCACATGACGCTTGCACCTCATCTCGGGAGGCCCCTATCGACGTCGACGGAGGGGAGGACGAGGAGATCGGTTTAGAAAACCGTCCAGGGCCTAGTTGTCCAACGTGGGCCGTTGTAGGAGAGCAGGTTGGAGGGCGAATTGAAGGACAGCCCAAGGGCTTTACAACGTGGAGGACCAGACCCCGGGCTACAGCAAGGCTTGGGGCCCAGCACCTGGCAGCATTGGTCAGACGTGCGGCCCGGGGCGATGGTAAACAGTGAATGCCCTCGTGAGAGGGCGGTGGAGGATTTGCTCCGTCGGAACGGGGACAAGGATGGTTAAGAGAAATTTCTGATGGTGTTCGGTTGAACAGTTCCCTGCAGGATTTGCTATGCCGGCGGATCCGTTTTTTGTTCATCCAAGGGGGTGGCGAGAGATTTAGGTATGGTGAATGTAGATGAACGCCTGATCGCTGCGCTCGACTCCTTACGGGGGGACGTTTGGTCATGTGTGCTTCGGGACTCCACCTCCCCAGTGACACTACTTTTGAGCCTAGATCCGTCTGTTCTTGATAGGGGACTGGGACCAGTGGGCAACATCCCTATTCCCGATTTGTTATGGGACCTCCTTGCCCCCATTGATTTTCAGGATGTCACATCTCATGATTTGGGTGAGATGCCAGAAATTTCTCAGGAGGGCCTTATTATGGCAAGTGCGTTGGCGAGGGACGGAGTTCTCCGACCGTGTAGGGGGGGGGGGTTAATGGGAGGCCGAATGGCTACCTTTTTCCCATTCCCAAAAATGAAATGACAGCTTCCATGATAATGGTCTTAGTCCGCCTCAATAAATAACACCGCTTCGAGCCGCCCCGTTTTAGTTTGCCCTCTGTTGAGGCCCTTGCTTTTCTTATACAAGCGCATAGCATGGGCCTCTCCCGGCTGGGGGGGCCTTGCTTGAGCCACCTGAGCGATCCCTTTGTGCGGGAGCTTGACGATTTGCGCCTGTTGGCAGTCCCAAGTGAACCACTTTTGGCATGTCATATTGACCTTACTAATGCTTTTTGGTCTTTAACATTGCCGGAACACCATAAGAATAATTTTCGAGTGTGCATCGACGGAACGACTTATGCCTTTTCTTGTCTCCCCTTTGGTTGGCGTTTCTCCCCGGTTATTTGCCAATATGTTCTCGCCTTCGTGACCAGTTTTGTGGATACCAGTGGAGTAATTGTCCTTCATTATTTGGACGACTTCCCGATTGTTGGATATGGACACTCTAGGGTGGGTTCGGTTGCTCAGAGCCTATGTGAAGCGCTGAGACGGGCGGGGGCGGTTATCAGCACTAAGAGTGTATTGGATCCGGTGCCTGAGATACGGTGGTTGGGGAAATGGCTAGTGCTGTCTGGGGACGGGGCGGGGGTGTTTTTCAGGGGGGGGGGGGGGGGGGGTGCTGCCCTGCTGGGCCTTTGGATTCGTGCGGCTGCCCTGTCCCTTACCCGCAAGCATGCGCGCCATATACTGGGAAGGTTCGTTTGGAGTTTGCGAGCCACTGTGGGTTACGCCCCTTTTCTCAGCAGGTGGTGGGCCCACTGTCAGTGGGGTGCCAACTGGCTCCAGAATTGCCCTGGTTGCCTTATGAAAAGCCTCTTGCACTGTCTCCTCTTGTCTTTTAGGGCTTGGACCCCACAACTGCTCTTGCATGTCGGGTGCATGTCGGGGGGGGGGGGGGGGGGTTCTATATGTGGATGCCGCCTACGACGTCGACCGTTTGAAAGTCGGCGTCTGGGGTCCGCTTTTGGGGGGGAGGGTGTTCCTGTGCTCCCCGGGTGTTTGTACCCAGCACGTAGCAGAGCTCGATGCCTTGATCCGCAGAGTGTGCTCATGTATCAATGTGGGGTGGCCGGTGTGGCGTTTGGTTGGGGATAACTCCTCGGCCTTGGAACAGTTGGCCTTCCTCCGTGCGGGTGCCGGCTTAAAGCGCCAGAATAGGCACCTTAGGCGTTTGTTTTACTTACTCTAACGCCTTGTGAGCACAGTGTACCTGGGATTCGGTCTGGAGGATTTAAAACCAGCAGACTGCCTTTCGAGGGTGGACTTAGAATGGAAAGGGGTTGTGCCGGAGGCCTGTGATGGGGCAGAGGTTCGTCACATGGCCTTAAATGCATTCCCAGGGGTCCCCTCTCCTGTTTGGGTCTTAGGGTTTCCCAAAGGCAGCATGTAACCTCGAGGCGGTGACCCTGGGTTCAGCCGAACCGCCAACTTGACCATCCTGAGAAGGATGGCCCCGGAGAGAGCTTTGCGGTGCGCCACCGTGGTGGAATGAACAAGTTAAGCAGCAAGGAACCACAATATGCCTAAATTGCGTTTTGCTTTGTTCGGAAAACCACCGTTAGCTTTGCTAATTGGGTTTTTACAAGCCTGCTTTATTTGTTCCAGATTGTTTTTGAAATTTTGCTTGGGGAAGCCCACCCACCCACCCGGAACTGCAAGGCGCCCTCCCGCCCACCCAACGAACAATATGTGTCTCTATGGCGATGTCGCCTTTGTGGATTATGGTACAGCAGCGAGGAACCACAATATGCCTGAATTGCGATTTGCTTTGTTTGTAAAACTGCATGCATGCCTATGTGGCACATACCACTAGTAAAGCAAAATGTGGCAGATTGTGGCACCGCATGTGTGGCAGATTATGCCGCTGCATGCGTGCCAATGTGGCGGATAATGCAGTGCGTGCATGCCTACGGGGCGGATTGTGCGCCCGCGTGCATGCCTGTGTAGCAAATACACCTTGTGTAGCAGAATATGCGACTGCATTCACACCTGTGTGACAGATTATGCAAATGTAGTCATGCTTGTGTGGCAAATACCACCTGTGTGCGGCATATGTGACTACATGCATACGTGTGTGGCAGATTATGCAAATGTATTCATGCTTGTGTGGCAGATACAACATGTGTAGTAGAATGTGCGACGTGCAGCTGCATGCTTACCTGTATAACAGATAATGCCGTGCATGCATGCCTGTGTGGCAGATACAACATGTGTAGCAGCATATGTGACCACATGCAACCGCGTGCAAGCCTGTGTGGCGGATTTATGTGCCTGCATGCATGCGTGTGTGGCAGACAATGCGGTGCCTGTGGGGCAGATTATGCCACTGCATGCCTGCTTGTGGGGCAGATCCAACTTGCGTAGCAGATTATGCGACTACATGTGTGGCAAATATAGCTTGTGTAGCAGAATGTGCGACTGCATGCATACCTGGGTGACAGATTATGCAGATGTGTCCATGCCTTTGTGGCAGGTACAGCCTGTGTAGGAGAATATGCGATTACATGCATACCTGTGTGACATATTATGCAGATGTATTCATGCCTGTGTGGCAGGTACATCCTGTGTAGCAGAATATGTGACTACATGTATGCCTGTGTGGCAGAGACAGCATGTTCCCTCCCTCCCTCCCTCCCTCCCTCGCACACGCAAGCGTGCCTGCGTGGCTTATTATGCACCAGGTGCGGCCCTCTGCAAGCGGCGCTTGAGCCCCTCTCGGGATCTGCCTCAACGCTCCCGGCATGGGCTGTGCTATGCTATGCGGTGCTGTGCTTGCTCTCATTGGCTCGCAACGGGGGGTGGGGGGGAGGTAGTGTGCTGTCACTCATGACAGTAATATTCGGTGGTTCCATCAAGACCCTTGCGGGTAGCTAATTGTTTACCTTGGAGGGCTGTGCTGTATTAACCAATGGTCGAGTACCCTCACTGGGGTCAAACATGATAACCATCTTGCCAAGGCTGATTTCATTTGATCAAAATGATTACCCCAAGCAAAGAAGAGGCCCAGAGGCTGGTACAAGAAGACAGCCTTTTGGCCCGATTGAATGCTTCGGAGTATGTAGTAGTGTGCCTTGTGTTTGCAGTGTTCCCTAGTAGGCAACACCGCCAAGTGCGTCGAAGCACCAGCTAGACCAAGTATTATCCCCCAGGGTAGTGGATCTCACCCCGTTCACAACACAAGTACCTAATCTTCCGCCTTATTTGTACAATGCTTCGATGCGCAACTCTGAATGCTCACCCTTGCCGAAGCCTGTGGTTTTGCAGTATAACAGGCATGATGGGCACACCAGCGCAAGGACAGATCACTTCTCTAGCACAGACACGGATTTGCACCAATTTGGAGGAATCAGTCTCCAGGCAAACACCATCAATTAGTGGAGATTGGGATTTCACCACCGTTAGAATTGTGCTACCAAAGGCAACAACAGGTTGTAATGCCCAGCACCGATACCAGTTCAACTTTCACGGGCTTTCTCTGGTGGGGAGACTCACCAGGGGAAGAAGCCCTATCTCTCACTCACAATTCTAGGCCATAGAACACTGTTGCATAACTCCTCGGGACCTCTTCCCCAAAACTGGGTGCAGCTAAAGGATCGATATCACGAGACAAGGGATCCAAATCCAATGTGTGTCCCACAGTCAGAGCAGCTCATCCCAGAGATGAATTTTCGGCGCCAGCCCTCACGGCCCTACCCAACCCTGTTGCCGCCACGGTACCGTTGAACCTTGCAGCCCAAGGTCCACATACTCTTTATCCATTGCTGCAGCGAATTTTCTACTACTATCCGCAAAGCATTTGATCACTTGTGTTGTTTTTTTTTTTGGTCTGGACCAAGATGAGCCGGCGTAGCCCGCTCTTCGTATGGTACTCACCCGTCACAGGGTCGTCATAGGGTCCCGCCCGTGTAAGAAGCGCACCCCACGTGATTCCTCCAAAGCTATTGGGGAGCATTGCCTCAAGCACCAAAGGCCCTCAAATGTTTGTTTTGAGTCAAAAATGGGTGGATGCTTTTTGCAGTGGACCCAGGCACATGATATTTCTCCTTGACCCTTTGTTGTGCTGATGCCAAAACACCAATTTTCTTTTTTCAAGTTGCAGGGTCTGGGTCACTTTTGGAGGCTACGGGTTTCGTCTTGGTTCTTAGGCCCCTGTCTTAGCCCGTTCTAATGGGGGATCCGGTCACTTGGTTCACCAAGCCCCTCCCTTAATTTTGAAACATGCCCCTTGTTTTGACCATACCAATGGCCCCAGATCAATTTTGGACACCTCCGTCTTTCGGTATCTGTGAAATGCCCTGAGATCGTACCCATGCCCACTCCCGACTGCCCACTCCCGACTGCTGACACAGGGTGCAGGGTGCTTGAGGCCAGGCGCTGCTGGCCGACATTGGTGCACCCGGGGGGGGGGGGGGGGGGGCTGTACTGTCACAACCCATCATCTGGAGGGGTCTTGTGCTCTGTCGGGGTCTTCCGAGGCACCGCAAGGGGGCATGCGGTGCTGTCACTGCCCATCAGATGCCAGTTGCGGCTTGGCCTAGGACGGTGAAGCGATCAGAGTCATGGGCCCTCAGTTTGGGCTTCATGGCCTGTGTCCTCAGGATGCGGCCCCCGGAATGCTTCCTCTCCATCCACTTTTTTGAGCTTTTGAGGGGGGTGGGGGGGGGATTGACCCCCCCCCCCCTTTTTTTGGGTCGAAAATCACGAATCTTTTGGTTTTTTTTGATTTTGAGTCGAAAAAGTGTTTTCAGGTCCCGACTCCATGGGGTTTGTGTGGGGCGGAGTGGGACGAGCGCTTATGCAGTTTATGCACTTTTCAGCCATTTTTGCTATGTTGGCGGTTTTGGCGGCCTCAGTGACCCTGTGCTACCCACTCTGAGGGGTGTTAGTGGGGATGTTGTGACAATATATGCCAACTAGGATACGAAAGGACGTTTTTTGCAGTCTCTAGCCTTGCTTAGGGCCGGTCAAAACCCGTGCCAAAGACGCCAAATGACTGTTTCCACCAACAATGGCTTACATCAGTGAATGGGCCGGCCCACAACCTGCTCATGTAGTTTTTCACCCTGTGCGGGGTGGGGGGGGGTCTCCCAAGGGATTGGTTCACAACCTGCTGGTGCAGTTTTTCGGCGTATACAGCTCAAAAATCGAAGTTTCCGAAAGTTATTTTTTTTGATATTGTGACCACACAATATGACTATCCAAGGTATGTAAAGCGTGTTTTAGGCCGTATTTATGTGTTTTTCACCTTATTTGGGTATTGGGTGCGGGGGGGGGGGGGGGGGGGCTCCCAAGGGATTGGTGCACAACCTGCTAATACAGATTTTTACCCTCTGCAGCTCAAAAATCGAAGTTTTCGAAACTTATTTATTTGATATGGTGATCATGTCGAGTATTTTGTGAGCATGGGGAAGAAGCCGTTGCATCCGCCTCTGCTCATGTCGCGTATTTCATTTTTGGGCCAGACCGTCCTGATACAGACCCCTGCTTTGGGTAGTTCAGAGGCCAAACGAAGAATTGCCATTCAATTTGATGGATCCTTCAAAAGTCTGGTCGTGGATGCGTCGGTGGCAGGGGCAGCTTGCGTTTGCACAGCGCACGCGTGTGTACCCAGCGGTCCCCAGACGGGAGCACACAAGGAGGAAAGCATTCTGGCGGACATTGCAGCTACCTCACTCACTGTATTCTCAAACAGAAAGGTGCGCACTGGCGCCTGACATTGGCTTTTGTTTGATGGGATGATGGGATCCCCCCCCCCCCCCCCACCCGCCCTGAGTGTTGATCAGTGCCTGTTGGTCGCATCCGTCACGCGTGCGCTGCGTGTCGGCCAGCCTCGCTGGAATCAGGTTTCCCACCCTTAGATAAGATTTTGCCATGTCCCAGTGGCGAGCACAGGTCTACCCTGATGCTTGATCTGCTTGACACGTGCTCTCTGTTCTGCACAGTCCTCACCAACGCACACCAAGCAGCGGATTGGAACGAACTGGTGTGTGCTTCACAGACGTGCCCCTCTCGCACAGCATTGGATCAAGGCGGTCCTTTTCCTTTTCGCCGCCCTCAAGAAGCCCCCCCGCTGACGGTTGATTGACAGCGGTTTGGCGACGAAGCAACAGCGGCTGACTGTGGTCGGCGACAAGCTGACGGCGGTTGATGGGCAACCGACAGTAACGGACGGTGGTTGAGGTGGTCAACCAATGCCCACCACAAGTGATGGCATTCGGCGCTCTGCCAGCAGCCAGTCCATGGTTGATCAATGGTGTACGGTGGTGAGTTACCGTACGGTAGTGTACGGTGGTGGAGCTTTGCTGTTTCTGTGGCTTAAGGTCACAGGCGCCATGGGTGCATGGAATTCCAGACGCAGTGCACCCTGGAGGCCATGGACTAGGAAGGGCAGGCTGGCAGGCTTTCTGCATGTCTCAGGCTGGGCAGGTATGACTGCCTCTAATGAACAGGATCGAGGATCTGCTCCCAACGTCACACACCACCAAACAATCGCCAGCGACCCAACCACGTCTGTGACTGAGTGGAACCCAGTCACAGTTGATGTGGCTCAGTAGGGCCCATCCCCCTGCAGGATTGGGTAGTGGCTGTGCCTGTCTTCAGCAGTTGTCCCTGTCACGGGTGCAGTGTAATGTCACCACCTGCCTGCATCTCGTTTTGGCTGTCTGAAGCGCATACAACACGCCTCCAACATCAAGAAATGTGACCACTGCTGCTGCATGCACTCCCGCTGTACTCCATACCCTGCATGCATGCTGACCACTCCCCCCAGGCCGGCCACTCCTCAAACGCTGCAGCCTGTCACCTTGGCACTGTCACCCGAGTGACAGTGTGCAGTGGTTGGGGTGGTTGGATTCTAACAGCAACGCAGTGTTGTATAGAACCGTATCAATTCGAGACCCCCTGATTGAATTCGGTGCCAAATGCAGTGATGCATTATGACGCCAGCGTTTTGGGTTTGAGATGCGCATTTATACGCAGATTGCAAATGGCTAATTTTGAGTCTGTTTGGTATTTTTATGGCGATTCTGTTCATGAGTTCACCTGTGACCTCTCTTTTCCCCCCGCCCGAGCGCCAGGTTCATTTTTCCTTTGTACACACCAAGTGCATCCCATGTGAGCTGCAGAAGTCCCTCCGATTGCGCACCAATTCAATCCGCACTGTCTTAGGCTCCCGGGGGCCTGAGGATTCGACATCCAGCCACCTTTCAGCGAATTATGGTCAGAACAGGTGTGTACTGATGTGACTGGGCTGGGGAACAGGTTGGTTATGCTCAATGCAGCCCCCCCCCCCCCCCTGTGACGACAACCCTTGTCAGAACAACATGAGGTGTTGTTGGAGGTTTTCAGGGTTCTGGAAGGCCAGACCAGGGATGCGCTTAGTGCTTGGCCTACCTTTACGGGGGGTGCCCCACCACCCCGGGGGGCGACTCCGCGGGTCTTAGGACACCAACTCCCCCCCCCCCCCCCCTCAGGGGCTGACTGTGGAGTGCATTACCTCTGGTTTGCATTTATCTGTTTTTTAATTAGGTCACACCCCCCGCCAGGGGCCTCCGGCCAACAGTTAGTTGCCAAAGGTGCCGCCCCTGGGTGTCCATAGGCGCCGAAGGCACGTGATGCTCCATGGGCTCCAAAGGTGCCCAAAGGTGCCAAAGGAAAAATTTTTTTGTCCACTTTGCACCCCAACACTATCCTTAAACCCAACCCTGACCCTAACGCCCGCCCCAACCCTACACCTAGTCCTAATCCTACCCGTACCCCTAGCCCTAACCCTAACCAGGATTGAATATTGGGACCGAGCTGGTGGGGGAAGGAACATTGTCCATCCAGGAAGCTTTAACGACAAATGAGGTAGGCATTGGAAAATGGATGAGAGCGGCTCAAAAGGGGCTCAAAACGGGCTGTATTCATCCGTTTGGGCATCACAGTTGGACTTGGGTCATTTTTGCAAAACCATGGTTTTGACCCATTTTTGAGCCATTTGTGGTCCCAAATTGGCCCATTTTCAAGGCCCTTTCAGCCTCGAGAGAGGCCAAAATTGCTCAACATGGACTCAAAATGGGCTCTTTCCGCTTGTTTGTGCACCCCAAATAGTCCAAAAGTGTCTTTGGAAAAACACATTTTTGATCCACTTTTAATTGATTTTTGGTCCCAAAACAACCCTTTTTCAAGGCATTTTGTGACTCTGGAGTGGCCAAAATGGCTTGCAATGGGCTCAAAAAGGGCCCATTTCACTTGTTTGTGCATTCAAAAATGGTTGAGGATCATTTTTGGAAAAACACGTTTTTGGCCCATTTTTGACTGATTTTTGGTCGCAAAACGGCCCATTTTCAAGGCATTTTGTGATTTTGGAGGGGCCAAAATGGCTTGCAATGGGCTCAAAATGGGCTCATTGCACTTGTTTGTGCATCCAAAATGGTCGAGGATCATTTTTGGAAAAACACATTTTTGGCCCATTTTTGACTGATTTTTGGTCGCAAAACGGCCCATTTTCAAGGCATTTTGTGACTTTGGAGGGGCCAAAATGGCTTGCAATGGGCTCAAAATGGGCTCATTTCACTTGTTTGTGCATCCAAAATGGTCGAGGATCATTTTTGAAAAAACACATTTTTGGCCCATTTTTGACTGATCTTTGGTCGCAAAACAGCCCATTTTCAAGGCATTTTGTGACTTTGGAGGGGCCAAAATGGCTTGCAATGGGCTCAAAAAGGGCTCATTTCACTTGTTTGTGCATTCAAAAATGGTTGAGGATCATTTTTGGAAAAACACGTTTTTGGCCCATTTTTGACTGATTTTTGGTCGCAAAACGGCCCATTTTCAAGGCATTTTGTGATTTTGGAGGGGCCAAAATGGCTTGCAATGGGCTCAAAATGGGCTCATTGCACTTGTTTGTGCATCCAAAATGGTCGAGGATCATTTTTGGAAAAACACATTTTTGGCCCATTTTTGACTGATCTTTGGTCGCAAAACAGCCCATTTTCAAGGCATTTTGTGACTTTGGAGGGGCCAAAATGGCTTGCAATGGGCTCAAAATGGGCTCATTTCACTTGTTTAGGCATCCAAAATGGTCGAGGATCATTTTTGGGAAAACACATTTTTGGCCCATTTTTGACTGATTTTTGGTCGCAAAACGGCCCATTTTCAAGGCATTTTGTGATTTTGGAGGGGCCAAAATGGCTTGCAATGGGCTCAAAATGGGCTCATTGCACTTGTTTGTGCATCCAAAATGGTCGAGGATCATTTTTGGAAAAACACATTTTTGGCCCATTTTTGACTGATCTTTGGTCGCAAAACAGCCCATTTTCAAGGCATTTTGTGACTTTGGAGGGGCCAAAATGGCTTGCAATGGGCTCAAAATGGGCTCATTTCACTTGTTTAGGCATCCAAAATGGTCGAGGATCATTTTTGGGAAAACACATTTTTGGCCCATTTTGGACCCATTTTTTTTATCCCAAAACAGCCTTTTTTCAATGCATTTTGGGATTTTCGGAGGGCCAAAACAGGCCACCACGAGCTCAAACCGCGCCAAAAACACTTGTTTTGGCATTCCATGTGGTCCACGATCATTTTTGAAAAAAGTCTTTTTTTTGCACCCGGTGGACTTTGTTGACACATTTTGGCACCCACTTTGGGCTACCTCATGCAGCTTGCCGCAGCCCACTGGGCCTAGGTACGGGGGTTTGGGTGTCGGTTAGGGCAATTTTGAGGGGTGAAAACCACCAAAAGTGGGTGGTTGTGGGTGGATTAGGTGCGCTCAAAATCGCGTCTTCAGCCACGTAGCCCGAGATATGGTCTGTTTTTGGTTTGGGGCTGTCGGCGGCCAATGTGCACAAATTCTGGGGCTTTTGGGGGCCTTTTGGGGGCGGTTCGCGGACATATTGTGGAGTTAGAGGGCCCTAGAGGGCCCTTTGGCACTGGGAAGTCTAGCTGCACGTGTAGAGTAACCACTATTTCCCTTCATTTGGCTGTTTTCAGCCGCATTTAGGGCGGTTTTCCGCAAAGAAAGGCTGATTTTGGCCCTAAACTGCAGATTTTGAAATGGAGATCCGGCACTTGCAACGCCCATTCCCGGCCGCCACCGTTGACTTTTTGGCTCATACTTTGTGTGGTTGTCCCTCACACCCATAGGTAGCATCCACCAAAATTTTGGCCGAATCCGAAGCACCACGACGGAGATGTGATTTCCCCCCATTTCTCGCGTGCTTGCTGCTTGCTGCTTGCTGCTTGCTGCTCGCTGCTTGCTTGCTTGCCAAACCTATTAGGTCCACCCTAGACTCTAAAGAGGGTTATAAAACCAAGACTGGTTCCACCAGCTCGGTGACCCTAGCCCTACCCCTAGCTCTAAGCCAAGGCTAGGATTAGAGTTAGTTTGGGGGTCCACAATCAGCCATGAACGACATCACCTCGAAGAGAGGTTGTTGGATCACGCGCAGGCGCGGGCGTCATATACCCCCCCTTTTTGGGGGTCATTCGCGTAGCATACCCCAAGGTATGATATTTGATGTCCAACCCCTTGTAAAATCATTATTTTGCCCAATAAGACCATCCCCCAATGGATTTTTTGATTCTGAGGCCTCTGTCCCCTGAAACTGGATATCATTTTCTTGAGGGCGGGGGTTGGGGGGGTCAAAAGTTTGTGCTCACAAGGCTTCAAGCAGTGGGGAGAACCATTACCGTCAGAGTAAGCAGCGGTCCAATGGTAGTGCAACCGACCGCAGATTTTGAGGTTGGCAGTTCGATTCCCGGCAAGCCCACCGTCGGCGCCGGTGCTGCGGTCGGCGAACTGGTGTTCGAACCGCCGACCTACACGTTTGCGGTCGGCTGCTTTACCACGCGACCGCTGCGCATTCTGCAATAGCTGTTCTCCCAACTGCTTGAAGCCGAGTGTGCCACCGAAAATAAACCCAAACTGTGTGTTTCTGTCTGCCTGCCTGCTTGCCCGACCGACTGACTGACTGACTGCTAGCCTGACTAACTGACTGATTGGCTGACTGTCAGCCTCTCTTCGAGGTGCACTGCCGAAGGCAATAGAATTTTTTTGCCAATGGAAAATTGTACTTCACGCGATGTTCCCGAGGCCAACTCCTTGCCATAGGGGCTGGTGCCCCCTGCCAAGCCCCCTGCCAAGCCTGCTCCCAAAGCTGCCAAATCTGGTGCCAAACCCTGAACCAAGAGTGCAGCCAAGGTGGCAGCTAAGCCTGCAGCCCAGCCTGCAGCTGGAGAACCCGTTCCTGTGGCCCCTGTTGAGCATGTGCAGCTCTTCAGAGTCAAATACTCCCGCCAGAGAAAGTGGCACACAGAACCTGTCTCTCAAGAAAGCTGAATATGTATCCCAATAGGCAGTTTCTGTCTCATTTTGTGGTTCATATGCCCTTGTGTCTGCATGTTTTGTTTCGTGTCGCGGGTCATTTTTGCATGCCATTTTGCATTGCTGAAAGGGGCGACTCTCTGGCATCCCGGGATTGTGTATATTGTAGCCGTGTTAAGTGGACAATGCGTATGTAGCTGTGGGTGTGAATGACGCATGGATGAATTATGATGCGACAAGCGATGTTGATGTGACGCTTTGTTATTCAGCCATGGCATTGCATTTGGTGCTTATGGCGGGAAAGCAAAGCAAGAGTTCCGATAGTATTGCACTATCCAATGTTGCTTTCTGTTGCATCAGAAACACAAATATTTTTGATGCATGATCTTCGCAGAAACATAGAGGTGCAGTCACAGGTTTGTATTTCAGTGATGACATTCTATGTAATGCTCATGACGGGCGATCAAAGCAAGATTTGTGGATGTGATGCAAACACGATTTTCCATGCCATTTTGCGTTACTGAAAGGGGTGACTCTCTGGCATCCCAGGGTTGTTTCTATTGTGGGCGTGTTGCGTGGACAATGCGTATGTAGCTGTTGGTGTGACTGACCCCTGTAGATGAATTGTGATGTGACAAGGCATGTTGACGTGACGCTTTGTTATTCAGCCATGGCATTGCATTTGGTGTTCATGGCGGGAAAGCAAAGCAAGATTTCCGATCGTATTGCAGTATCCAATGTTGCTTGCTGTTGCATCAGAAACAGAAATATTTTTGATGCATGATCTTCGCAGAAACATAGAGGTGCAGTCACAGGTTTGTATTTCAGTGATGGCATTCCATGTAAGGCTCATAACGGGTGATCAAAGCAAGATTTGTGGATGTGATGCAAACACGATTTTCCATGCCATTTTGCATTACTGAAAGGGGTGACTCTCTGGCATCTCGTGTGGTGTATATTGTAGCCGTGTTAAGTGAAGAAATTGTATGTAGCTGTGGGTGTGAACAATACATGTGAACGAATTGTTATGTGACAAGGCATGTTGATGTGACGCTTTGTTATTCAGCCATGGCATTGCATTTGGTGTTCATGGCGGGAAAGCAAAGCAAGAGTTCCGATCGTATTGCAGAGTCCAATGTTGCTTGCTGTTGCATCAGAAACACAAATATTTTTGATGCATGATCTTCGCAGAAACATAGAGGTGCAATCACAGGTTTGTATTTGAGTGATGACATTCTATGTAATGCTCATGGCCGGCGATCAAAGCAAGATTTGTGGATGTGATGCAAACACGATTTTCCATGCCATTTTGCATTGCTGAAAGGGGTGACTCTCTGGCATCCCGGGGTTGCTTCTATTGTAGCCGTGTTAAGTGGACAAAGCGTATGTAGCTTTGGCTCTGAATGACACTTGTGCGACAAGCGATGTTGATGTGACGCTTTGTTATTCAGCCATGGCATTGCATTTGGTGTTCATGGCGGGAAAGCAAAGCAAGAGTTCCGATCGTATTGCAGAATCCAATGTTGCTTGCTGTTGCATCAGAAACACAAATATTTTTGATGCATGATCTTCGCAGAAACATAGAGGTGCAGTCACAGGTTTGTATTTCAGTGATGACATTCTATGTAATGCTCATGACGGGCTTTCAAAGCAAGATTTGTGTATGTGATGCAAACACCATTTTCCATGCCATTTTGCATTGCTGAGAGGGGTGACTCTCTGGCATCCCGGGGTTGTTTCTATTGTAGCCGTGTTAAGTGGACAAAGCGTATGTAGCTTTGGGTCTGAATGACACATGTGCGACAAGCGATGTTGATGTGACGCTTTGTTATTCAGCCATGGCATTGCATTTGGTGCTCATGGCGGGAAAGCAAAGCAAGAGTTCCGATCGTATTGCAGAATCCAATGTTGCTTGCTGTTGCATCAGAAACAGAAATATTTTTGATGCATGATCTTCGCAGAAACATAGAGGTGCAGTCACAGCTTTGTATTTCAGTGATGACATTCTATGTAATGCTCATGACGGGCTTTCAAAGCAAGATTTGTGGATGTGATGCAAGCACGATTTTCCATGCCATTTTGCATTGCTGAAAGGGGTGACTCTCTGGCATCACGGGGTTGTTTCTATTGTAGCCGTGTTAAGTGGACAAAGCGTATGTAGCTTTGGCTCTGAATGACACATGTGCGACAAGCGATGTTGATGTGACGCTTTGTTATTCAGCCATGGCATTGCATTTGGTGTTCATGGCCGGAAAGCAAAGCAAGAGTTCCGATCGTGTTGCAGAATCCAATGTTGCCTGCTGTTGCATCAGAAACACAAATATTTTTGATGCATGATCTTCGCAGAAACATAGAGGTGCAGTCACAGGTTTGTATTTCAGTGATATTTTTTCATGCAATGCGCAAGATTTGTGGATGTGATGCAGACAGGATTTTCCATGCCATTTTGCATTGCTGAAAGGGGTGACTCTCTGGCATCCCGGGGTTGCTTCTATTGTAGCCGTGTTAAGTGGACAAAGCGTATGTAGCTGTTGGTGTGATTGACACATGTGGATGAATTGTTATGTGACAAGGCATGTTGATGTGACGCTTTGTTATTCAGCCATGGCATTGCATTTGGTGTTCATGGCGGGAAAGCAAAGCAAGAGTTCCGATAGTGTTGCAGAATCCAATGTTGCTTGCTGTTGCATCAGAAACAGAAATATTTTTGATGCATGATCTTCGCAGAAACATAGAGGTGCAGTCACAGGTTTGTATTTCAGTGATAACTTTTCATGCAATGCGCAAGATTTGTGGATGTGATGCAAACACAATTTTCCATGCCATTTTGCATTGCTGAAAGGGGTGACTCTCTGGCATCACGGGGTTGTTTCTATTGTAGCCGTGTTAAGTGGACAAAGCGTATGTAGCTTTGGCTCTGAATGACACTTGTGCGACAAGCGATGTTGATGTGACGCTTTGTTATTCAGCCATGGCATTGCATTTGGTGCTCATGGCGGGAAAGCAAAGCAAGAGTTCCGATCGTGTTGCAGAATCCAATGTTGCCTGCTGTTGCATCAGAAACACAAATATTTTTGATGCATGATCTTCGCAGAAACATAGAGGTGCAGTCACAGGTTTGTATTTCAGTGATAACTTTTCATGCAATGCGCAAGATTTGTGGATGTGACGCAAACACAATTTTCCATGCCATTTTGCATTGCTGAAAGGGGTGACTCTCTGGCATCCCGGGGTTGCTTCTATTGTAGCCGTGTTAAGTGGACAAAGCGTATGTAGCTGTTGGTGTGATTGACACATGTGGATGAATTGTTATGTGACAAGGCATGTTGATGTGACGCTTTGTTATTCAGCCATGGCATTGCATTTGGTGTTCATGGCGGGAAAGCAAAGCAAGAGTTCCGATCGTATTGCAGAATCCAATGTTGCTTGCTGTTGCATCAGAAACACAAATATTTTTGATGCATGATCTTCGCAGAAACATAGAGGTGCAGTCACAGGTTTGTATTTCAGTGATAACTTTTCATGCAATGCGCAAGATTTGTGGATGTGATGCAAACACAATTTTCCATGCCATTTTGCATTGCTGAAAGGGGTGACTCTTTGGCATCCCGGGGTTGCTTCTATTGTAGCCGTGTTAAGTGGACAAAGCGTATGTAGGTATGGGTGTGAATGACACCTGTGGATGAATTGTGATGCAACAAGGCATGTTGACGTGACGCTTTGTTATTCAGCCATGGCATTGCATTTGGTGTTCATGGCGGGAAAGCAAAGCAAGAGTTCCGATCGTATTGCAGAATCCAATGTTGCTTGCTGTTGCATCAGAAACAGAAATATTTTTGATGCATGATCTTCGCAGAAACATAGAGGTGCAGTCACAGGTTTGTATTTCAGTGATAACTTTTCATGCAATGCGCAAGATTTGTGGATGTGATGCAAACACAATTTTCCATGCCATTTTGCATTGCTGAAAGGGGTGACTCTCTGGCATCCCGGGGTTGCTTCTATTGTAGCCGTGTTAAGTGGACAAAGCGTATGTAGGTATGGGTGTGAATGACACCTGTGGATGAATTGTGATGCAACAAGGCATGTTGACGTGACGCTTTGTTATTCAGCCATGGCATTGCATTTGGTGTTCATGGCGGGAAAGCAAAGCAAGAGTTCCGATCGTATTGCAGAATCCAATGTTGCTTGCTGTTGCATCAGAAACACAAATATTTTTGATGCATGATCTTCGCAGAAACATAGAGGTGCAGTCACAGGTTTGTATTTCAGTGATGACATTCCATGTAATGCTCATGACGGGCTTTCAAAGCAAGATTTATGGATGTGATGCAAGCACGATATTCCATGCCATTTTGCATTGCTGAAAGGGGTGACTCTCTGGCATCACGGGGTTGTTTCTATTGTAGCCGTGTTAAGTGGACAAAGCGTATGTAGCTTTGGCTCTGAATGACACTTGTGCGACAAGCGATGTTGATGTGACGCTTTGTTATTCAGCCATGGCATTGCATTTGGTGCTCATGGCGGGAAAGCAAAGCAAGAGTTCCGATCGTGTTGCAGAATCCAATGTTGCCTGCTGTTGCATCAGAAACACAAATATTTTTGATGCATGATCTTCGCAGAAACATAGAGGTGCAGTCACAGGTTTGTATTTCAGTGATAACTTTTCATGCAATGCGCAAGATTTGTGGATGTGATGCAGACAGGATTTTCCATGCCATTTTGCATTGCTGAAAGGGGTGACTCTCTGGCATCCCGGGGTTGCTTCTATTGTAGCCGTGTTAAGTGGACAAAGCGTATGTAGCTGTTGGTGTGATTGACACATGTGGATGAATTGTTATGTGACAAGGCATGTTGATGTGACGCTTTGTTATTCAGCCATGGCATTGCATTTGGTGTTCATGGCGGGAAAGCAAAGCAAGAGTTCCGATCGTATTGCAGAATCCAATGTTGCTTGCTGTTGCATCAGAAACACAAATATTTTTGATGCATGATCTTCGCAGAAACATAGAGGTGCAGTCACAGGTTTGTATTTCAGTGATAACCTTTCATGCAATGCGCAAGATTTGTGGATGTGATGCAAACACAATTTTCCATGCCATTTTGCATTGCTGAAAGGGGTGACTCTTTGGCATCCCGGGGTTGCTTCTATTGTAGCCGTGTTAAGTGGACAAAGCGTATGTAGGTATGGGTGTGAATGACACCTGTGGATGAATTGTGATGCAACAAGGCATGTTGACGTGACGCTTTGTTATTCAGCCATGGCATTGCATTTGGTGTTCATGGCGGGAAAGCAAAGCAAGAGTTCCGATCGTATTGCAGAATCCAATGTTGCTTGCTGTTGCATCAGAAACAGAAATATTTTTGATGCATGATCTTCGCAGAAACATAGAGGTGCAGTCACAGGTTTGTATTTCAGTGATAACTTTTCATGCAATGCGCAAGATTTGTGGATGTGATGCAAACACAATTTTCCATGCCATTTTGCATTGCTGAAAGGGGTGACTCTCTGGCATCCCGGGGTTGCTTCTATTGTAGCCGTGTTAAGTGGACAAAGCGTATGTAGGTATGGGTGTGAATGACACCTGTGGATGAATTGTGATGCAACAAGGCATGTTGACGTGACGCTTTGTTATTCAGCCATGGCATTGCATTTGGTGTTCATGGCGGGAAAGCAAAGCAAGAGTTCCGATCGTATTGCAGAATCCAATGTTGCTTGCTGTTGCATCAGAAACACAAATATTTTTGATGCATGATCTTCGCAGAAACATAGAGGTGCAGTCACAGGTTTGTATTTCAGTGATGACATTCCATGTAATGCTCATGACGGGCTTTCAAAGCAAGATTTGTGGATGTGATGCAAGCACGATTTTCCATGCCATTTTGCATTGCTGAAAGGGGTGACTCTCTGGCATCACGGGGTTGTTTCTATTGTAGCCGTGTTAAGTGGACAAAGCGTATGTAGCTTTGGCTCTGAATGACACATGTGCGACAAGCGATGTTGATGTGACGCTTTGTTATTCAGCCATGGCATTGCATTTGGTGCTCATGGCGGGAAAGCAAAGCAAGAGTTCCGATCGTGTTGCAGAATCCAATGTTGCCTGCTGTTGCATCAGAAACACAAATATTTTTGATGCATGATCTTCGCAGAAACATAGAGGTGCAGTCACAGGTTTGTATTTCAGTGATAACTTTTCATGCAATGCGCAAGATTTGTGGATGTGATGCAGACAGGATTTTCCATGCCATTTTGCATTGCTGAGAGGGGTGACTCTCTGGCATCCCGGGGTTGCTTCTATTGTAGCCGTGTTTAGTGGACAAAGCGTATGTAGCTATGGGTGTGATTGACACATGTGGATGAATTGTGATGCGACAAGGCATGTTGATGTGACGCTTTGTTATTCAGCCATGGCATTGCATTTGGTGTTCATGGCGGGAAAGCAAAGCAAGAGTTCCGATAGTGTTGCAGAATCCAATGTTGCTTGCTGTTGCATCAGAAACACAAATATTTTTGATGCATGATCTTCGCAGAAACATAGAGGTGCAGTCACAGGTTTGTATTTCAGTGATAACTTTTCATGCAATGCGCAAGATTTGTGGATGTGACGCAAACACAATTTTCCATGCCATTTTGCATTGCTGAGAGGGGTGACTCTCTGGCATCCCGGGGTTGTTTCTATTGTAGCCGTGTTAAGTGGACAAAGCGTATGTAGCTTTGGGTCTGAATGACACATGTGCGACAAGCGATGTTGATGTGACGCTTTGTTATTCAGCCATGGCATTGCATTTGGTGCTCATGGCGGGAAAGCAAAGCAAGAGTTCCGATCGTATTGCAGAATCCAATGTTGCTTGCTGTTGCATCAGAAACAGAAATATTTTTGATGCATGATCTTCGCAGAAACATAGAGGTGCAGTCACAGGTTTGTATTTCAGTGATGACATTCTATGTAATGCTCATGACGGGCTTTCAAAGCAAGATTTGTGGATGTGATGCAAGCACGATTTTCCATGCCATTTTGCATTGCTGAAAGGGGTGACTCTCTGGCATCACGGGGTTGTTTCTATTGTAGCCGTGTTAAGTGGACAAAGCGTATGTAGCTTTGGCTCTGAATGACACATGTGCGACAAGCGATGTTGATGTGACGCTTTGTTATTCAGCCATGGCATTGCATTTGGTGTTCATGGCGGGAAAGCAAAGCAAGAGTTCCGATCGTGTTGCAGAATCCAATGTTGCCTGCTGTTGCATCAGAAACACAAATATTTTTGATGCATGATCTTCGCAGAAACATAGAGGTGCAGTCACAGGTTTGTATTTCAGTGATATTTTTTCATGCAATGCGCAAGATTTGTGGATGTGATGCAGACAGGATTTTCCATGCCATTTTGCATTGCTGAAAGGGGTGACTCTCTGGCATCCCGGGGTTGCTTCTATTGTAGCCGTGTTAAGTGGACAAAGCGTATGTAGCTGTTGGTGTGATTGACACATGTGGATGAATTGTTATGTGACAAGGCATGTTGATGTGACGCTTTGTTATTCAGCCATGGCATTGCATTTGGTGTTCATGGCGGGAAAGCAAAGCAAGAGTTCCGATAGTGTTGCAGAATCCAATGTTGCTTGCTGTTGCATCAGAAACAGAAATATTTTTGATGCATGATCTTCGCAGAAACATAGAGGTGCAGTCACAGGTTTGTATTTCAGTGATAACTTTTCATGCAATGCGCAAGATTTGTGGATGTGATGCAAACACGATTTTCCATGCCATTTTGCATTGCTGAAAGGGGTGACTCTCTGGCATCCCGGGGTTGCTTCTATTGTAGCCGTGTTAAGTGGACAAAGCGTATGTAGCTGTTGGTGTGATTGACACATGTGGATGAATTGTTATGTGACAAGGCATGTTGATGTGACGCTTTGTTATTCAGCCATGGCATTGCATTTGGTGTTCATGGCGGGAAAGCAAAGCAAGAGTTCCGATAGTGTTGCAGAATCCAATGTTGCTTGCTGTTGCATCAGAAACAGAAATATTTTTGATGCATGATCTTCGCAGAAACATAGAGGTGCAGTCACAGGTTTGTATTTCAGTGATAACTTTTCATGCAATGCGCAAGATTTGTGGATGTGATGCAAACACGATTTTCCATGCCATTTTGCATTGCTGAAAGGGGTGACTCTCTGGCATCCCGGGGTTGCTTCTATTGTAGCCGTGTTAAGTGGACAAAGCGTATGTAGCTGTTGGTGTGATTGACACATGTGGATGAATTGTTATGTGACAAGGCATGTTGATGTGACGCTTTGTTATTCAGCCATGGCATTGCATTTGGTGTTCATGGCGGGAAAGCAAAGCAAGAGTTCCGATCGTATTGCAGAATCCAATGTTGCTTGCTGTTGCATCAGAAACACAAATATTTTTGATGCATGATCTTCGCAGAAACATAGAGGTGCAGTCACAGGTTTGTATTTCAGTGATAACTTTTCATGCAATGCGCAAGATTTGTGGATGTGATGCAAACACAATTTTCCATGCCATTTTGCATTGCTGAAAGGGGTGACTCTCTGGCATCCCGGGGTTGCTTCTATTGTAGCCGTGTTAAGTGGACAAAGCGTATGTAGGTATGGGTGTGAATGACACCTGTGGATGAATTGTGATGCAACAAGGCATGTTGACGTGACGCTTTGTTATTCAGCCATGGCATTGCATTTGGTGTTCATGGCGGGAAAGCAAAGCAAGAGTTCCGATCGTATTGCAGAATCCAATGTTGCTTGCTGTTGCATCAGAAACAGAAATATTTTTGATGCATGATCTTCGCAGAAACATAGAGGTGCAGTCACAGGTTTGTATTTCAGTGATAACTTTTCATGCAATGCGCAAGATTTGTGGATGTGATGCAAACACAATTTTCCATGCCATTTTGCATTGCTGAAAGGGGTGACTCTCTGGCATCCCGGGGTTGCTTCTATTGTAGCCGTGTTAAGTGGACAAAGCGTATGTAGGTATGGGTGTGAATGACACCTGTGGATGAATTGTGATGCAACAAGGCATGTTGACGTGACGCTTTGTTATTCAGCCATGGCATTGCATTTGGTGTTCATGGCGGGAAAGCAAAGCAAGAGTTCCGATCGTATTGCAGAATCCAATGTTGCTTGCTGTTGCATCAGAAACACAAATATTTTTGATGCATGATCTTCGCAGAAACATAGAGGTGCAGTCACAGGTTTGTATTTCAGTGATGACATTCCATGTAATGCTCATGACGGGCTTTCAAAGCAAGATTTGTGGATGTGATGCAAGCACGATATTCCATGCCATTTTGCATTGCTGAAAGGGGTGACTCTCTGGCATCACGGGGTTGTTTCTATTGTAGCCGTGTTAAGTGGACAAAGCGTATGTAGCTTTGGCTCTGAATGACACATGTGCGACAAGCGATGTTGATGTGACGCTTTGTTATTCAGCCATGGCATTGCATTTGGTGCTCATGGCGGGAAAGCAAAGCAAGAGTTCCGATCGTGTTGCAGAATCCAATGTTGCCTGCTGTTGCATCAGAAACACAAATATTTTTGATGCATGATCTTCGCAGAAACATAGAGGTGCAGTCACAGGTTTGTATTTCAGTGATAACTTTTCATGCAATGCGCAAGATTTGTGGATGTGATGCAGACAGGATTTTCCATGCCATTTTGCATTGCTGAAAGGGGTGACTCTCTGGCATCCCGGGGTTGCTTCTATTGTAGCCGTGTTTAGTGGACAAAGCGTATGTAGCTATGGGTGTGATTGACACATGTGGATGAATTGTGATGCGACAAGGCATGTTGATGTGACGCTTTGTTATTCAGCCATGGCATTGCATTTGGTGTTCATGGCGGGAAAGCAAAGCAAGAGTTCCGATAGTGTTGCAGAATCCAATGTTGCCTGCTGTTGCATCAGAAACACAAATATTTTTGATGCATGATCTTCGCAGAAACATAGAGGTGCAGTCACAGGTTTGTATTTCAGTGATAACTTTTCATGCAATGCGCAAGATTTGTGGATGTGACGCAAACACAATTTTCCATGCCATTTTGCATTGCTGAAAGGGGCGACTCTCTGGCATCCCGGGGTTGCTTCTATTGTAGCCGTGTTAAGTGGACAAAGCGTATGTAGCTGTTGGTGTGATTGACACATGTGGATGAATTGTTATGTGACAAGGCATGTTGATGTGACGCTTTGTTATTCAGCCATGGCATTGCATTTGGTGTTCATGGCGGGAAAGCAAAGCAAGAGTTCCGATAGTGTTGCAGAATCCAATGTTGCTTGCTGTTGCATCAGAAACACAAATATTTTTGATGCATGATCTTCGCAGAAACATAGAGGTGCAGTCACAGGTTTGTATTTCAGTGATAACTTTTCATGCAATGCGCAAGATTTGTGGATGTGATGCAAACACAATTTTCCATGCCATTTTGCATTGCTGAAAGGGGTGACTCTCTGGCATCCCGGGGTTGCTTCTATTGTAGCCGTGTTAAGTGGACAAAGCGTATGTAGGTATGGGTGTGAATGACACCTGTGGATGAATTGTGATGCGACAAGGCATGTTGACGTGACGCTTTGTTATTCAGCCATGGCATTGCATTTGGTGTTCATGGCGGGAAAGCAAAGCAAGAGTTCCGATCGTATTGCAGAATTCAGTGTTGCTTGCTGTTGCATCAGAAACAGAAATATTTTTGATGCATGATCTTCGCAGAAACATAGAGGTGCAGTCACAGGTTTGTATTTCAGTGATAACTTTTCATGCAATGCGCAAGATTTGTGTATGTGATGCAAACACTATTTTCCATGCCATTTTGCATTGCTGAAAGGGGTGACTCTCTGGCATCCCGGGGTTGCTTCTATTGTAGCCGTGTTAAGTGGACAAGGCGTATGTAGATGTGGGTGTGATTGACACATGTGGATGAATTGTGATGCAACAAGGCATGTTGATGTGACGCTTTGTTATTCAGCCATGGCATTGCATTTGGTGTTCATGGCGGGAAAGCAAAGCAAGAGTTCCGATCGTATTGCAGAATCCAATGTTGCTTGCTGTTGCATCAGAAACAGAAATATTTTTGATGCATGATCTTCGCAGGAACATAGAGGTGCAGTCACAGGTTTGTATTTGAGTGATGACATTCTATGTCATGCTCATGGCCGGCGATCAAAGCAAGATTTGTGGATGTGATGCAAACACGATTTTCCATGCCATTTTGCATTGCTGAAAGGGGTGACTCTCTGGCATCACGGGGTTGCTTCTATTGTAGCCGTGTTAAGTGGACAAAGCGTATGTAGCTGTTGGTGTGAATGACACCTGTGGATGAATTCTGATTGGACAAGGCATGTTGATGTGACGCTTTGTTATTCAGCCATGGCATTGCATTTGGTGTTCATGGCGGGAAAGCAAAGCAAGATTTCCGATCGTATTGCAGAATCCAATGTTGCTTGCTGTTGCATCAGAAACAGAAATATTTTTGATGCATGATCTTCGCAGAAACATAGAGGTGCAGTCACAGGTTTGTATTTGAGTGATGACATTCTATGTCATGCTCATGGCGGGCTTTCAAAGCAAGATTTGTGTATGTGATGCAAACACGATTTTCCATGTCGTTTTGCATTGCTTAGAGGGGTGACTCTCTGGCATCCCAGGGTTGTTTCTATTGTACCCGTGTTAAGTGCACAAAGCGTATGTAGCTATGGGTGTGATTGACACATGTGGATGAATTGTGATTTGACAAGGCATGTTGATGTGACGCTTTGTTATTCAGCCATGGCATTGCATTTGGTGCTCATGGCGGGAAAGCAAAGCAAGAGTTCCGATCGTATTGCAGAATCCAATGTTGCTTGCTGTTGCATCAGAAACACAAATATTTTTGATGCATGATCTTCGCAGAAACATAGAGGTGCAGTCACAGGTTTGTATTTCAGTGATGACATTCCATGTAATGCTCATGACGGGCTTTCAAAGCAAGATTTGTGGATGTGATGCAAACACGATTTTCCATGCCATTTTGCATTGCTGAAAGGGGTGACTCTCTGGCATCACGGGGTTGCTTCTATTGTAGCCGTGTTAAGTGGACAAAGCGTATGTAGCTTTGGCTCTGAATGACACATGTGCGACAAGCGATGTTGATGTGACGCTTTGTTATTCAGCCATGGCATTGCATTTGGTGTTCATGGCGGGAAAGCAAAGCAAGAGTTCCGATCGTGTTGCAGAATCCAATGTTGCCTGCTGTTGCATCAGAAACACAAATATTTTTGATGCATGATCTTCGCAGAAACATAGAGGTGCAGTCACAGGTTTGCATTTCAGTGATAACTTTTCATGCAATGCGCAAGATTTGTGGATGTGATGCAAACACAATTTTCCATGCCATTTTGCATTGCTGAAAGGGGTGACTCTCTGGCATCCCGGGGTTGCTCTTATTGTAGCCATGTTAAGTGGACAAAGCGTATGTAGCTGTTGGTGTGAATAATACATGTGGATGAATTGTGATTTGACAAGGCATGTTGATGTGACGCTTTGTTATTCAGCCATGGCATTGCATTTGGTGCTCATGGCGGGAAAGCAAAGCAAGACCTCTGATTGTATTGCAGTATCCAATGTTGCCTGCTGTTGCATCAGAAACACAAATATTTTTGATGCATGATGCAGAAACATAGAGGTGCAGTCACAGGTTTGTATTTCAGTGATGACATTCCATGCAATGCTCATGACGGGCGATCAAAGCAAGATTTGTGGATGTGATGTAAACACGATATTCCATGCCATTTTGCATTACTGAAAGGGGTGACTCTCTGGCATCCCGGGGTTGCTTCTATTGTAGCCGTGTTAAGTGAAGAAATTGTATGTAGCTGTGGGTGTGAATAATACATGTGAATGAATTGTGATGTGACAAGGCATGTTGATGTGACGCTTTGTTATTCACCCATGGCATTGCATTTGGTGCTCATGGCGGGAAAGCAAAGCAAGAGGTCTGATTGTGTTGCCGTCTCCAATGTTGCTTGCTGTTGCATCAGAAACACAAATATTTTTGATGCATGATCTTCGCAGAAACATAGAGGTGCAGTCACAGGTTTGTATTTCAGTGATAACTTTTCATGCAATGCGCAAGATTTGTGTATGTGATGCAGACACAATTTTCCATGCCATTTTGCATTGCTGAAAGGGGTGACTCTCTGGCATCCCGGGGTTGCTTCTATTGTAGCCGTGTTAAGTGGACAAAGCGTATGTAGATGTGGGTGTGATTGACACATGTGGATGAATTGTGATTTGACAAGGCATGTTGATGTAGCTCACCGGATTAAACCGTACCTGGGGTTCGGCGTAACTATCGGCTCGGCGTACTTTCGGCCGGCCGATCGGCCGGCCGAAAGTACGGTTTAATCCGTCATCCCCTCCCCCTTATTTTGGCCAAAAAAATGGCCAGAGGTACGGCCGTACTTTCGGCCGGCCGAAGGTACGGCCGTACCTTCGGCTAGCCGATCGGC
The DNA here is from genome assembly GCA_964036045.1 of Eutreptiella sp. 'Long Island Sound 2002'. NCBI lineage: Eukaryota > Euglenozoa > Euglenophyceae > Eutreptiales > Eutreptiaceae > Eutreptiella > Eutreptiella sp. 'Long Island Sound 2002'. The sequence goes on from OZ038385.1 coordinate 79,875,006, forward strand.
CGGCCGAAGGTACGGTTTAATCCGTCACCCCCCCTTGTACTAGGGCCACAGGCAAGGCGGTGTACACAGAAGGCGGTGCACACACAAGGCGGAACACACAAAAGGCGGTCTGTGGCCACCGCAGGAGTCACGTTATTAAAGGGGCCACAGGCAAAGCGGTACACACAGAAGGCGGTGCACACACAAGGCGGAACACACAAAAGGCGGTCTGTGGCCACCGCAGGAGTCATGTTATTAAAGGGGCCACAGGCAAGGCGGTACACACAGAAGGCGGTGCACACACAAGGCGGAACACACAAAAGGCGGTCTGTGGCCACCGCAGGAGTCATGTTATTAAAGGGGCCACAGGCAAAGCGGTGCACACACAAGGCGGAACACACAAAAGGCGGCCTGTGGCCACCACAGGAGTCGCGTTATTAAAGGGGCCACAGGCAAAGCGGTACACACAGAAGGCGGTGCACACACAAGGCGGAACACACAAAAGGCGGTCTGTGGCCACCGCGGGCGTCTTGTTATTAATGTACGGGGGGGGGGGGGGTTGTTAGTATATGGGGGTATTACTACAAGGGGGCGTGACGGATTAAACCGTACCTTCGGCCGGCAGCATGAGTCTCCTGAGCGCCCGGAGCCTGGAGGCCATCTGCTCCACTGCCCCACTACCAGGTCACACAAAACGGGCACACAAAACACCAACAACAGCCAACCATTTTCCAAGCAAGTATGCCAACATGCCCCCAGCCCACGAGCCTAGGGACCCTGACACCTACAGGCCAGCCTGTATCCGGCGCTCGCTCGCACCAGGGGCTAGGGGCTCTGTTTTGACTAGTCAAAATCAACTTTGTTTACCTAAAACGGGCCTCTAATTTTTTTGTCCATCAGCATCTCCCTTTTTTCCAATTGGCCTGGGTTGATCCTTCAGAGCCCCCCCCCCCCCCGGGGCCGCCTTGGTTCAGCCCTGGATCAGTCATGGGCGGTCAAGATTGTGGACTGGTGTTTGTTTTCACTGATTCCCTCATTTGCATGTGCACGTGCCAGTGGTTGCGTTTGCTCATACGTGTGGTGCACTGGTGCCTCGAAACGTGCTGTTTCAGGTCTGCGGCGGTCCGATCGAGCTCCCAGAATGCGTATGGATCGCAGGGCTACACCTCACCAAACGGCAGGTCACGTAATTACTAAGGCCTTTGTTGATCTGTTTCACAAGGCTGACCCGTTTCATCAGAGCCTGCCAAGTGTCTGATGCAAGCCCTCCAAGGCCGCAGATTGAGAGCCTGTGCATCAGGACCCATTTCAGGCTGCGTATAATGTAAATGCTCTCAGGCAGGTTCCCCGGCATCCCTTGCTGGGTCTCGTCCATGGGATCCGGTGCAGGGGATCAGGGGCTTCCCACTCTGTTGTTCGACACATGTCCCCACGTTTTTGGTCCGCTTGGCCACAAGTGGGTTTCCAGTACCAATCCCAACGGGTAGTGTAGCTTGGACACGGCGTATCTTGGACAGGGGAGGGTGTTACCCTATCGTATTTGCCTCTTGCACAGCTCTGGCGAGGACGTGGGCCGAGCCCCTGGCTTCTTGTGGGCCCTAGACCAGGCATTCACCCTCCGCCAATCGCCCTGCCCAAAAGAACTCTGGTTTTCCTTTCACCCGCTGTTCTCCCTTGGGCTGTGGTCTTGTTCTGGAACATGTGACCCTGTTCCAAAGGCCCCGAGGGTGTCCCCGTTGCAGTGCATGCTGTGCGCCCCGCCGTGAGATAACGGGGCCTGTTGTTGTGGTGGCCGCACAGATCGACAGTGGTGCAGGGGCAGTAGAAGATCTGGCCTGACGGACAGAAGCTTTCCTTCCTTGCTGAGCACTGTTCAAGAGCATCTGAGTCAGGGTTGGCCTATGTGCGACAAAACAGCAGGCGAGCATGCATCTTCCCCCTGCTTTGCCTCTGGTGGTGTGTGTGGTCGAGTCTGGCATGAGTGTAAGATCATGCCAGCCACCTCAAAAGCTTCTGCAGTGGAGCTGTGACCTTGCTTATTTGGTCCCCTGCCGTATGCTGCAATCCTACCCTATTGTCAAACGCCATGCCACAGCATGGCGGTCCTTTATCACTACCCCTCATTTGCCTTGCGCTGAGAACACGGCTGAGGAGCACCAAGGACCGGCAGGTTTGTCAGCGGACCGACAGCGAGTGCTGGCCAGCCGGCGGTGGTCGCATGATTCATGGCAGCTAGTGTCCAACCGGTGGGCGGTTTACCATGGCAGTTGAGCCACAGAAGTTGGTGGTTCGCTGATGGCGACCGACGTGCCTTTCTCAATGGCGGTGAATCGTTTTTTTTTCTTTTTTCCTTTTTTTTTTTTGAATCCGGGAAGGCCTTGTGCTTCCGTAGTCATTGGCCATTGTCATGTGTGGCATAGTAACCCCCGTAGTGTGTGGGTATTTACTTACTTACTTACTCATACAGTTTAGGACCAACCCTTGCGTTTCACCGCTTATTCGCTTATCATGACCTGTGTCCACTTACTCAAGGCATCCTAGCAGTTGACACAGGCTGAAATCCCACCTCACTGTGCAACGTGGAGTATCTGGAGTATCAGCCTTTGTTCACCTGAGGGCCTGTGAGCTGGGCAAGATCAGCCCCCTGGTGGCAGCCAGTATCTTGCCATGACAGAATGCTATACTGCCGCAGTGGGGCCATGACAGAATGCTATACTGTTGCAGTGGGTGCCGGGAGCGGTTGGTAGGGGGGTATAAGAGTTGGCGATGTTTCTGGGTCCACGTGCCGTACCAATAGCGTGTGCAGTATGCGCACTTTTTTGCCGGGGTGCGGAGGGATATGCGCTACAGCAGCCTTACCATGCAAAACACCCTGCAGCTACTCCAGGTCCTCTGCATGCTGTGCCCCTCTGCAATCCGATCCGACTGTCCTCCATGTGCCTCTGGCATTGAAACTACCCACATTGGGCCCTGCTTGGGCTTGTCGCACCTGCTTTTTGTCTTGTTCGGGTCAGGAGCTAGTGGCACTGCGAAGGCAAGGAGCAGTGGGGTACGCTACAGGAGGCGGGGGGGTTGACCAGAAGAGGGAAGCCCCTGTGTGCTGACCTGCCGTAGGAGCACGGATCTGTGGCAACCAAATGTGTGGACTGGTACGAGAAATACCAGCAACGGATTCTGCAGCCCCTCAACACTGACCCCTGGCCCTCCTCTTGCCCTCCTTAGGATCCTGAGTACCAAATGCCCAGGGGGCTGCGATCTATAGACATGCATGGCCACTTTGGCGTGAGTTTATGCGTGAGAGTTCCAGAGAGCTCCAGCGGGCAGTGTTCCAGGATGTCATCCATTGCTGCCGTGTCAGCCACCCCCCCCCCCCCCCGCCCCCGCCAGCTCACCTTAATTAGGTTGAACACCCCCACCCTTGTGCTTGCACGGTGACCCCGTATGAGCATCTTCTTCTGACCAGGGTTTTGTTGTCAAAAATGCAAGATGACATACTTGTGAGCCAGTTGTCATGTCATAAGTTCAATGCTACAAATCATTTTTCTAGGTGCCGGGTGCTCGAAGCATGAAGCAGTGGTGGGAGTGGTGCCAGTGCTTAATATGACCCTTGAAGCCTACTTCGCTTGTGTGGGTCTCAGAACCCACATGTGAGCAGGGTGTCTGTGCTTTGTGGTGCAAAAAAGAAATATTATTGTTATTGTTGTGATGATGATGATGATTATGATGAAAGTCCTCCAGCCCCAAGGTCGGCAGACTCATGAATCAAAGCAGTTATGAGCATCACTAATGTCAAGAGGCTGAGTCATGTCTGTGAAGTTTTGTGCCTGCTCACCATGGCAATCTGCTGGGAACTGCAGCCCTTTCTCTCTGTGTTGATGTAATTTGCAGCGAATGTTGCTGCAAATGGGTGCCCGTGGGCCGCGCGTAAGCCCAGCCCTGTCCAGCTGCGGGATCGTCTGACCGTCGTCATGCCGGCCTTTGGCACTTGAATTAAATTGAATTGAATTGAATTGAATTAAATTGAATTGAATTGAATTTGCGCAAGGGGTAAGCACGCAGCCACACGATTCACCCAAAGTATTCTAATTAACCCTGACCCACTGGCCCCCTTCTCTCAACAAGGACACACGTGTGTTCTTGTGCTGTGTTTTTGCAGCCCTATTGATGTGGAAGGCAGGTGCCATGAGGCGCCCGGATGCACCAAGCCCCCCCCCCCCCCAATGTAGTCAGCGAGTCTGTGCGTGTGCCAGGGCCAAGGAGAGGCCAAGAGCCAGGGCAGCGGGCACAGGCAGGCGAGCGCCCAACACCTAAACCTCCGTCCTCTGCCCTATTGACGTGGATAACCAGAGCCTCATTGCTAGTGTTTTAGGAGAGGCTGTCCTTTGCAGCAAGCCAAATAGGTGGCAATCTCGATTGTGCACACACACACAAACACACGCGCGTGCGCCTTGTACAGCAACCTCCCTCATACCATGAGAGCATGAGAACATGCATCTAAACCTCTGGAATTGCGAAGGGATTGCAGCAGAATGGACAAGACAGATGGGCGCTCAGGACAGCGTTAGGGTTTACATGTCAGAACTGTGGAAATATGCCGCAGTTCCTGGTTGGCGAACAACGGTGGTGGGACTGGTGGGACTGACAGGCGTTGATGATCATCAGGGAACGTTTGGCGGGTCACCAACAGCAGCTGCTGTGCAGCTGGTGCTGCTTGGAGGTGGGCATCATGGAGTTCAGCAATGAGTGACCCCCCCCCCCCCCCGCCCCAAATTGGGGAATGAAGCGCCGGATACTTAGCTAACATATACCTTCATCCCGCCCCCAAATCGCGGACCACCGTGGCTCATCCAGGTTTATGCAAAGGTTGATGAGCAACTGATGTCTAATCCCACTCTGCCTGCATAACATTGGTACTCTCATCAGGTACACCCGGCGCCAGCGTTTCTCTCTGCTTTATTGGGTCTGTGTTCGTCCAGTCCCCTGCCAACCCCGTGCAGGTCCCGTGCAGATTCCAACCCCGTGCAGGTCTGGGATGCGACCATGTTGCCACTGATCCCTGGTGTCTTCAATGAGCGTGATCTGTGATATGGGGAACCCTGCCCTCTGGATCTGTGTGTTCGTGTGCTCCATGGAGGCAATTCGCCTTTTTGCTGCAGAGTGTTCACAATTCCATCCTTCAGTTGCTCTGTGCAAAAGCAGGGCTGTCATTCACCGAGCTGCTCTTGTTTTATAAAGTAATGTCCATTTTAGGCCGCGGAACTGTGGTGAACCAACGGTGGTTGAACCTACAACAGTTGGTGCGTAACTCGCAGCATGCTCTGCTTTTTGGAGGTGTTGAGGAGCCCAGCACTATCTTTGCGCTGGTTTGGGTAAGGACAGGCAGCAAGCCGCAATGATTGTTGTATTGTCCTGTATTGAGTGAGAAAACTATCCTACGCATTGTGGCATGGAAGAAGAGCTGCAGACGAATGCAGGGGTTATAGAGGGGAAGCATAAGCGGATAGATGCAGCACCCCTTCACCACCACCATCTGTGACCCCCACCCGCAAAGATCACCATGACTTGCTGGGTTCCACTACTGGGTTACTGCTGCCACAGTGCAATGTTCCAGTTCGCTTGGGACACTGCTGTGCTGTTGGTGCCCACTGTACTGCATCTGCATCAGATATGGACCCTATGAGGGGCGTCTCTGGGGGAACGTTAGCGCGCCGGGCGCGCGCCGGGCATCTTTTGTGACCCGTGCCCTACTACGTGGACTGTTGCCGTTGATATGTTGGGCAACATTATATGGATTTGCCCCTTGGCCCCCGGGACATCAGCAGATGTTTTGATTTGGGATGGGTATGGACCTTCTCGTACCCGAGGTGATTTCTTTGATTTCGAAGTTGGGGGCCATGATGGTGCTTATAAAGGCCGGATTCATGTCATTGTGCCATTCATTGGAAGAAAGAATGGCACTTTGATAGCCGGCCAACAATGTTACAATGACGTGCACGGGTGGTACACGGCACACATTGAGCAGCTGTTTGCTCGGTTGTGGCACGCAAGATGAGGCAGAGGATGAGGCAGAAGTGTGTGTGTGTTGTGTTGCCAGAAACGCTCCACCGTCGCAGTTTGTGATGAGTGTAAGGAGCACTATTGTACTGAATGTATTGACACCCACACTTGTGGGACCAATGTTGTTTGTTAAGTACAATACAGATGACAGTTGGAGTTGCTGAATTCACAGATATTGCTTTATTATGCAACGTGCTTTGTAGGGAAGGTGTGCAGTGCAACGTGGGCTGCTTGGGGGGCTTCTTCATGAGAGGGTAAATCTGGGGCTGAAGTCGGGATAGTTAATAGAAAAGTAGCGCGCCGGGCAAACATCCCCCCCCTGTGTTGTATGTATGGGGGCGTACCGTGCGCTGTGCGAAAAGTAGGCCATTCTCCACCACCTGTAGGCAGTTTTTCCCCTTCTTGCGTGTATGTGACCTTGCAAACGGACACCCTGAGGCCGGTATATGGTGATACATTCTCAGGTTGTCTGCCGCGGGGCATCATCTTTTGCTCTCATTTTTTAGACCCTCTATTGCATTCACCATGGACTTTAATGTTGGAGACAGGGTGTTCCACACTCGCTCCAATGGGGTGCGAGTTCCTGCCACAATGGTGGGGTTTGCGCCCGACGGATTAGTCCACTTGGAGTATTTCCGAGACGTGGTGAAGGTGGTGAATCGGCAGTGCAAAGTTGAGTCCATCTCCTTTGCCATCCCGAGTGTCGACTCACCTCCCCCCTGCTCACGCAGCCCTTCGCCGCCGCTTGACGATCGGGGAAGGAGTCCATCAAAATCGGCCACTCCACCATCCCGTGCAAAGCCGCGCGCCCCCAAGACTACACAACGGTCTCGGGAGGCTGGCATGTGAAGACCTTGAAGGGTGGGCTGAGTTCGGTAAGTTCAGAAGATTGGAAGGAAGTTGTTGAATGGCTTGTTTTGGACATTGGATAATTCTGAGAACACGACAAGTTTGAATTTCGGAGTTTTGAATTGCTTATGCATGCTTCTAGAGGTGGCAGGTTTTCAAGGCTGTTTCCGGGGTAAACACCGTAATAACTGGCGCTGTGCACGCGCTGTGCGAAAACGCCCCCTATGTGTGTTGTATGACATGCATGACATGCCATTGTCCGAGTTGAGTTGTTTACAACGGTTTATTTGGCAAAATTTAGGCCAGTTGAACGAAGATATAACACTGCTCCAACCTTAGCAGTACCTGCACAGCGCCCACACACGTGCCGCTCTTCCGCTGCCAAAAATGATGATCTGTCTGCACTGCTGCCCAAGGAGTGTCACCCGGGGGGTTTGTTTGCTGATTCCACAAGAAGCAAGACAATTTCACACCAGTAGATGTACCAGGTGTGCATCATCTTTTGTTCTTTGTTTTTGTTATTTTTTTGCCTGCTTCAGACGATGCATATTGTTCTGCTGATGCTACGTCCGTCTGAATTGCATCGTAGATGTGTGCCACAGGACACATAACCTTTTCCTCATGGCCTATGGGCAGCATCCCCGTGTATTGTGTTGCCACAATCATGGAAGGCCATTGCTGACATAACCTGTTCCTCTCACCATGCATTTTGACCTCACGCGCACGCAACACAGAAGTGATTTTCAACCTCGGCATACGCGGAAAGCCGTCAAAAAAAATTATGTATGCCAGAATCCCGAATCCAGTGTGCCCAATCTTCTGCAGATTCACAAAGCCCAAACGTCTCGAATGAGGACAGGGATCTTGTCTCAAATGAGGTATTGCTGTTTGGCTGCATGATTGCTGAACAATGCAAGTCCACAAAGGCGGAGGGGGGCTTTCCTGCTCTTCGTCACATTTTGGACCAGTTTTTTGGCCTTTCCCATCCGTGACCCTGTGCTGGTGGAGCTCTGTAGCTTCCGTCACTGCCCCCAGCCGCCGCCCCTGGGGTATGGCCTGTCCTGGGCTTTTGTATGTCTGGCATGAGTTGGGACTCATGTTTGCAACAGCATGCCTCAAGTCATTGCTTTTTCCTTCCGAGGCAGACATTGCAGCTGATACGATGAGCAGCACACCTCACTTGCTGCTTTCCGTGCTGCTGGGTGGATGCCATGGTGCTTTTTCAGGCACGTTTTGCCCTACTAGATTTGCAGCTGTATTGGACAGGAGTCTGACACTATTGGGAAATCATTCCGCAGCCATTGAGCTGTGGGGTGCCATGAGGGCCACCCAATGTGTAGCTTGTTGTCCAAGAGCATCTTGTTGCCAATTTACTGGCAAACGTTATGAGGACACCCATTATAAGGCGAGCTTGTCAACCTAGTGTTCAGATTTTGCAGGCAGGAAGTCTAGCCCAGGCTTTTTCTACCAGTGCAACTCCGTAGTTGTTGGCCCCGCACTGTACAACACTCCTAGGTACGTTGCATATGGGAATTACATTTTGGTACAGGTTAGGTTTTCATCCTGAGTACTGAGAAAAATGTCAAGGCAGGTTTTTCCGCAGGCAGGATGTATGTTTCATCTGGTTCACACATCTCTCATGATGCACCAACGAATACCTTCACATCCCCCATGCATATGGTATATCTGTGCATGGCATGTTTTGATCAGGTGCATTCAATTGTACTCTGGCGTTACAGTCCAAAATTTTCTCTCGGTGATTTTCCAGTCTGCTGTCCAACATGCATATGATTGATTCACAGCACAGCTCATACGGAAATTTAGCGTTGATGCAGTGTCAGTTTTGCATTGTTTGTACCATCCAGTGAAAGGTATGACTGCTGCCACATCCGCTTTTTCCAAATTTTGGCGCATATTCTTATGTGTTTCACTTGTCCTGCTTCACCATTTCCTCCCTCCCACTTGATTTCTGCAGCACTGTTGCTGTGTGTATAGATGTGCAAGATGGGGCAATTGGGTTTCGTGGCTACCCCTGAGGGGGGTGAGATGAAGGGTGTGGAGACCATGGCTATGGGGCCAGATGCAATGGGCAGGATGTGAAGGGAGATGCAAGCGAGGAAAACGGACACAATGCACGATATGCGGGGAGGACCATGGGCCGACGTTGCCGGAGCGCCTGATGGAATGCGGACGGTGGAAGGGTTTCTTCTGGAAGGTTTGGGATGATGCATGGGATCAAGAACGCGACAAGGCGGTGCAATGGAGACGTACAGCCACAAGGGAAGAATTGCTGGACTGCACCATGCTCTGGATACCCGCCACACCGGCCAGCAGCCTGGGGCTTAAGGCATACGCCTTGCGGAAGGAGATTGCGCATTTCCAGCACGCGCTATCCCTTGGGGACCAGCTACGGTCGCGGCTACCCATCCCTGAAGCGGAGGATTACGAGGGACCGCAGAAAGCCAAGCTTTGGTACGGCAAGTTGCGACCAAGACCATTCACACCCAACCCCACGGTGTGGCGCCTCCGCCAACAGGTACGGCTACCCAGTCGGATGTTCTCGGAAGGACGGAGGGCGACGGACAACCACAGCTGACTGTGGACAGGTGCACGCCACTGACTGATGCATGGTGGAAATGTTTGCTGAACGAACAAGGAGAGCTGGAGAGATTGGACGATGCAAGGATCCTGGTTTCACAGCCGTGGGGATTGAGATTCATGGGAGGGGCAATTGTGCTGGATGGAGCAGCGCTAGAGGCGACCCGCGAGACCAAGGGATGGCTGGAGCAGCACAAGGTTCTGCAGGGTTCTGGATGGAATATATGACGTCGCTAAGGGCGATCAACGGGGATATTTAATGGTCGGAAGACTGACAGGGTTGGTTCACAATGGGGGTGCTTTAAGCACAGTGCGGGCGCAGTGTGCGCGCAGTGCAACTCTGCAACTAGGGTGTCCGGCCGTACTAGAGACCCATATTTTGAGATACTAGGGGCTCCTAGGGGCATCATGGTGACCCTTTGCGGAGGTTTTGATTTCTGATTTTTGTCCATTTTTGTTTGGGGATCCCCGAGAATGCAGGGGTGACGTAGCATTTCCGCCCTTTTTTGGGCCCCAACCTTCCGGTGCTTTTTGGAAACCGGGACAATTTTTGAATCCACCGTTTCATACCAGGGGCATCATGGTGACCCCTAGCGTACGGTTTCATTTCTCATTTTGTCTTTTTTGTTGGGGACCCCCAAGAATGCAGGGGTGACGTAGCATTTCCGCCCTTTTTTGGGTCCCAACTTTCCGGTGCTATTGAGGAAACCGGGACAATTTTTGAATCCACGCTTTGTGGCGTCCTCCCCCGAGTTGGGGTTAGGGATTCAAAATCCACGCTTTGTTGTCGCGTTGGGATTAGGGATTCACAATCCACCCTTTTTTGCGTGGCTTTTTGAGTTGGGGTTAGGGATTCACAATCCGGGCTAATTCTAAGGGGGTTACCCAGAGGTGTGCTTGGGGGCTTTTCAGAGGGAACATAGTCTAAAAGTAGCGCGCAGTGCGCACACAGTGCAAAATTTCCCCCATGGGTGCACTTGTATAGAACAGGCTTGGCGGGAGGCATGGAAACATTCGTGGACGCGCAACGCAAGGAAGTTGCTACGGCGGGCGGGGTGAAGAAGTAGGAGAATGTTTGTGAAAAGTATTTTTGGAATGCAAAATTAGCATATGTTGTTGTGTAGTATCTTTGTATGTAGGTTTACGGAATGTATAAGGTGCTTCGTTTCTAGGGGTGTGGGCCAGTAACCATAGGAATACATTCAGAAAGTGATTAATTTTTTCTTGGAGCGTGTTTCGGGGTAATTATGTCAAGTTTACACGTATGATGGAAGCCAAGATTGCTGCAAATGATATACATTGCAGGGTGCGTCCACAACGTTTTTTACTATGGATCGCTATATGCTACACGGAAAGGAGGTGAAGGTAATTCCGTTAAGAGCACAAGTGCTCTCCAAACCCCTATGCAGCAAACTTTGGAGTGTGCTGCTTTTGTATGTGGGTTTTCTACTTGTGTATTTTGGCCGACTTCTACGGGTGTGGGTCATCGATTTTGGCAATGATTTGGACAATGGATTGTTTGCTTTGTAGTCATTAAAGGTTTGGTTGCACAACCAATCAACACTATATCACTCTATGACGCGGTCAGATAAATAATTCATTCTCCTCTGCACTGCAATTCTTCGCTTGCGTGCAAGTGCATGTACCTTGCAAATGGACATGGTTTCCAAGAAATCTCATCAATGTTGTATTTTAAACAACGTTATCATCAATTACACTCCATTTCAAAAGATATGATTGGTTAGGTAACATATGCCGGAAGTTGGTGAAGTGTTGGTGTGGTGGGAAAGAGCACGACCACAAGAACACACGGCATGCATAGGAAGATCTGTTCCATGAGCGAACGAACGAACCGTAACGACTCTCCAAGGGGATGGAAAGGGTGCTTGCACCATCAAAAGCATAATGTGTAGCATGTTATTGTGGATACTTTGTATCGCCCCATTGTAAGTAGCTTTGAGGTCTAAAGAGAAAGTTTTAAAAGAGTTCTTTCAACTCTTTGTTGTGCCTCTCCTGCTGCTTGCTGCTCGTGTAGGGTTCCTGCTGCTTGTTTTTGATGAGGAAAATGTTTTGTTGATGAAATCAAACCAATTCAGGATAACCCAAGCCAGAGATGAGCAAGTAGAAGACAAACAGGATCAAAGCATGAAGGGCTGCAGTCACAAAGAGTTAGATGAAGAAAGATATCAACAATAGACCACAGCAATAGACATTCAATGCAACTCACGTTGAAATATTTTACATGATTGAGAAAAACTGATTGGAAAACTGCCCCAAGGGCTCACACTCTCCATAGTGCCATCTTAAGATGTGCACTCTTTGTTTTTGGGTCCCATAGGTGCTGAGGTGGCATTGCTTGTGGCGCTGAGGTCACTGCCATGTTACATGGGAGCTTCCTACTTAGCTAGGCTGACCGGGTATTGAACCCCGGACCTCTCAAAAAGAGGTACCCCAGCCCCTAGGGTGCATACCACTAGGATAGCTAAGAATTCATGAGAAAACATAGATAAATTCATAGGCTCTGCCTCAGTATATCAGTGCCTCAGTCAACTCAGGAAAAGTTGTTTTAGTTCACATTGCTTGGGGATTAAGGGGTCCACACAATATCCTGATTTAGTGTTTGGTTCTATAGGTCAAAATGTGTTATCACCCCTTTTGGTTTGGCCAATACTAAGATAAAAATGCAAGAGTGCTTAGAGCACCTCTAATACAACTAAAGTATACCCTAAAGCATTGGAAAAGCACTTTTTCTTACTCCCCCCTTGTGCTGTGGTGGCCACCACTGTCGCATTTTCAAGAAAAAGGCATTTTTTCTGGGCCTTTCCTTTGTTGCCACACCTACTTTAAAATACCCATAGCTTCCCTAACACTGGAAAAGAGCGCTTTACCATGGCCAGCGACTCTTACTGCATTGTTCATGACAATTTCCATCAGAAAACTCAGCGCTCTTGGCGCTACGGGGGTTCTTGTGGCTTGGTGGGGTTAGAATAGGGCATGCAAAGACCATATTCATATGCATCCCTCCCTCCAAGCTGCAGCGTGACACAACCAAACGGGAGACTCTCATAGGACGCTCGATCTGAGTCTCCTGGGACCTGATGGAGACACATGTCCTGATCCTGGGGCGAGGGGGCGAAAATCAAATCAAAATTGCCCCCTGGTGGGGTCTTGGGTTCTGGTTCAGTCTCCTGCTGCTGCTTTTCGGCCCGAACAGCGGCCTACTCAGCGACGCTTCGCGACGATATCTGTACAACAGATGAATGGAAGGATGGGGGACGAATCCACGCAAACGCGAAGCGACAACACCTAAGTTCCTCAAATGACGACGTAGAATTTTTCTGAAAGCACATAGCTGACCACAATCTGCTTCTGCATCAGATGCACATTTTAATAAAATCTGCGGTCATCTCCTGATTTTTTAAATCAGGAAATTCCCACGCAGAAAAAGGGGGCGCGCCGGAGCGGGTCCTAACGAAGTGCCGGAAAACAAAGAATTAATAAGATTATAAATGTATGTTACGTATAATGAAGAAAATGAGAAGAGACACACATAAATAAATAAACATGGAGATTCCACCCACACTGACAGAAAGAATCAAAAATCAAAGAATTCAAGAATCAACAAAAAGACTTCAATGAATCAGGTATAAACCACCGGTGTGCTCGTCTCGTATGCAGCATGCACATTGCTCGTCTCGTGTCTCCGTGAACGAGCCTTGTAGTAGCGCTAACAAACGATAGAGGGCTAGATTAGTAAGATTGCAGATAATTAGAGGTGAGATTGGGTGAGTAGAACATACACACGAGTGCATAAACGATTTGCTCGCTTGTGTTTCAATCTGCACTTCCACCTTGCTCTCTCTTTCCAGCGGTGAGTAAGGTAGGTAAGCCAAGGAGGGGCCACCACCTGGTAGAGTTCCTGATCTGGGTATGGAAGTGAGATTGGTTAAAAATAGGAGTTTGGAACCATCGTGCATGCTCGTGCATTCACGTGGCGCATTAAAGGGTAGGCCACGCGAGGTGCGCACGGTACAACCCTTGTTTAGGTTACCCAGGGGCTCCACCCCATGTTCTTTAATTGACAGGGCCGAGTTCCTTCAGCTTGCTTGCATGACAGGGCAGTTTGGGAACAGCGTATTATAGGGCTACCTGAGAAGCATATAACACGTGGAGATAGTCTTGGTTCCTCAGTCTCAAACTGTCCTTCATTTGCCTCTGTTTTACAGGTGGGAAGGTTAGGGCGATTGGTGCAGCAGCGATTTTTTTTCTGCCCTGCTAAACAAGGGCGGTGAACACACCATACAAATTACTCCGCCTCTGCCTGTGAGAGAGCAGCGAGTCCGACTCCATCGACATATGCGCCGTGCACGTTCAAAGAGCACTCCTTCCCTCCAATCCCTAGCAGGGAAACGTGTTGTGGCGTCCCTGCTAGGCCACAGACGCTTAGTAGCTCTGTGTTCTCCTGCCATCTCACAGGTGAGCCATTAGGGCTCGTGATCTCTTCACCAACACCACCCAGTAGAGCGTGCGTGTAGGAGTGGTAGTCCTGAGTGGGGGCTTGAGCCTCATGACCAAGTGCTCGCCCACCAAGGAGGGTGCCACTGTAGAGTGTGTAGGACATGTAGTGCGAGTGTCACTGTCCCACCCGTTTCCTGCAATTTTAGCGGGGTTGGTGGGCAGTGGCAGTGGTTATTCTAGGTTTTGGCCTTCATAGCAAACAGGCGTTTTCATGCCTTCATAGCTTTTGGCCAGCCCTCCCCTATAGTAGGCAGGTAGGTAGGAAAAACAATACTTGGACTCGTATGCTGGGTGCTTCCCCAAGGTTTTGCGACAGCACAGAAACTGGGCGCTTAGGGGCGGAGAGACCCGGGGCGTACCCCGTGGCACCGGTAAGACACCCGCCGGGTTTAGCAAGCGTGCAGACTTGGGTAGAATTAGGAAACCATTTCAGCGGCTTGCTCTCAGGACCTTAGGAATAGCACACTCACACATACGCTTAGGCAGGTAAGGGTTAGGTTCAGTCCCTAGCTTTAGTTCTGGAGGCAAGTGTCTCGGCGAGCCTCAGCAACTCACCAAGGTCGTTCCGGGACAAGTAGTCTACCAAAACCGAGTTTAGGCGTTCCTCAGGTAGAACAAACGCCGAAAAGGGCTCCCAGGTGGCCTCTTCGACTCCGTACCATTCCCAGAGGGTGAGGAAGCGCCAACCCTGGCGATAGCGGTGGCGTAGTACAGACTTCACCCGGTGGAAGCCTTCCTTAGCCATCTCCTCGGCGTTCATGTCGGGGAGGTCCCCTTCAACTTCCATAGGGCTGGCAGCCCCCTGTAGGTCTAGAGCGGCGATCTCCTTGTCGTTCAGCTCCCACTCCTCCCCACATAGGTCTTCAGGATCATAGTAGCGCTTCAGGTGCTGAGCAGCGCACACCAGGGTCCCCCCTAGTCGGGGAGAACACCGCACTGTGATACGGTGTCCATCCGCAGATGGAATCTCGTAGGGCCCGAAGTAGGGGTCATCGCTAGTAGAGTGTGGCCAGGCGGGTAGTCGGCTGTGGTGCACCAGCACCCAGTCCCCCTCTTGGTAGGAAGCAGGCACCCGGTGGTTGTTCTTCTTGTTCCACTGACGCTCCCTCACTCTGTAGAGCATAGCCTTGGACTTGTCCACCTTCGCTTGTTGCTCCTGGACCGAGTTACCCACAGAAGAAGGGCTATCCTTTGGATAGGGAGCATGTAGGAACCAGCCGGGCGTCCTAGGAATAGCTCATGGGGCGAGTAGCCAGTCGCCAAACTCTCTTGGGAGCTCATCATCAAGGATATGACGGGGAGTAGTCTCACCCAGTCTCTAGTGCGTTGGGTTTTGCACCATATCCTTACATTCTCCTTGAGGACACGAATCTGTCGCTCACATAGGGGGTTGCTCGTGTGAGAGTAGGGGATCCCCATAGACACGTGGACATTGAGGGATCTTAGGACCCTTTTGTACCAGGCAGTATCCGAGCGTACTCGTACGTCCTCATCGGAGTTGATCTCCTTGGGCACCCCATAGACACGAAACGACTCCTCCAGGAGTATCTTGATAGTCTCCTCTCCGGTAATGTGCTTGGTACATGGGAACACCCTGGTAAACCTGGTCAACCCACCGGTCAGCACGAGGGCAAAGTCGTAGCCCCCAAACTTCGGCATCTCCGTGTAGTCCACGTAGAGAACACTATTAGCACAATGGGGAATGGGCAGGGTCGAGTAGAGACCCCTGTCTCTGATATCCCCAAATTTGCAGGACCTACACGGACACTTGTCCAAGATAGGCTGGAGGGTCTTCCGCAGTTGGTCATCAGTCCACGTAGTGTGCAACCACTGCTTGAATAGCCTCGGGGTACGGTCATTACCTACATGACCGCTGGACTCATGGGTCCACTTCAGTAGCGCTAGGACTCTGTCACTGGGTACCACGATGCGGTTGTCGTGCCAGAGGTAGCTCTTGTCCCTCTTCCACTGCTCTTGGTTAACCAGGAAGGGTTCAAGGCGCTTCTCCATGCGCTTATAGATGTCCCCTAACTTCTTCAGGTTTTCCGCTTGTTGGAGTTCATCTAGGGGTCGTACCATAGTCATGTTGAGGTCCAAGTGTACGTCCATACGGCTGAACGCCTCCTTAGCCAGCGCTTCAGACCGGGCACCAATCAGGGCGTCCAAGTTGTGGCGGCTAATGTAGTCCGCACACTCGTTCTTCACTCCTTGGATATGGTGTACCGTCAGCCGTAGTTGCCTGAGGTAGGTCCAGCAGCGCCGTAGCTTGGCCTTCTCAGGTGGGGGACCCTTCTGGAAAATGCGGACCGGCTCTTGGTCGCACAGCCAGACCACAGGGTTACTCCCCAACAGTCGTGCCTGAGAGGATAGCACCAGCATACCCGCGAGCAACTCCTGCTCATAGGTGGAGTAGTTCCCCCTGGCCTGGTTCCATTTCCAGTTCCAGTGGCCCGAGGGTACCAGGACACACTTGTCGTCAGGGTAGCTGTGCTTGAGAGTTCCATGTTGGTTGAGACCTTCCGTCCCCCATTCGCAAATGGCCGAGTGGTACTCCTCCTTCTCTAGTGCTTGCCATTGGAACAACGTTCCACCACCGCCCTCATTGCTGGCGTCGGTCACCAGGATAATTTCACCTGGTGCCCTAGGCACGCCCAAACACTTAGCGTTGGCCACCTTGTCGTTGAGCTCGTCAGTAAGAAAAAGTGCTTTTCCATTGCTTTGAGGCATACTCTAGTTGTATTAGAGATGCACTGAGCATCCATGCATTTTAATCTTAGTATTGGTCCAACCAAAACTGGTGATAACACATTTTGACCTATGGAACCAAACACCCAATCAGGATATGGAGTGGACCCCTTAATCCCCTTTCAATGTGAAGTAAAACATCTTTCCCTGAGTTGACTGAGCACTGACATACCTAAGGTGGAGCCTATGGATTTATCTATGTTTTTCCATGAATTCTTATCTGCCCTAGTGGTATACACCCTAGGGGGCTAGGCACCTCTTTTTGAGAGGTCCTGGGTTCAATTCCTGGTCAGCCTAGTTAGGTAGGAAGATCCCATGTGACATGGCAGTGACCTCATCGCCACATACCATGCCACCTCAGCACATATGGGACCCAAAACAAAGATTGCACATCTCCTAAGATGGCACTATGGAGAGAGAGTGATCCTGAGGCAGTTTTCTAACTCTTTTCCAAAAACATTTCAGCTATCTTTGTGAATATGCATTCATTTGTGACCTGAGTTGCAGTTTCTGTGAATATCCAATCATCTTTCACTGTTTACACTGCAGCCCTTCATGCTTTGATCCTGAATCCTCTTCTCTTTGCATACTATTGGCTTGGGCTATCCTGGAATGACTTGGAGTGGCTGTATTTCATCAAAACAAAAGCTTTTCATCTCCAAAAACAAGCAGCAAGAATCCCTACACCAACAGCAAGCAGCAGGAGAGGCAAAACACAGTGCTGAAAACACTATAAACTTTTCTGGTAGCAAGAGGCAGCCTGTCTCTGTGCACCGTCAGCGACCCCGCGCCGTACAACCAGTGCTCCGAGCAGGCAAATATAAGCAGAAGGGCGGATTAAGATGGACCCAGGAAGAGTGGACGCCGACGTGAAGACAGCGCCAGCGCCTGAGGCACCGGCAAGGCCGGCGCCTGGCGCTGTACCTTCGGTGGAGCCCTTACATTGGCCAGTGGATACGGCGGAGGACTCCCTGGATGGCCTCCAGACGGCCTTCGGGGCCCTGACGGTCGAGGAAGTGGTCTCTCAGCCTCAGCCTGTGAAGAGGAAGAGAGAGAACGAGAGCGAGAAGGATGCCGGAGAAGGAGCAGACGAAGGAGAGGAACAAGGGCAAGACCCGACGCATGACCCTACCTTCGAAGGCGCACCAAGCGCTTCTGGCCTCCACGCATCACCCTCTCCCATAACCACCACACTCCCAGCCGCAGCAACATCCACTTCCACAACCAACCTGCCTATGGCAGAGGGCACAGGCTTTACTGGCATGCCTCCCTACCCCGCCTATGGTATGGGCCCACCAACCACTGCGCTCCATGAGGCAACTACTGCCAGTGAGCCTGTGGCTTCCAGTGCTGCGCCGCGATGGTATGCAGCTGATTATCCCCATCCACTACATGCCACTGGAACCTATGTGGATGTTCCTGGGTATGCTCCTGGGTATGCACCTGGGTATGCACCCTTGAGTGGGTTGAGGAGAGGACCCGAATCTCTGGGTGGCAGGAGTAGAGGATCGGGAAGATCCTCCAACAGGTCCCTGACGCGGTCGGAGATCAACGAGGTGCTCCGAGGAGCCACTTCAAAAATCGTGGGCGACCTCACACAAGAAATCCGTGAGAAGCTGGAGCCCCTGATGATCCCGTCCCATGCGTCACCTACGACGGTGGGAATGTCACCCCACCGAGTACAGGCTAACCACCTGGCGGCGGGGTCGACAAATACCCTGGGGAGCCTGAGGAGCCGACCGATGCCGACCCCTGCAGCAGTACCGAGAAGTCCATTCGTCCCGAGAACGGCCCAGCCGCCCTACAGCCACGTGACGAACTCGACGAGGGCCGAGCTGGACCAGCTGGGGCTGACAGCCTTAAGGGCTATGGTGGACGTAGAGCCTTATGGCTCTAGTGATCTTGGCGGAGACCCCTCCGATGACGAGCCGCCGTCGATGGATTCTTCTTCGCCCTCAGATGACGAGGACCCCGAGGACCCCAAGGGTAAGAAGAAGAAGAAGAAGAAGAAGAAGACCCGACGCCCTGAAGGACGCCGAGCTCAGGAGGCGAAGGCTATTGCCACCTCCAAGATAGTGGTGAACCTGCCTGAGTTCACAGGCAAGGACCTCAGCGAGTTCGCTGAGAACTTTGACCGGTTCCTACGACTGACCGGCCAAACCCACGCGCGTGGGCGAGTGAAGTGCGATCTACTCCTGCAGTGCTGCAAGACCAAGTACCTGGAGAAGCAGGTCAGGCAGATCGTAACTAACTCCGCCACCTTTGCCGATGTGTTGGTTGCCCTGGAGAATCAGTACCAAACCTACGAGACCGACCTCTCCATCAGGGCCGAGATCCAGAACCTGCCCGTGCTGCCCAACAACCCCAAACCTGGCAGGGTCTCCGAGCTGTTGGCTGACCTGGATCACTGGGCTGGACGACTGACGCCCGGTTCCTACAGCAGCGACGACCTGCTGTTCTGGTTGTGCGCCAAGCTCCCCCGAGATCTATGGGACGAGTGCCGTTTGACGGCTGAGCGCAAGGCTAGATCCCTCCGCTACGAGGATCTATGCGTGCTGCTCCTGGAGATGGCGCTGGAGAAGGAGAGCGACCAGCACCTGAACAACTACCGTCCTGGTGGTGGAGGTTCTGGAGGCAAAGGGTACCAAGGGTCCCGACCTGGGCAGGGGACTACCCCCAAACACGCCGACGCCCGTCTAATGGAGAACGTGAAGGAGCTATTCTGGTGTGATGCCAGAGATGAGCAGGGCCACCTGCAGCACGCCTCTGACTGCGAGCAGCGAGACTGCTTCGTCGTCCAGGGGAAGCAGCAGGAGAAGATCACCGGCGCCAAAGTGAAGCTGCCGGATCATTACCGCTGCACCATCACGTGTGCATTCTGTGGTAAGCGGAAGCACTACGAGGATGAGTGCTACCATAAGCAACGCCTATCGGCGAAGCTTAAGGGGGAAGATCCTGGCAAAAGCTCAGGCAAAGGTGGAGGCAAGGCCAAAGGCAACGACTCCGGCAAGGGCAAGTCGAAAGGACGTGGTCAAGGTGGTCAAGACAAGGGTCAAGGTGGACGAGGAGGAGGCGCTAACCGCCAGCCCGACAACAAGAACAAGGACAAGAACGGAGGCAACCCCAACCCTAATCCAGGGGGGAACTCCGAGCCCTCTGGAGGGCAGTCTGGACCGACCACTCGCTCACAAACGCAGGCCCAGCAAGAACAAGGAGCCAAGCGTGAGCATGAAGGTGGTGATGACGGCAACGCTAAGAAGAGGAGCCGTTTCATGAGGATGGCCCGCAAATTGCGGAACAAGGGGTTCGAGGTGACCTGTCCAGCGGAGTTCTGACGGGGACGCTCTGGTGGCACCCAAGACCCGGTGTTTTGGGTACGTATCCGACTAGGGGGACGTGAATACCTGGGGGTACTGGATACTGGAGCCACAATATCGATAGTGGCCAAGAAAATTTTACCTTGTGGGAGCCTGAAGAACACCATGACCACCGCCGCTATACGCATGGGGGATGGACATGTGGTGCACAGCTGCGGGGACTGTGAAGTGGAGGTACCAATGGGCTCCAGGACTATCGCCCATCGGTTCTATGTGATGGACACTGATGCCTTCGACTTTGTACTGGGGACTGACTTCTTCGTGCAGCACTCCCAGATACATTCCCTGACGCTGCAAGCGCCCTACCTTCTCTACGTGGACCACGGCAGTGGCAGAGAGTCTGTGCCACTGGAGCAGTCGGAACATACCTCGAGTTACCTGAGGCTATCGAAGGAGGAGCCCTCTAACATGATGGCGGCCTCCAAAACTGAGGACTATCAACTATTGGGGGAAGTCCTAGACCAAGGTCTGAAGGAGTTGGGTTACTCTCGAGAAGACCTAAGTGTGGAGTTGTTCGCCAGCGACAAGCAACATGTACTGGGCCTTTACTGCAGCAAGGGGAAGAACTGCAGCTACAAATTTTACTGGCCCTCTTTCGGGATGGCCTACGGGAACCCCAGGTTCAGTGAACTGGGGAAGGTGCTGACCAAGGTGGCCTTGGAACGTTCCCGTATGGTCGTGTGTTCCCCCGATTGGGGAGCCCATGGGGGCAACGAGTACTGGCGAACCCTCCTTGACAAGCTGACTATCAGCTCTGTGCGGTTACCTGATGAGGCCATCTACGTGCCTCTGGGACGCAAGACGCCCATTGGGAAGCCCGGATGGGGGAGTATGCTAAGCGTGATGGACGGAGGTCTTACCTCCATTCCCTGGGAGGACCTGGACCCTACTCTGGTCCAGGCTATACAACGAGAAAGCGATGGACTCGCCTTGGGTGACTTGAAGGATCGCCTACGACCTCAAGATGCTGTTGAAACTACACCCGGAGGAGATGAGTACGTCGTGACTGACACCAACGCCCCCAACTCTCCCTGCCCTGTACCTGTACCTGATGGAGTCTCTGAGTGTGGACTATCTGAGCTACCTAGCTCTATCCACTCAGACGACGAAACTGAGCACGACGCCTTCTTCGTGCAGACCGCGGTGGAGGAAGTGGAGAACGCCGAGTACGTCGCCCCACTAAAACCCCTACTCTCCATTAGGGTGGAAGACCCCGTGGATGAGGAGCTGGACCCTCGATCCAGGCTCAGGGAGTATGTGGATTGCAAGAGGAAGATGGTGGCGAAAAAGCTATGCTACGCGAAGCCTACCCGCAGTTCATGGCCACTGAAGCAAGGACGTATTGGAGACCTATCCCAATTGAAGGAGGACCTCGAACAGAAGATCACCACCTGGCAAAGGGAGGTTGATCTCAAGCTCATGAAGAGCGTGTGGGGCGCCCATGTGAGGACCCCCGAGGAGGACGACCTCTCGGAGGAATGTGTATGTGAACCCCCTCGAGCTTGCCTATGTTACCATCGTCCACCGGAGATGGTTGAACAAGACCTTCTGTATGCCTACCAAGGGCTGAAGGATACTACCACGGGCGAAGAGTCGGTGGAGGACCACCTCCCGACGTCTATTACTCAGGGGGCAAGCAACTTACACTCCGACGAGGACATGGAGGACAAGATCAAGCTATCAGATCCGCGGGTACAGAAGCTGATAAGGACCTATCTGGAGGTGTTCGGAGAACTACCCCCTCCAGCCTCATGTCACAAGCTGGTACAGATGGACCTCAAGCTGAAACCCGAGTTCGTTGGTCACAAGATCCGGAGGAGACCCTATCCAGCTCCTAAAGAGCAGGCCGACGAGATTGAGCGCCAGATACAAGAATGTATCGACGCTGGCCTAGTCCTGGAGTACAAGGACGGGGACTACCCCCTACACTGCAGCCCCTGTTTCCTGGTGGCTAAACCTGGGTCTACAGCCAAACGGCTGGTAGTGGACTATGGAGAGCTGAACAAGAAGACGCTGAACCACTCAGGGTCCATTCCCAATATGGAGTCTACCCTGGAGAAGATAGCCTCCTGTCGCTACAAGACCAAGATGGACAAGCGAAGTGGATTCTGGCAAGTGGACCTGACGCCCAACGCGCAGGAACTACTGGCCTTCATCACCCCTCAGGGGAGGGTATTCAAGTGGAAGGTCATGCCATTTGGCGTGGCTAACGCACCCGCTCTGTTCCAAGAGCTGATGAACAAGATCTTGTCCATCCTACGAAGGAGACCTAAGGTGCAGGAGCTCATATCCCGTGGTGCCCAGATGGAGTCTCACATCGACGATGTATGCCTCGGGACCAATACCCAGGAGGATCACCTAATCCTCTTGGGTGAGTTCTTTGCGGTCTGCCAGGAGAACCACACACGACTCAAGCTGGAGAAGTGTGAGTTCATGCAGGAGACCATGCAGTACTTGGGGTTTGACGTTGGCTATGGGTGGTGGACCCCAGCGGCCTCTAAGGCCAAACCCCTGATGGATGCCAAGGTACGGCACGAAGACCCCAAGAAAGGACTTCATGATGTACGCAGTTTCATTGGGGCGTGCAACTTCTATCGCCGCCACATCAAGAACTTCACCTACACCAGCGCCGTACTGACGGACTTGATCAAGAAGAGTACTACTTGGCGCTGGGGCCCACAAGAGCAACAAGCGTTTGACGAGCTCAAAGACAAGGTAGCCAACGCTAAGTGCTTGGGCGTGCCTAGAGCACAAGGGGAGATTATCCTGGTGACCGACGCCAGCAATGTGGGCGGTGGTGGAACGTTGTTCCAATGGCAAGCACTAGAGAAGGAGGAGTTCGACTCGGCCATTTCCCAATGGGGGACGGAAGGTCTCAACCGAGATGGAACCCTCAAGCACAGCTACCCTGACGACAAGTGGGTCCTAGTACCTCTGGGCCACTGGAACTGGAAGTGGAACCAGGCCAGGGGGAACTACTCCACCTATGAGCAGGAATTGCTCGCGGGTATGCTGGTGCTATCCTCGCAAGCATGACTATTGGGGAGTAACCCTGTGGTCTGGCTGTGCGACCAAGAACCGGTCCGCAGTTTCCAGAAGGGCCCCCCACCTGAGAAGGCCAAGCTACGTCGCTGGTGGACCTACCTCAGTCAACTACGGCTGACGGTACACCATATCCAGGGAGTGAAGAACGAGTGCGCCGACTACATCAGCCGCAACAACTTCGACGCCCTGATTGGTGCCCGGTCTGAAGCGCTGGCTAAGGAGGCGTTCAGCCGTATGGACGTACATCTGGACCTGAACATGACCATGATACGCCCCCTGGAT
The DNA here is from genome assembly GCA_964036045.1 of Eutreptiella sp. 'Long Island Sound 2002'. NCBI lineage: Eukaryota > Euglenozoa > Euglenophyceae > Eutreptiales > Eutreptiaceae > Eutreptiella > Eutreptiella sp. 'Long Island Sound 2002'. Next base: position 79,898,456 of record OZ038385.1, read on the forward strand.
GGACTCCAACAATCGGAGTACCTACAGGAGTTTGGGGATATCTACCGGCGCCTGGAGAAACGCCTTGAACCCCTCCTGGTCAACCAAGATCAGTGGAAGCGGGACAAGAGCTACCTCTGGCACGAGGACCGCATCGTGGTGCCTAGTGACCGAGTCCCAGCGCTGCTGAAGTGGACCCATGAGTCCAGTGGTCATGTGGGTGCTGACCGTACCCTGAGGCTGTTCAAGCAGTGGTTCCACACTACGTGGACTGACGACCAACTGCGGAAAACCCTCCAGCCTATCGTGGACAAGTGCCCGTGCAGGTCCTGTAAACCAGGGGATATCAGGGACAGAGGTCTCTACTCGACCCTGCCCATCCCTCACTGTGCTAACAGTGTTCTATACGTGGACTACACGGAGATGCCGAAGTTCGGGGGCTATGACTTTGCCCTCGTGGTAACCTGTGGGTTGACCAGGTTTACCAGGGTGTTCCCATGTACCAAGCACATTACCGGAGAGGAGACTATCAAGATACTCCTGGAGGAGTCGTTTCGTGTCTATGGGGTGCCCAAGGAGATCAACTCCGATGAGGACGTACGAGTACGCTCAGATACTGGCTGGTACAAGAGGGTCCTGAGATCCCTCAATGTCCAGGTGTCTACGGGGATTCCCTACTCTCACACGAGCAACCCCCTATGTGAGCGACAGATTCGTGTCCTGAAGGAGAACGTCAGGATATGGTGCAAAACTGAACGCACCAGAGACTGGGTGAGACTACTCCCCGTCATATCCTTGATGATGAACTCCCAAGAGAGTTCAGCTACTGGCTACTCGCCACATGAGCTATTCATGGGGCGCCCGGCGTGGTTCCTACATGCCCCCTATCCAGAGGACACCGATTCGTCTGTGGGTGAATGGGTCCAAGAGCAACAAGCGAAGGTGGACAAGGCCAAGGCTATGCTCCAGAGAGTGAGGGACCGTCAGTGGAACAAGAAGAACAAGCACCGTTTACCAGCCACCTACCAAGAGGGGGACTGGGTGCTGGTGCACCACAGTCGACTACCCGCCTGGCCACGCTCTACCAGCGATGACCCATACTTCGGGCCGTACAAGATCCTATCTGTGAATGGACACCGTATCACCGTGCGTTGTTCTTCCCGTCTAGGGGGGACCCTGGTGTGCGCTGCTCAACACTTGAAGCGCTACCATGATCCTGAAGACCTCTGTGGGGAGGAGTGGGAGCTGAACGACGAGGAAATCGCCGCTCTGGACCTACAAGGGGCTGCCAGCCCTATGGAAGTTGAAGGTAAACTCCCCGACATGAACGCCGAGGAGATGGCTAAGGAGGGCTTCTACCTGGTGAAGTCTGTCCTACGCCACCGCTATCGCCAGGGTTGGCGCTTCCTCACCCTCTGGGAAGGGTTTGGAGTCGAAGAGGCCACCTGGGAGCCCTTCTCTGCATTTGTTCTACCTGAGGGACGCCTAAACTCAGTTCTGGTTGACTACTTGTCCCAGAACAACCTTGGTGAGTTGCTGAGGCTCGCTGAGACGCTTGCCTCCAAGACTAAAGCTAGGGACTGAACGTTACCCTTACCTGCCAAAGCGTATGTGTGAGTGTGCTTTTCCTAAGGTCCTGAGAGCAAGCCGCAGAAGTGGTGTCCTAATTATACCCAAGTCTGCGCCCTTGCTAAACCTGGAGGGTTGGCTTATTGATGCCACGGGGTACGCCCCGGGTCTCCCCTCCCCTATGCGCCCAATTTCTGTGCTGGCGCAAAACCTTGGGGAAATACCCAGCGTGCTAATCCAGGTATTGTTTTCCCTACCTATCTGTCTACTACAGGGAGGGGTGGCCAAAAGCTATGAAGGCATGAAAACGCCGTTTTGCTATGTGGCCAAAACACTGACCTAACCACTGTCACAGCCCACCAACCCTGCTAAAATTGCAGGAAACGGGTGGGACAGTGACACACCCCCTACAGGTCCTACACACCCTACAGTGGCACCATCCTGGTGGGCGAGCACTGGGCAACTGGCTCTAGCCCCCACTCAGGACTACCACTCCTACACGCACCCTCTACTGGGCGTTGCGAAGGTGAAGGTCTCATGGGTCCTAGCGACCCTCCTGTGAAATGACAAGAGAACACAGCGCTACTAAGCAACTGTGGCCTAACAGGGGACGCCACAACGCGTTTCCCCTGCTAGGGCTTGGAGGGAAGGAGTGCTCTTGCGTGCAAGGCGCAGATGTCGATGAAGTCGGACTCCCTGCTCTGCCACAGGCGGAGCGGAGTTACTTGTTTGTGTGATCTGCGCCCTTGTTTAGCAGGGCATAAAAAAAAAGGCTGCTGCACCAATCACCCTACCTGCCCACCTGTAAAACAAAGGCAAATGGAAGGGCGTTTGCGACGGAGGAACCAAGCCACACTCGAGGTATTATACCCTTCTCAGTGTGACCTATAATACACTGTTCGCAAACACGCTGCAGGAGCAGCTACCCTTGTCAAGCAAGCAAGCTTTAAGGGACTCCTCAGGTTCTCTTAAAGAACGTACCGAGGAGCCCCTGGGTAGCCTAAACAAGGTTTACCGTGCGCACTTCGCGTGGCCTACCCTTTAATGCGTGTGTGCATGCACGAGTATGCACGTGAAACGTGGGCAAACCTGCCCATCTGCGCGTCAATCACGACTCAACCAGGGGGTGGCCCCGCCTGGGCTTACTCACCTTACCTACCGCTGGGAGAGAGAGCAAGTGAGGGGCGCACGCGAAGAACGTTGCAATGCACTTGTGTGTATGTCTAATCACCCTGATCTGACCGCTAATCATCTGCAATCTTTCTAATCACTCCCTCTATCGCGTTCTATCTTTGTTAGCGCTGCTACAAGGCTCGTTCACGGAGACACGAGACGAGCAATGTGTATGCGGCATGCGAGACGAACAGACCTGTAGTTTATACCTGATTCATTGAAGTCTTTTCGTTCATTTTCGATTTCTTGAATTTTTGAAGCTTCTATTAGTGTGGGGGGAATCTGTATGTTTATTTATTAATGTGTGTCTCGTCATTTTCAAGACTACGTGAGACATACGTTTATAATTCCATTATTTCTCCATTTTCCGGCGCTTCGCTAGGAGCCGCTCCTGCGCGCCGCCATTTTATGCGTATGAATTTCTGGATTTTAAAAATCCAGAGATGACTATAATTTCTATAAAAATGTGCTTCTGACGCACAATTGGATTCTGCTCAGGTGTGTCGTTTCAGAAAAATTCTACGCCGTCATTTGACGGATTTTGGTGTCGTCGCTTCGTTTTTGCGTGGATTCGTCCATAATTCTCCCATTCCTGCCTCTGCAGATACCCACGCGCAGCCTCGCTGAGTAGGCCGTGTTCGGGCCGAAACGCAGGTGCCTGGAGAGACTGAGCAGAACCAAGACGCCACCAAGGGGCAAATTTAATTCTTTTGAGACTCCCTTAGCCCTAAGACAGGTCACAGGTCGCCAGCAGGTTTACGAGAACCCATGCGAGTGTGTATAATGTGTCTAGCGTTTGGGTTGTGTCGACGCTGCGTCTTGGAGGGAGGGATGCATATGCACATGTTTGGCATGCTCCCAATCTAACCCAACCATGCCACAGGAGCCCCGGCAGCGCCATGAGCGCTGAGTCTTCTGGAGGAAATGATACAATCAGAGCAGCAAAAGGACGCCAGCCATAGTGAGCGCCCATTTTTCAGTGTGAGGGAGACTGTAGGTATTTTAAAGTAGATGTGGAAACCAAGGAAAGGCCAAGAAAAATTCCCTTTTTCCTAAAATGCGACAGTGGTGGCCACCACAGCACAAGGGGGGAGTAAGAAAAAGTGCTTTTCCATTGCTTTGAGGCATACTCTAGTTGTATTAGAGATGCACTGAGCATCCATGCATTTTAATCTTAGTATTGGTCCAACCAAAACTGGTGATAACACATTTTGACCTATGGAACCAAACACCCAATCAGGATATGGAGTGGACCCCTTAATCCCCTTTCAATGTGAAGTAAAACATCTTTCCCTGAGTTGACTGAGCACTGACATACCTAAGGTAGAGCCTATGGATTTATCTATGTTTTTCCATGAATTCTTATCTGCCCTAGTGGTATACACCCTAGGGGGCTAGGCACCTCTTTTTGAGAGGTCCTGGGTTCAATTCCTGGTCAGCCTAGCTAGGTAGGAAGATCCCATGTGACATGGCAGTGACCTCATCGCCACATACCATGCCACCTTAGCACATATGGGACCCAATACAAAGAGTGCACATCTCCTAAGATGGCACTATGGAGAGAGAGTGATCCTGAGGCAGTTTTCTAAGTCTTTTCCAAAAACATTTCAGCTATCTTTGTGAATATGCATTCATTTGTGACCTGAGTTGCAGTTTCTGTGAATATCCAATCATCTTTCACTGTTTACACTGCAGCCCTTCATGCTTTGATCCTGAATCCTCTTCTCTTTGCATACTATTGGCTTGGGCTATCCTGGAGTGACTTGGAGTGGCTGTATTTCATCAAAACAAAAGCTTTTCATCTCCAAAAACAAGCAGCAGGAATCCCTACACCAACAGCAAGCAGCAGGAGAGGCAAAACACAGTGCTGAAAACACTATAAACTTTTCTGAGCTCGTCAAACGCTTGTTGCTCTTGTGGGCCCCAGCGCCAAGTAGTTCTCTTCTTGATCAAGTCCGTCAGAATGGCGATGGTGTAGGTGAAGTTCTTGATATGGCGGCGGTAGAAGTTGCATGCCCCAATGAAACTGCGTAGATCATGGAGCCCTTTCTTGGGGTCTTCCATCAGGGGTTTGGCCTTAGAGGCCGCTGGGGTCCATCCACCCATAGCCACATCAAACCCCGGGTACTGCATGGTCTCCTGCATGAACTGACACTTCTCCACCTTGAGTCGTGTGTGGTTCTCCTGGTAGACCGCAAAGAACTCACCCAAGAGGATTAGGTGATCCTCTTGGGTATTGGTCCCTAGGCATACATCGTCGATGTGCGCTTCCATCTGGGCCCCACGGGATATGACCTCTTGCACCTTGGGTCTTCGTCGTAGGATGGACAGGATCTGGTTCATCAGCTCTTGAAATAGAGCGGGTGCGTTGGCCACGCCAAAGGGCATGACCTTCCACTTGAACACCCTCCCCTGAGGGGTGATGAAGGCTAGTAGCTCCTGGGCGTTGGGCGTCAGGTCCACCTGCCAGAATCTGCTCCTCTTGTCCATCTTGGTCTTGTAGCGACAGGAGGCTATATTCTCAAGGGTAGACTCCATATTAGGAATGGACCCTGAGTGGTTCAACGTTTTCTTGTTCAGCTCTCCATAGTCCACTACCGGCCGTTTGGCTGTAGACCCAGGTTTAGCCACCAGGAAGCGGGGGGTGCAGTGTTGGGGACAGTCCCCATCCCTGTACTCCAGGACCAGGCCAGCGTCGATACAGTCTTGTATCTGTCACTTCATCACATCGGCCTGTTCGTTAGGAGCTGGATAGGGTCTCCTCCGGATCTTGTGACCCACGAACTCGGGTTTAAGCTTGAGGTCCATCTGTACCAGTTCGTCGCATGAGGCTGCGGGTGGTAGTTCTCTGAACACCTCCAGATAGGTCCTTATAAGCTTCTGCACCCGCGGGTCCAATAGCTTGATCTTGTCCTCCATGTCCTCGTCAGAGTGTGAGTTGCTTGCCCCCTGAGTAATATATGCCGGGAGGTGATCCTCCACTGACTCTTCGCCCTTGGTAGTGTCCTTCAACCCTTGGTAGGCATACAGTAGGTCTCGTTCAACCATCTCAGGTGGACGACGGCAACATAGGCACGCTCGAGGGGGTTCCCATACACATTCCTCCGAGAGGTCATCCTCCTCTGGGGTCCTCACATCGGCCCCCCACATGCTCTTCATGAGCTTGAGATCCACCTCCCTTCTCCAGGTGGTGATCTTTTGTTCGAGGTCCTCCTTCAGTTGGGAGATATCTCCCTTACACCCTAGCTTCATTGGCCATGAGCTGCGGGTCGGCTTAGCGTAGCATAGCTTTTTCGCCACCAATCTCCTCTTGGAGTCCACGTACTCCCTCAGCCTGAATCGGGGGTCCAACTCTCCGTCCAAGGGCTCTTCTCCCCTCATGGAGAGTAGGGGTTTCAGTGGGGCGAGGTACTCGGCGTTCTCCACTTCCTCCAAACAGGTCTGCACGAAGAAGGCGTCATGCTCAGTTTCGTCATGAGAGTGAATAGAGCTGGGGAGCTCGGATAGTCCACACTCTGAGAGTCCATCAGACATAGGTACATGGCAGGGAACGTTGGTAGCAGTGTTGCTAGTCACGACGTACTCGTCTCCCCCTGGTATAGTCTCAATAGCATCTTGAGGTCGTAGTTGATCCTTCAAGTCACCCGGGGCGAGCCCGAGTTAGATGGACCCACTGAGGCTGTTTCTTTTTGAGAACATGCCTATTTATATGAGCATTCAGTTATTAAGCTGAACTCTGGTAGCGAATTTCCTACTTTAAACCAGATCCAGATCCAGATCCCAGAATGTACAGCATGATGCTGCTAATCCAAGAATGTCCTGCATGAACAGTGAAGATGAACAGTAAATCAGAAGAATGATTGAAGATGATGGTGACAGGCAGACTCTCAGAGGTCTAATTGTTCATAATTAGATCATGATGCAAAAATGACATGATGGGTCATGATGGGGCACATGAATGGCTCCATGATGGCCAGTCCTACTGAGTGGGCAGTTCAAGAGATAAAGGTCAGAACTGAACTTGGGTGATAGTAAAAGGCCCAGAAACCACAGAAACATATCTTTTTCATGTATTTTATGCTCTAAAGACGTGTGCATATTTTTGGGTTATTTTGTAGCCTTTTATGCCATGGACCTACAATCAATGCTGGACTTTTATCAGCAAGTTTGATCCTGAATTTTTGCTTTGTGCTAGGGTGTAAGGCAGAAATCTTTCTGGTAGCAGAGGCCGGAGTTGTAGCAACTCCAGGACCCTGCCTGGCGGATTTTTGAAAATTGGAAAATATGAGATTTTCATCATCTCAATCATCATCACATTTCATCAACCCCAGGCTAGCCCTCTAGCTCTACAACCCAGCTGTTTGACATGGCCCCACCCAAAGGTTCAAAGGCAAAAAGGCGAGAAGATAAGACACTCAGAAGGGTACGTGTGCGTTCAGGGATAAGGTTAAAAGGAAGCGCCGAGCGAGAGAGAGTCAGGGCACTGAAGGCAAGGGATGCAAGGTTAAGAGAGTCAGAGAAGTCAAGACTGAGAGAGTTAGAGAGGTCAACATCGCACGGCGCTAAAACTCTAACAGAAGCAAAGCCTGTACCAAGTCCCTCGCAATCTTCTGGGTGCGTGTACGAAGACACTCACGCGCATGGAGAGAGGGTAAGGCTCGCGCCCCAAGCAGGTCCTGCGCGCGAGACAAGGCCTGCGCGCGAAACCAGGATACCATTTGAGACTGATCCTGCGCGCGAAGCAAGACCCATGCGTGAAGCAATGCAGGTGCCAGAGACTGGTTATGCGAACAAGGAGTGGACCGCACGCACGGGCGAGGCTAGTCCTTCGCGCGCAAGTGGACAAACACGTGAAGTTGATGCGGAGTTCGAATGGTTAGAAGATCTTGCAGAACACCTGAAAACAATGGGCACAGACAAGGTGTTGAGGGACCTGTTGGCGCGCGACAACAAGAAGGAGAGCGACGAGTTGCACGATCTACATGAGTACGAACTACCACCTCGCGCTACTGGGAAAGAGCAAGACCCTACGCTACACGACCTTTTTCACAAGATGGAAACACTAACACTGGAACTGAATCAGATGAAGGAAGGCAGCAAGTTGACAGACCTGGACACCACCATCACAGGCCTGTCGTACCTAGGTGACAAGCGCTCGCCCTTTGTTCCACGACAAACCTATGGCAAGTCGACGCACTTGTTCAAGAAGTCAGTACCAATCAAGACGCTACACGAAGCACACCTACATGGCCTTCGAATTCTTGCGTGCTTGGTGGTGCCAACGGAGCTCGAAACTGAAGACTCTGAAGAAGAAGCAGAGCGAAGGAGAGAAAGGAAGGGTGTCGCCACAGCGAAGATCGAAACACCACTGCCTGTGTTCACTCTAAAGAACATTGTCTTCTGGGCAAAGGACTTCGCGCGCTTTCTGAGACTCACAGGTCAAACCAAAGCGTCAGACATGATCAAAGCCGACCTCGTGGTGACTGGGTGCAAAACAGACTGGTTGCGCGAACTCCTAGAGAACCTGTTGTCCGAATCTAACACCTTCGTGGAGTTTCTTTCTAAGATTGAGGAGACCTTCCCTGTGTTCGAGACTGATATGCACATTCGCCAACAACTCTTAGATCTCTCCAAGTTTAAGGAGTTCCCCAAGCTGGACGAGATCAATCAGATGGAGGCAAGAATCAGAAAGCTGGTTGCAAGGCTTACCTGTGGTTACTCTGAGTACGACAAACTGATTCTGTTGCGCAGCAAGATCCGAGCGAAGATATGGTCAGCGTGCAAAGACACGCCAGCGCGCAAGGCCCTTACCCACAGCTACTCCGATCTACTAAGACTGCTTAAAGCCCTGTCTATGGAGCGAGAGTCTGATCAAGCCGCCGACCGCCGCGCACACCTCAACTACGCGCAGTACAACGCTGAGGCCGAACTGTTTACTGGCGAAGGCAAAGGAGAAGGCAAAGGCGGTGGCAAAGGAAAAAGAAAAGGTCGAGGACGAGGCGGCGGCAAAGGCAAAGGTGGAAGAGGCTGGCTATGGACGCAAGAACATCCTCCACCTGCTTTCAAGGTTACCATCTACTGCGAATACTGTGGAAAAAGGAACCACGCAGCGTCGAACTGTTGGAAGAAGCAAAAGGATGACAAGGAATAACAAGAAGACTGGAATGCACAACAGCAAGCACCACAGCAAGGTCAACCTGTTAACCCCAAGCCGGCCGCGCAGCCATTTCCGAAGCCTGCGCCGAAGCCTGCACCTTCACCGAAGCCAGCACCGAATCCCGCTCCTGTGGCAGCACCTGAAGAGGAAGGAAGCAACAAAAAGAAGAGGAAGCTGTTGTCCATGGAGAAGTACCTTCTCAAGCAATGCGAGAAGCACGGGATTCCACTCAAGACCCTTCAGGCCGCACAGAAGTAGAGGGGTGGGACCTCGGGAAAGAGGCTCTACGCGTACCTGGTCTCAATGGGGGTGCAAAAGTATCATGGGTTACTCGACACGGGCGCCAGTAACAGCTTAGTGGCGGAGAGACTGGTGGAGCAAGGCCAGACGCAAATGGGTGAAGTTTTCGGAGTCAAGGTTGGCAACGGAGCTGTACAGCTGACAAGTGGGGAGACAGAAGGAGTTGTTCACGTGGGAGAAGAGGACATCCCTTTCTCGTTCGCCATCTTCGACACCGACGCGTTTGACGTGATCCTGGGAAACGACTTCTTTGAAGCCAACCCGCACATCAAGTACCTCTCCCTGCTAAAGAAGGTCCCTACCAGGACCGGCCCCCGCTGTACCCCTTCCGCCTGTAACCCCTGCCGATTTGCTCCTGATCAACGATTGCATTGCTCAAAATCCAAGGTTCCAAATCCAAAAATATAGAAAATAAAATCCTCCTTCAACCCTGAATGGCAACCAGATCCCACAAATACAACAATAACCCAATTCACAATCCAAATCAGGCTGCGGGCTTTCGTTCAGCACATCGGTCGTCTCACGATGGCGGGCATGTACAAGAATTGCACCAAAGAGGAAAGCCCTGAAATTGGCATATGAACACAAATAAGGCAAAGTTGGGGAAAGAGGTAAACATACACATTCACAGCCATAAACCCCTCATTCCCTGGACTCAAGACCTTCCCTTGACTCACCAACATATTGCCCTGAACCAGGTCAAATGAGATGGCTGAATGCCATGTGTCACAAGTCATTACACAAACCCCAAAAATGTGTTCACTCCCAAGCCTCTAAATCCTTGCCCAATAGGGGAGGTGGCGTGTCATGGCCTAGAGTGGCACTCAGGACCATGCTCTACCCTGACATAAACTTGGTTGGACTTGGAGTCGAATGGGCTTAGAGAAATGACCTATGAGTTTGAACTCATAACATGCCAAAAAACTGCCAATTCACACCATATTGGCCATATATCACATATATGCTCAAAATTGAAGTTACCACTTATCCGAAGGCTCCAAGCATGCATGGAATCGAAGTCTACTATTCATGGAGGATAGAGACCAAAGGCCAATGCCCATGTACATCCCCACTTTACCCTCGAAACCCCTTCGGATATGGGCGCCACGCACTGCCCAAGTCAGCCCATGATCTTGAGACCAATTCTTGTGATCCTTCGTGCGCCAAGCCAAATGGAGTACGCGATCCGGCATATGGTGGTGTTCAACTCCAAAGCATATGCCAACATATGAACAACATACCATGGTTCGACTCTCCATAGGCTTCTTGCTGTTTGCCGACCAGGTAAGTACACAAAACACAAAAATGAGCAAAAATTGAGGTCAAAAACATGAAAATATGACCAAACACAAAGTTGTAATGATAGTATATCTCTATGCTCACCCATGATATCCGCTCATGGTTCAATACACAAATGATTGGAACCATTTGCGAACAATTCCCCCACTTGGATCCCCAATCGGGCGCATGGAGATACCTTCGCCACTCGTATCTACATGCCCCATGAAAATGGGAGTGCACTCATGGATCTCTTTGCCAAACATACCATGAGCAATACATATGCGGTAGACTTAGTCTAGCGCTTTGAATTCCACAATTGGGACATGGGCAAAGCCCTTGTCACGTATGGCTCCCCATCTCTTCGGCCACACGAAGATATATAACATGGGCGTGAGCATATCAAGACATATACCATGCATATAAAACATACCCTCAAAAGTGGCTCCCACCATGATATGCCATGTCCCTCCATGAACATAACTTCACGTTAAAAATGCGTAGGAACCCAAGAAAAGTATCAATGCAACCCCAACACTCATGCGGTACACTTGAAAGTCGCATTAAAATGTTCGGTTGCACGGTCGAAGAGTTATATATCATTTTATACCCTCTTGACCATTATCCCTTGCTACACCGGGCATGTGTACACACCAAAGGCGTTTGATGCTTCCTAAATTAACTTGAGACTAAGGCGCTTGCAACCCAACCTTCCTTATTCTCTTTCCTCACACTCGCGCGTAGATATGGCCTTTGAAAGTGGTCCCACGATTCACTTTTGTTTCCCTTATATCTCCAAGTCAAATGGGTGGCAAGTATAAGGGAAACCTGATTCGGGCATAGGGAAAAGAGTATGATCACTCGAAGAAGTCCAAATCAAGTGCGGCTGTCGAAGTCGAAAATCCGATTTCGACATCGCGAAAAATTCAGATTAAAATTTCGAGTGCTTATTTAGAAAATTGCGGAAGCAACGAACCCTTTGCTGATGAAATCTGACCCTTCAACGGAGTATCCGCCAAAATATCTGGAAATAACAGTTAACCAATCGGTTAACGCAAAATCGCGAGCCAACTGACAGTCGCCGATACATTGACCATCAGAACGAAAGGCTGAAAAATTGCGGAAACATTATGATAATAAAACCCTGTTGATTCCTGATATTCCGATATATAAATCTCCGCTGGCGGTGCCTCGGTACTGAATATGGCCGCTCATAGCCCGCCGGAATGGCCAAACCTATCACACTATCACATCGGGTTAGGTCAGGTGGATGGGAGAGTATGATATCAGCCAATGGCGGCTTGCCGGCACATAGATACACACCCCAAGTGACCTCAAGATGCCCACGGGGGTCCGAACCGGCTTCACCCCCCTTCTCAGAGCGTTGTTACCGCTCGGAAGTCATTGAAGAGAGGACGGGAGGACCCCAATGGGCTCCAACCCCCCCCTCCATGTCCCAAGGACACATGGAGGCCCCACACACGTCGTAGGCGTCCCCCATGCCCCATGGGAGGGGTGAGGACACTGAAAATCGGTGCCCTACGCCATATCCGGTCTCCTCTTGATCTACAACATGGACCAAGGGGATCAAAGATAGAGAAACGTCGTCGGTCGACCTAAATAAGTATACCACAATGAAATATATATGTGGAGATCGAGTGAAGGGGGTATATGGCCACTCAAGGCCGAAAAATCCCCGGATGAACGCCCTCACTCGTCTCCTCAATCACAGAAACAAACAAAATGCCAAGGGGGATCCATTACGGTGCTACAGCAGCAACCAAATGGACCAACACGTCCTTGACATCCAAAGAAATATTCTTTTTCTTTAGGTAGTCCATCCAGACCGTGGTGTACCTCGGCACAAAACTGCTCGGAGGCTCCAACGAATTCCTGGATGCGGCGAAACCCTTCCAACGGACTTTATAAAGCCTACCCCCAGGCGTCCCCGCGTCCGGCTTGTCCGCCAGGATCTTCTCAGCGGTGAAGTCGTCGTCCTCACCCTCGTCGTCCGAGTCCACATCGCCGGCCGTGAACTCGAAGGTGACGGGACGTCCGCTGGGGTCTGGTGCTCGGGGACGAAGCTGGGTATGGTCGCGGTCCAGGATCCTGTTATCCCCCACACGAACCGCATACACATCCTGTCCGACCTTCCGCACGATCACCCCCGGCACATAGCAAGATGCCTGCCGATGCCTGGACAGGACATCCTTGTGGTGCCGCTCCACCCACACGGTGTCTTGGAGAGCATACTTCTGGACTTTTCCCTGCTTGAAGTACTTGGCCCTCTTGTCATGCTCGTCCTGTAGTGCCTTGCACACCTTGGCCGCCGTGTCGTCCGCCTCAGCCATCAGGGCACTCGCATCCCTGGCCACTTTGCCATGGTTCATCCACGGGAGAGTGTGTGACACTCGATCCCGTAGGAACAGGATGCGATGGGGTGTGCCGGTGTGGGAATGTCCGGCATACCCACTTGTCCCGCGGCGCTCCCCGCATCTCGCCGACGATCTCCTCGGCGAAATCCTCCCAATCCAGGATGAAGTCGTCCAGGTTGGAGGGGTTGCCGTCATAGTAGGGGATTTTGATTCCCCTGAGGTCGTCAATCCTGATGGCGTCTCCAACGTCCCCAGCCACCACTCCACCGAGACGGATACCACCTGTGGCCGGGGGGTGTGAGTACACTCCCCGTACATCCCTCTCCTCCATGGAGTGCGGTCCAGTTGGGCCTGAACCCATGGGGTTTGGAATGCGGGAAGGACTTGCTCCATCGGCCGTCCATATCCCCGTATTGGGGTCCTTCGCCCACAGGTTTCCGCCTGGATGACCATGACCATGTCCGTCGGCGCTTCCCATGGTTCGCCCCTGCATGGTTTGGTTCTCGATCTTCTCTTCCGCATAAACTACCATATTCGTCGTGATCGGTACATCCTGGGCGGCATGGGACATCTGTACCGTCAGGCTCCTCGGGTCCGTGGTTACGTGCCCTTCCCGCATGGACCCAGCCGGTGCCGTGTGTTCCCCGAGCATTGTGGATTCGCTGAACATGGGAACAAACGGCAGCGCACCCGGGTCAACACGCGGAGGCGCGTAGGGTGCCTCTGCAGGGCCGCCCATGGGTTTATCCATGGCGCTCCTGAGGGTCTTAACCCGCTCCACCAGCTCTGCCGCGGCCGGCTTTGCCGGGAGCTCCGGACCCGAGGCGAGGGGCTGTAGCTCCTCTAGCCTTTTCAGGCGTCCCGACATGTCCTCCACCAGGTGGAGGAGGCTATCCACCACTCGCTGCTGCTTCTCCAGGGCCAGCTCCAGATTCTCCCGGTACCGGTCCCGTTCCGCTCGCAGCTCCTCCATGTCTTTCTCCGCGGCCGACTGGTCATCCAGGATCCCCGCGACGTCCTCCTCTAGACCGTCCTTGGCGTTGTCCAGGCGGTCAAGGCGATGCACGATGGCGTCCATCCCCATCTTCGGGTATTTGCCCATGAGGAAGGACACGTGCTCGCAGTGGCACGCAGCGTGCTTTCCGCCGGATTCAGCGCATCCCGCGGTTCCCGGCACCCCGGACTCATCGCCCATGGGCGTATCCCCTATGGCGTCCGTCTCTGGTCCCGTGTGCCGGGGCACAGGTGCCGTCCGGGCCCTGGCTGGCCTCTCCAAGCCCTCGGCGTCGTGCTTCAGGGCGGGCTCGGGGGCCGTATTCGCCCTTGTGGGCGGTCTGGCCGTCTCCTCCGACTCCGAGGGTGGCTCATAAGCTGTCCGATAGCCCTCGGAGTGCTCGGAGTCCCACAGCCTGACCGGGCTGGGATCCGTATCCATAGCCCCGGCGTCCCCTGCCGCGGGCTTGGGTGACCCGCGCTTCCGGTAGCGCCGGGCCCGTCCTCCACTGCTGCCTGAATGGCAATCCTCATCAGAGTCCTCCGCGGCGGAGCGGAGGTTGCATGCCTTTCGGCAGCGACGCTCGCACATGGAGACCAGGTCCTCCATGTCACGTCCTCCTCTTCCCGAATGTGGTACTTCTCTTCGGGCTTCATCTTCCGGAGTTCGCCATGCTCTTGAACGTCTCGGTTCTTCTATGGCTCTAATCTCCGGTGTGGTCTCCACCGAGTCCACAATACGGACCCGGGGCGTGCTTGGGCAGGTCTCATGAGGGCCCAAGTCCCCGGGTCGGCGGTTGGTAGGGGCAGCAGGTAAGCCTCTGCTACCATAAAGAAGGTCCCTACCAGGACCGGCCCCCGCTGTACCCCTTCCGCCTGTAACCCCTGCCGATTTGCTCCTGATCAACGATTGCATTGCTCAAAATCCAAGGTTCCAAATCCAAAAATATAGAAAATAAAATCCTCCTTCAACCCTGAATGGCAACCAGATCCCACAAATACAACAATAACCCAATTCACAATCCAAATCAGGCTGCGGGCTTTCGTTCAGCACATCGGTCGTCTCACGATGGCGGGCATGTACAAGAATTGCACCAAAGAGGAAAGCCCTGAAATTGGCATATGAACACAAATAAGGCAAAGTTGGGGAAAGAAGTAAACATACACATTCACAGCCATAAACCCCTCATTCCCTGGACTCAAGACCTTCCCTTGACTCACCAACATATTGCCCTGAACCAGGTCAAATGAGATGGCTGAATGCCATGTGTCACAAGTCATTACACAAACCCCAAAAATGTGTTCACTCCCAAGCCTCTAAATCCTAGCCCAAAAGGGGAGGTGGCGTGTCATGGCCTAGAGTGGCACTCAGGACCATGCCCTACCCTGACATAACCTTGGTTGGACTTGGGGCCCAATGGGCTTAGAGAAATGACCTATGAGTTTGAACTCATAACATGCCAAAAAACTGCCAATTCACACCATATTGGCCATATATCACATATATGCTCAAAATTGAAGTTACCACTTATCCGAAGGCTCCAAGCATGCATGGAATCGAAGTCTACTATTCATGGAGAATAGAGACCAAAGGCCAATGCCCATGTACATCCCCACTTGACCCTCGAAACCCCTTCGGATATGGGCGCCACGCACTGCCCAAGTCAGCCCATGATCTTGAGACCAATTCTTGTGATCCTTCGTGCGCCAAGCCAAATGGAGTACGCGATTTGGCATATGATGGTGTTCAACTCCAAAGCATATGCCAACATATGAACAACATACCATGGTTCGACTCTCCATAGGCTTCTTGCTGTTTGCCAACCAGGTAAGTACACAAAACACAAAAATGAGCAAAAATTGAGGTCAAAAACATGAAAATTATGACCAAATACAAAGTTGTCATGATAGTATATCTCTATGCTCACCCATGATATCCGCTCATGGTTCAATACACAAATGATTGGAACCATTTGCGAACAATTCCCCCACTTGGATCCCCAATCGGGCGCATGGAGATACCTTCGCCACTCGTATCTACATGCCCCATGAAAATGGGAGTGCACTCATGGATCTCTTTGCCAAACATACCATGAGCAATACATATGCGGTAGACTTAGTCTAGCGCTTTGAATTCCACAATTGGGACATGGGCAAAGCCCTTGTCACGTATGGCTCCCCATCTCTTCGGCCACACGAAGATATATAACATGGGCGTGAGCATATCAAGACATATACCATGCATATAAAACACACCCTCAAAAGTGGCTCCCACCATGATATGCCATGTCCCTCCATGAACATAACTTCACGTTAAAAATGCGTAGGAACCCAAGAAAAGTATCAATGCAACCCCAACACTCATGCGGTACACTCGAAAGTCGCATTAAAATGTTCGGTTGCACGGTCGAAGAGTTATATATCATTTTATACCCTCTTGACCATTATCCCTTGGTACACCGGGCATGTGTACACACCAAAGGCGTTTGATGCTTCCTAAATTAACTTGAGACTAAGGTGCTTGCAACCCAACCTTCCTTATTCTCTTTCCTCACACTCGCGCGTAGATATGGCCTTTCAAAGTGGTCCCACGATTCACTTTTGTTTCCCTTATTTCTCCAAGTCAAATGGGTGGCAAGTATAAGGGAAACCTGATTCGGGCATAGGGAAAAGAGTATGATCACTCGAAGAAGTCCAAATCAAGTGCGGCGATGTCGAAGTTGAAAATCCGATTTCGACATCGCGAAAAATTCAGATTAAAATTTCGAGTGCTTATTTAGAAAATTGCTGAAGCAACGAACCCTTTGCTGATGAAATCTGACCCTTCAACGGAGTATCCGCCAAAATATCTGGAAATAACAGTTAACCAATCGGTTAACGCAAAATCGCGAGCCAACTGACAGTCGCCGATACATTGACCATCCGAACGAAAGGCTGAAAAATTACGGAAACATTATGATAATAAAACCCTGTTGATTCCTGATATTCCGATATATAAATCTCCGCTGGCGGTGCCTCGGTACTGAATATGGCCGCTCATAGCCCGCCGGAATGGCCAAACCTATCACACTATCACATCGGGTTAGGTCAGGTGGATGGGAGAGTATGATATCAGCCAATGGCGGCTTGCCGGCACATAGATACACACCCCAAGTGACCCCAAGATGGCCACGGGGGTCGGAACCGGCTCCACTGCAAGCGCCCCACCATTTACTGGTTCAGAGACATGGGCAACTCGTGGAAGTCCCACTGAACGAGGACACCACACCAAAACCCTCCGTGCAGGTCATCAAAGGTCTGTCGCTCAATTTAGGGGCAGACATGAAGCTGGAAGGTATGGTGGCCCTCCACGCGCAGCTCGCTCGTACTGAGAACTACAAGCTTTCGACGGAGATGAAGAGACAAGGGTTTGCGGACTTATCTTTGGAAGGAGATCCGACGGGTTCAGACTTCATTGACCTGTTCGCTTCGAAGCAGAATGCAGACTCACAATTTTACTGCAACCGCAAGCATAACTCCGCCTTTTGGTACCATTGGGGGTGGCTACAAAGGTGGAAGCAGTTGTACGCAAATCCAAGATTCTCCCAACTCTTAAGAGTTCTCGTCAAGGTGGTGATCGACCGAGAAGGGAAGAAATGGGAAAGTAAAGGAGCGAAGTGGAAAGAACTCCTCGAAAGACTGACTATCTCGAAGATCATCCTACCCGACCTGCCGATGTACAGCCAAGATGGGAGTGAAGAAATTTTACCGAAGCCTTCCTGGCGGACATGTCTCTATCTACTGGACGGGGATACCAAACCCGTACCGATGGAAGAACTCGACCAGGAGGAGGTACAGTGGGTCACAAGGCAGAACCGGGGTTGGGGGAAAGCAAAGATGCTCTCCAAATTCCCTGATCACCCTGAGATCAAATGGGAGGAACGAGAACCTGTCGTCAACGCTCCGACACTGGACGTGGAAACTGATAGCGAAGGGGAAGAGGAGATCTGTGCAGCAAACACAGGAGACAACACCAGGAATCTGAGTGTGTCGACGATCCCGATTCACAACTCCGAAGGGTACGAATCACTGAAATGGGACGATTTGGTGGACACACTACTACTCGAAACTGAACCTGACATACCTCCGCAACGAGGACAACTCGATGACCAAGCCAAGTGCTTACTCGCCTTTGCGTGCATGGTAGCCGACAAGACGACCCACTCGGAGAAGAAGGATCCTCAGTGGGCGAAGCCCAGCAAGGACAGTTGGCCCATCGGGGAGCACGAGAAGGAGGATATCAAACAACTTCTCTTTCATCGCGTAGAACACCTACAAGAAAATCAGAAGAGAGAGCAATGGCGAGAAAAGCAACTAAAGCTTAAGATGAAATGGGGTACGAGTGTCTATATCCCTGAAAACGACGACGATCCGTCAGCCTGCACCTGCGAGTATCAAGGACCGTGGGAGATGTCCCACGTGTGTCACTGCCACCAAGCGAGTACTCTAACTCTGCGAGAAGTGCGTGAACTACTGCAGGAATACGGCGATCAGAGCGCGAAAGAACATACTCACTGCTGCGACGAGTGTCACGGAAGTCTCGACCTCTGTCAATTTCACCAAGTGGATCCTGACGAGATCAAAGAAGTACTTACACTCAAGCAGGAGTTTGGGCAAAGCAATCTGGCGGCTTCTGAGGATTTTAAGAACAAGATCCAAGAACACGATCTCCGAGTCGCTGAAGTCCTTGCAAGGTACGAAGAAGCCTTCGGACCTTTAGCACCTCCCGGGTCAAGCAAGAAACTGGTCAGAATGGACTTAGAGTTGAAGCCCGAGTACCAGGAGCAGCGGATTACTTCGAGAGGTTACCCCTGCTCTAAGGAGGACCAGGACGAGATCATGAGGCAAGTCCTAGAGCTGGTGGAAGCGGGGATGTGCGAAGCCTACAAGGACACAGAAATCCCGGAGCACTGCTCGCCGTGTTTCTTGGTGGCAAAACCTGGATCGACAGCGAAAAGGCTAGTCGTCCACTATCGCAAGCTGAACAAAATGATCAAACTGCACGCCGGCAG
Organism: Eutreptiella sp. 'Long Island Sound 2002'; assembly: GCA_964036045.1. Taxonomy (NCBI): domain Eukaryota; phylum Euglenozoa; class Euglenophyceae; order Eutreptiales; family Eutreptiaceae; genus Eutreptiella; species Eutreptiella sp. 'Long Island Sound 2002'. Next base: position 79,917,331 of record OZ038385.1, read on the forward strand.
TCTCCCTGTGATGGAAAACACCATCGAAAATGCCGCGTCGTGCAAGTTTCAGTCCAAGATGGACAAAAGATCAGGGTTTTGGCAAGTTGATTTGACGGAGCGTGCCAAGGAGTTGATGGCGTTTCGGACACCAAACGGAAGGGTGTTCCGATGGCTGGTCATGCCCTTTGGTATCGCCAACGCCCCCGCGCTGTCTCAGGAGTCGATGAACCAGGTGCTTACCATCCTCAAGCAGCAACCCGCAGTTCAGGCGTTGCTCGAATGAGGAGCGGTTGCCGAAGCTCACATCGACTACGTGCTGCTAGGCACGAACTCGATCGAGGACCACCTGCTGTTGCTGTCGGAGTTTTTGGACGTGTGTGTGGAGCAGAATCTCCATATCAAACTGGAGAAATACGAATTCCTCAAAACTGAGCTGGAGTACCTCGGATTCCGACTGCGAGACGGTCACTGGGGACCGTGTGAGGACAAACTGAAGCCACTGATGGATTTTACGATCGATGGAGTCAAGGGGTAAGCCGAAGGAGTCAAGAAGATAAGGCAATTTATCGGAGGTTGCAACTTCTACAGGCGCCACGTGAGAAATTTCACTGAGTCCTCGGCTATACTGACCGACCTCATCAAAGACAACACCCCATGGAAATGGACAGACGAAGAGAAAAACAAGTTGGAGGAACTGAAGGATAAAATCTGCAAAGCAATACCTCTGGGAGTGCCGCGACCGAAAGGAGAGATTGTCTTCGTCTCGGACGGTTCGAACGTGGGCGGAGGTGGTACTCTCTTTCACTGGCAAGCTCTCCGACCTGAACAGTGTCACGAAATCGATGAAAGGCTCAGAACACAAGGAGTGAACCGAGACGGCAGTCTGAAGCATTCGTACAACGAAGACGAATGGCGACTTGTTCCACTTGGAGATTGGAATTGGAAGTGGAATGCAGCGCGCTCCAAGTACCACACGTACGAGCACGAACTGTTGGGGGGAGTACTGGTCCTCGCCAGTCAACAGAGGATCATTGGTAACAACCCTGTCACCGGGCTCTGTGATCAGGATTCGGTCAAGTACTTTATGGACTCACCGCCTCCCGAACAAAAGAGACTACGGCGATGGTGGGTATTCCTATCCCAACTACGACTAGCCGTTCACCACATCCAAGGACTCAAAAACGAGCTAAGCGATTACCTGAGCCGCAACTCGTTCGACGAACGCTGGGGGCAATCTTCCGAAGAAATGGCAAAGGACGCGTTCGCCAAGATGGATGTGCAGCTCGACCTGTTCATGAAGACCACGCAACCGCAGAACAAGTGGGGAAAGGAGGAACTGTTGAAGGATTACGCTGCGATTATGAAGCAACTGCAACCAGGGCAGGTCAAGCTGATCGCCGGCGAACAGTGGGCAATGACTAAAGACGCGCTGTACAAGGAAGATCGAGTCTGTGTACCTGAATCCCATCTCGAGGAAACACTTCGATGGAGCCACACGGTCAACGGTTCGATGGAGGCACACGGTTCAATCCTGCAGTGCAGAGGTCGTTATGGTTTTTTCGACCGCCACTTTCACTGCAACAAGAATGAGTGAGAGAAGAAGAGACTTATCACCGAAGTGATGAAAGATTGCCACTGCATCCTGGGGAAACCCAACAGTCAAGTTGACCGCGGAGAAATGGGAAACCTGCCCATACCTCATATGGTGAACTCTGTTGTGTACCTTGACTTCATGCACCAGCCCCACTATGCCGGGAACAACTTTGCTTTGATGGTCACGTGCGGGCTCTCCAGATTCGCGAGGGTCTTCCCTATGAACAAGAAGGCGGATAGCAAAAGCGTGCTGAAGACTTTGTTTGAAGAATGGGTACAAGTCTATGGTTTACCGAAGGCCATCCACTCTGATCAGGACGTGCGCTTAACAGCAGCAGGCAACTGGTACAGGGGAGTACTGGAGACTCTGCGTTGCGAGATACAATTCGGTACGCCCTATCTACGCACCAAGAACGCACTCTGCGAGAGGCAAATCCGCTCCTTCAAAACAGTGATGTGGATCCTCATGGCGCAGGAGAAGGGGAGGAACTGGTTGAGAATCCTACCGTACGCAATATACCTGATGAACAACCAGGTGTCCACGCGTACTGGTTTCTCACCGCACGAGCTCTTCTTCGGTCGTCCTGGTTTCCACATGGAGTTCCCGACGCCGCAGGACGCGAATTCTAAGGTGAAAGAGTGGATGGAGAAGCAAGCGACGGTGGCAAGCAAGGCCAAAGAACTGCTTCAGAGGATCAGAGAACGTGAGAACACACGCAGCAACCGTGGGCGCAAACCCGTCGAATATCAAATCGGAGACATGGTAGTCGTGCACCACAGGAGGTTACCGCGATGGAAATAGAACGATCTAGACCTACCCTACTATGGTCCTTTTATGGTCACGGATGTGGGTCCTAGTTCGGTTAAAGTACGCGCAAGCCCGAGGTTTGGGGGAGAGATCGAAGTCGGCTTCCCTTTCCTCAAGAGGTACACCCTAATGGACGAGTACAACCTTGATTTGGAGGGTTTCGACGACGAAGTGGCGGCTGAGGAGGATGAGCTCAACGACGATCAGGATGAGGACATGACGCCGGAGCTCGGCAGCGCGGAGGACTCTGAAGGAGAAGGACAGCTGCCGGATATGGACGCGAAGGAGATGAAGGCAAAGGGTTTTTACAAGGTGGAAGCTATTCTGCGTTCGAAGTACAGGCATGGCTGGAGATTCTTGGTCAACTGGGAGGGTTACTCTATGGCGGACGCAACGTGGGAACCCTACACGGCGTTTTTTTTGACCAAGCCAATGTGAGTTCGGTATTTCGGGACTACTGCCACGCCAACGAATTGCAGAAAGTGCTCAAACTAGCGGAGGCCAAGAGTAAGAAGGATCACAAAAAGCACAACAAGTAAGAACCTGAAGTCTCTTTTCCCAAGTCAGCCGACTTCACGTCCACGTCCACGAGCACGTCCACGGACACCGTATCGGAGCATTCCTCACTGGCTAGCAGCGGCTGATCCGGCTGCGTCTGCGGCTGTTGATCCGGCTGCGCCTCCGGCTGTTGATCCGACTCCAACATCAGCCCTGGGTCCACCGCTCCCGGCAGCCAACGAGGCTCACTCAGCTGGGCGCTGTCCAGCTGAGCGTCTGCCCAGTACAGCCGAAGCCCATCAGAGTTGGGCATGACTGCCCAACGGCCGACGGGCTCCAGCTGGCGCCAAGGCCCGAAGAAGGCCTGGACGGGCAGGTGGGAGCGGGGGAAGGGGATGCGGGTGTTGGTGAGGGGAGGAGGGATGCAGGGAGGCGGAGTGCCGGACAGGGAGAGCGGAGACTTGTAGATCGACTCAGGAGTAGATGCAGGAGATGGAGATGCGAGAGATGCACCGGAAGTAGAAGAAGAAGAAGAAGAAGGAGATGGCATCGGTGGGGGCGCCAGAGCCGCGGGGAGCGGCACGTTTGCCAACTGAGGCAGCGGTGGTACTGCCGGGGGTGCCGGTGCTGGTAGTGGCAGCATCACGTGCGAGAAGGGCACGGGCTGGGACAAAGACTGTCCACTGGGGGCGACGGGTGCAGGGGGAAGTATGGGGTAGGGTTTGGCTGGTTTTGGTAGGGGCTTGGGCAGAGGCTTGGGCTTAGGCTTGGGCACGCCTTTACCGGTCGACGTTCTATGGTCCATGACTTCCTTGTAAAATAAGCTGTAAAACCATACAAGTCACGGCACTACTGTCAGCAGTAGGGTATCGTTTAAGGTGCCAGAACAGGAGTTTGCGTCGCTCTATCCCCCGAGGGGGGGGGGACTCCGCAACCAACTGTTGCGCACGAAATCAAGAACCCAAACCAACAGAAAGACCAGAAGAAAGAGAGAGAGCAAGACAGAGAAGAGGGGAAGAGAAGAGTGGAGAGACCGGGGGGGAGGGGATATGACAAATAGTTTTATGAAACCCACGCTGAAAACAGCGAACTCCGCCAGCGAGGTTCTGGGTAGCTAAGGCGCCAGGTCACTGTAACCAGGGGTAGACGCCTACGCACCCAGGTACTAAGCGGACGGTGAACGCCGAGTGGGAATGGTGTACAGTGACATCCTTTACTCCTTGTGACATCTTTTTCACCTTGTGGGAATCAATCATTTCATTCCCTTCTCAACAATGAGGGAATCAGCACGCGCACGCTGGCCTCCCTGAGCAGTACAACGGCCACCCCGGCAGTGCGGTGACTACACCCTGCCAAGTGGATCAAAGGACGCTCGCAGGATGACAGCGATTTTGTTAAACAAGCACCTAAACCACGACACGATCTGTGCAATGCTAACGAAGGTCCACCTCAGCAACTTGCCCGTACCAGTACCTTTACTACGAGAGTGACGGAGCACGAAGAAGAGACGGATGAGTACCAAGTACCTCTACTACAGCTACCTGCAGACTGAGTACAAGAAGATCAACCTGACTGCCTACAGCGACAAGGACATTGGGATCAACGCGTGGAATTCAAGGTACGCGCTACGCAAAGCTGCTGAAGGACGTGTCAGACGCCTCCACGCCTACAAAACGAACAGATCATGGCGATGAAGGACGGCGCGCGCAAGCAGCTTGACTGAGCACGACCCCAAACCACACGCGCAACTCACATGCGCTATTCCCGAGCACCTAAGGTCTGACCACAAGCAACAAATGGGTGTAAGGATATTGCGCATGCATGTGGTGAGCCCATCTAAGGGTTATATTTTTTTCCGACGCACGCCAAGGACTTGCAGCGCTGCAGGGGGGGAGTTAGATGGACCCACTGAGGCTGTTTCTTTTTGAGAACATGCCTATTTATATGAGCATTCAGTTTTTAAGCTGAACTCTGGTAGTGAATTTCCTACTTGAAACCAGATCCAGATCCAGATCCCAGAATGTACAGCATGATGCTGCTAATCCAAGATTGTCCTGCATGAACAGTGAAGATGAACAGTAAATCAGAAGAATGATTGAAGATGATGGTGACAGGCAGATTCTCAGAGGTCTAATTGTTCATAATCAGATCATGATGCAGAAATGACATGATGGGTCATGATGGGGCAAATGAATGGCTCCATGATGGCCAGTCCTACTGAGTGGGCAGTTCAAGAGATAAAGGTCAGAACTGAACTTGGGTGATAGTAAAAGGCCCGGAAACCACAGAAACATATCTTTTTCATGTATTTTCTGCTCTAAAGACGTGTGCATGTTTTTGGGTCTTTTTGTAGCCTTTTATGCCATGGAGCTACAATCAGTGGTGGAATTTCATCAGCAAGTTTGATCCTGAATTTTTGCTTTGTGCTAGGGTGTAAGGCAGAAATCTTTCTGCCCGTCGGTCTCTCGTTGTATAGTCTGGACCAGAGTTGAGTGCAGGTCCTCCCAGGGAATTGAGGTAAGACCCCCGTGCACCACGCTGAGCATACTTCCCCATCCGGGTTTCCCGATGGGCGTCTTGCGTCCCAGAGGCACGTAGATGGCCTCATCAGGGAGCCGGACAGAGCTGATAGTCAGCCTGTCCAGGAGGGTTCGCCAGTACTCGTTGCCCCCATGGGCTCCCCAATCGGGGGGACACAGGACCATACGGGAACGTTCCAGGGCCACCTTGGTCAAGACCTTCCCCAGTTCACTGAACCTGGGGTTCCCGTAGGCCATCCCGAAAGAGGGCCAGTAAAATTTGTAGCAGCAGTTTTTCCCCCTACTGCAGTAGAGGTCCAAGACATATTGCTTGTCGGTGGCGAACAACTCCACGCTCAGGTCTTCTCTGGAGTAACCCAACTCTTTCAGACCTTGGTCTAGGACTTCCCCCAATAGTTGATAGTCCTCAGTTTTGGAGGCCGCCATGATGTTTGAGGGCTCCTCCTTCGATACCCTCAGGTAGCTTGACGTGTACTCCGACTGCTCCAGTGGCACGGACTCTCTGCCATTGCTGTGGAGGTAGGGCGCTTGCAGCGTCAGGAATTGCATTTGGGAGTGCTGCACGAAGAAGTCAGTCCCCAATACAAAGCCGAAAGCCTCAGTATCCATCACATAGAACCGATGGGCGATAGTTCGGGAGCCCATTGGTACCTCCACTTCACAGTCCCCGCAGCTGTGCACCACATGTCCATCCCCCATTCGTATAGCCGCGGTGGGCATCGTGTTTGTCAGGCTGCCACAAGGTAAAATTTTCTTGGCCACTATATATATGGTGGCTCCAGTATCCAGTACCCCCAGGTATTCACGTCCCCCTAGTCGGATACGTACCCAGAACACCAGGTCCAGGGCCCCACCGGAGCGTCCCCGTCGGAACTCTGCGGGACAGGTCACCTGGAACCCCTTGTTCCGCAATCTGCGGGCCATTCTCAGGAAACGGCTTCTCTTCTTAGCGTTGCCGTCATCACCACCTTCATGCTCACGCTTGGCCCCTTGCTCTCGCTGGGCCTGAGTCTGCGAGCGTGTGGTAGGACCAGACTGCCCTCCAGAGGGCTCGGAGTTCCCCCTGGATTAGGGTTGGGTTGCTTCCGTTCTTGTCCTGGTTCTTGTTGTCCTTGTCTGGCTGGCGATTAGTGCCTCCTCCTCGTCCACCTTGGCTCTTGTCTTGGCCTTTCCCACGGCCTTTCGACTTGCCCTTGCCGGCGTCGTTGCCGTTGCCCTTGCCACCGCCCTTGCCAGGGCGTTTGCCAGAATCTTCGCCCGTTAGCTTTGCCAACAGGCACTGCTTGTGGTAGCAGTCATCTTTGTAGTGCTTCCTCTTCCCTCAGAAGGCAAAGGTGATAGTGCACCTGTAATGATCCGGCATCTTAGGCTTGGCGCCGGTGTTGGTCTTCTGCTTCTTCCCCTGGACGACGAAGCAATCGCGCTGATCGCAGTCGGGGGCGTGCTGCAGGTGACCATGCTGGTCTCTGGCGTCACACCAGAAGAGCTCCTGGTGTAATTTTCCCCACAAGCCAGCAGTTTGTTCTGTCAAGTCTGGTCATAGGGTTGTGGTCTGTGTATGCAATGCTATTATTTTAGTTGATGGTGTGAATGGACGGTTGTGGTACTGATGAGTGTAAGCCGCGCAAATCACGCGCGCGCATTGGCCAGAGCACAGGAGTTGTACATCTCGATCGAGTGCTTGCCAGATGTTGCGTTTTTCTGAGATTAAATTCGTACCACTGAAGTGTTAAATCATTGATTTTAAACTGTGCATCATCAGCATCATTTGTGTTGTTTAGGCCGCAATGGGTTACTTCTGAACTCGCTCTGATGGCGAGTTCTTCTGAGAGGATTTGGAGCTGTGGATCTGTGGACCTCATGTTTACTGTTGTGCCTCCGTTTGAGAAGGGTCATCGTCGAGGAGTACAGAGGATTGAAAAGATGAGGATGACAAAAATTTGGATTTAAAAAAATCAAGATGTGTTCTGTGGTTTTGAGGAGTGAGCGGAGTTTCGCAAGGATGGAGGAGTCAAAATATTTACAAGTTTTCAAAACATTCACAGATTCAGAAGTCCCACCACGTCGTCGCCTTCGCCGCCGTGGATCTTGCTTGAGCGCAGCTCAGCAGCCCAAGGGTGTTGGCCGAGCCCCTTTTGTTCTTTTCCTTTTCAGTTCGCTGCGTATTGCCGTGAACACCGTCAAGTTTGGAAATTCGTCGTGAGTGCTGTTTAGACCTTGCTCACGGACGCCGCCAAGCTAAATTCGTTGCGCCAAGGTTCCTCGTGGACGCCGCCAAGCTAAATTCGTCGCGCCAAGGTTCCTCATGGACACCGCCAAGCTAAATTCGTCGCGCCAAGGTTCCTGCGGACGCCGCCAAGCTAAATTCGTCGCACCAAACTTCCTCGTGGACGCCGCCAAGCTAAATTCGTCGCGCCAAGGTTCTTTTCCAACGCTGCCAAGCTAAATTTGTCGCGCCAAAGTTCCTTTCCAATGCCGCCAAGCCAGCTTTTTTGCTGACACGCGCCAGGTCTGTGGACCAGCGTTGTTTTTCACTTGGTCTCCATATGTGCTTTTGGGCAGTGCTGCTAAATGCACTGTTGGCCCCGCTGTTGTATGGCTTTTAATCTCATTGACGCTGTGCTACTGAGAATACTGTCCAAGTTCCCGCCATGGTGTGTGTAGTTCCTGCGTCCCTATTCACAGGAACGTAGGCTAAATTTGATGTGAATGTTAAAATGAGTTTGGTACAGTCAGTAGTTTTTGCGATAAAAAGTACATCAGTTGGTCAGTTTTTTAATATTGATGTATGGGCTTGCCTTGTTTTTTGGAATCAAGTTTGTTTTTTATGTTTTCTGTGTGGGTAGTCAATTGTGTACAGGTTTGTGGGGAAAAGACAGTTATGGATGTTTGGGTTATCACAAAAGTGAAAGAGTGACCCACACATTAAAGATAACACTTTCAACCACCTTTGGAGTCCCAAAGATGCATTGAGCTTTTAGTAAAACGACAGTTTTTGCATACATTTCCTTGTTTTCTTGGAAGGCCTATTGTACCCCTGTCCCCCTGTTCTAGTATCCAGGTGGTGTGAAAGGCATTGGCACCTGGGGGTGTTGGGTTATGGTGACAGTGACACCCGGTATATGTGTGAGTGTGTGAGTAGGAGTAGAGTGCCAAATTGGGCCGTGCGTCAATCCCTTCCTGGGGAATTTCCATTGCCCACATGTTAACTTCTACCTCCGAAACGAAGTCTAGGGTGTTTGTTTGCCCTTGGGATGTGTGTGTGCCACAGTTTATCGACACACCACCATTGGCGAAGGGGTGAGGTATCTCCTGAGGCCAACCGGAAATGAAGCAACCACCACCAGCACTTTTGGGGTATGCTGAGTGGTTATGGGGGTCGTGTGGAAACCGGTTGGTGGGATAGTGCATGGGCTATAGCCGGATGGCACCCCAGAGCATGCCACACTGTATTTTACGGTTACCCGCCCCATAGCTACAGTTGCAGGGTCCATAGACCAATGGGTGCCTGAGGGTGTGGGTTGGTCCCCCAGCCCCAAAAGCCAGGCCAAGGCGAACACCTTGACCTGGACGCTGAGGTAGTTGGTATGCTGAATTATGTATTCATTCTATATGCAGTCCCTTGTTGTATTGCAGGGACTTGCAGTGCGGCGAGGCCACCATGGTGGGTTGTGTGGGGTGTTTGTGTGTGTATGGCAGCCATGGTGTGCATTGCATAGTGACTAGATATAGAGGGTCACAGAGATATTCTGAGATACAGGTTGAGGTATGTATATTATCTGTTGTTTATCTATGGGCGCAGTGAGTCTGGATGACTCAAATCTGTGGTGCACGACTACCTTTTTCCTTGTTATTGCTGTGAATTTCCATCATTCATAATATGGTAATGGGACAACAATGAAATTGTCCCAGATAATTCCATGCCATATGCGTTGGCAGGGCACTGCAGAGCCCAGACCCGCCACTGGTGTGGGCCTTCTGGGGACAATGGGGTATTTCCCAGATGCCCCTGACCTTCGGAATGCGACATGCAACCCTGAGGGGCTGGCACTGTTGGTGGGGGGGGGTGCTGAAGTGTCTTGTTTTGTTTTATTTTCCACTCTATTGGTTGGATGGTTGGTGAACTGCGGGCCAGTGTGTCAAATTGTCATTCTTTTCGCCAAAACACCCACCTGCAGCACTGCAGCCTTTGGCTGGGTGTTTTGGGCTGGGGGTGGGGGTGTAATTTTCCCCACAAGCCAGCAGTTTGTTCTGTCAGGTCTGGTCATAGGATTGTGGTCTGTGTATGCAATGCTATTATTTTAGTTGATGGTGTGAATGGACGGTTGTGGTACTGATGAGTGTAAGCCGCGCAAATCACGCGCGCGCATTGCCCAGAGCACAGGAGTTGTACATCTCGATCGAGTGCTTGCCAGATGTTGCGTTTTTCTGAGATTAAATTCGTACCACTGAAGTGTTAAATCATTGATTTTAAACTGTGCATCACCAGCATCATTTGTGTTGTTTAGGCCGCAATGGGTTACTTCTGAACTCGCTCTGATGGCGAGTTCTTCTGGGACGATTTGGAGCTGTGGATCTGTGGACCTGATGTTTACTGTTGTGCCTTCGTTTGAGAAGGGTCATCGTCGAGAAGTACAGAGGAGTGAAAAGATGAGGATGACAAAAATTTGGATTTAAAAAAATCAAGATGTGTTCTGTGGTTTTGAGGAGTGAGCGGAGTTTCGCAAGGATGGAGGAGTCAAAATATTTACAAGTTTTCAAAACTTTAACACCTGGACATTGCCCATGATACGGGCGTGCTTGGGGGTAGTCCCCTGTCCAGGTCTGGGTCCCTGGTACCCTTTGCCATGGCTCCCAGAGCCTCCTCCTCCAGGACGCTAGGCGTTCAGGTGCTGGTTGCTTTCTTTCTCCAGTGCCACCTCCAAGAGTAGCACAGACAAATCCTCGTAGTGGAGGGCTCTCGCCTTGCGCGCTGTCGTTGACGGGCACTCGTCCGACAGCTCCCGAGGGAGCTTAGCCACCAACTAGAAGAGCAGCTCGTCGCTACCATAGGAACCGGGCGTCAGTCGTCCCACCCACTGGTCCAGGTCAGCCAGTAGCTCGGAGATCCTGGCTGGTTTGGGGTTGTTGGGTAGCACGGCCAGGTTGTGGATCTCGGCCCTGATGGAGAGGTCCGTTTCGTAGGTAGGGTACTGCCTCTCCAAGGCAACCAGCACGTCGGCGAAAGTGGCGGACTTAGTCACGATCTGCTTGACCTGCTTCTCCAGGTACTTGGTCTTGCAGCACTGAAGGAGCAGATCACACTTTGTAATGGGATTGCAACTGGCAGCGCACGTGCTGATATTCGCGAGATCAAAATGGCAGATCAGCGACGCGCGCACAGCGCATTTAAAGTTTTGTTACTTAGAAAACATTTCTTGGATGTTATGCTTGCTTGTTGTCCTTGCAGGTACAAAAACCTTATTAAATAATGGCCTTGACTTACATGATGAAGATCAAGATTTCGGATTCAAGTATTTTGCCTTTGCTGTGTTGAGTACCAGAGTACCACAACAATAGAAGATCGAATCGGTGGCGGGAAAGAAAGTAGACACGGAACCCGTGTAGGTCAAAGCTATTACAAGCTTGCTTGTACCGTGCCAACCGAACGATTCGGTCTTCAACTGAGCAATGCCCCGTGAGGATTGTGAGCGCTGCAGTTGTCAAGGTGCAGCACATCTGCGAAGAGAACGCGACGAACACCAGAAGACCAGCGAACGGCTTTGGGGAGAGCCGAATCAGCTGCAAGAGGACTTGGATGAGGAGACAAACACTGCGCGGCGTCTTCGTTCTGAACGTGATACAGCAGTGGATGAGCTCCGCCGCCTCCGAGACCTTATTGCAAAATGTAAGCCGCCCTCCCAAAGAGACACGCCAAAGAAAACCCATCATGGGAAGAGAGCAGCCAAGGTGCCAGCAAATGCGTCAGTCCGCGCAGTCCAGAACACCCGGGAATAACAACAGCGCTCAGGAGTGAGCTACTGAGGAGCCCACGCGCAGAATGGGAGCGCTGTGCTGGCTGAGAGCGCTAAACGGCTGGCGCTGCTGAGGATATGGGGAAAGCACGAAGAGTTCAGTGAAAGCAGTGCCGTGCGAGGGCGCTGAGGAGTCAGCGCAACGCTGCTGTGAACGACACTGTCGTGAACGCCGAAGGAGAGCGCCTTGAACAGTGCTACGCGCAGCGCTGTGTGCTTGGCTTAAAGCCAGTTGCTTGTTAAGAGGGATATAACCCATTTTCTATTGAACTTGCTACGTTTCTTTTTGAGTTTCATTTTTGTGAGGACGCTGTCAGCGCTGGACTGTGTGCGTGTGTGATGCGCGCCCAGTGTTTGTGTTTCTGCGCCGGCAGTCAGGGCAGGAGCCAGGGTTTGTCTGTGCGTGAGCGACCAAGCGTGCGCGTGTGAGTGCGTCTGCCTGCCGCGGACGGCGCTGAAGGCGCCACACACAGGTTTGCGTGTGTGCAGTGGACAGCCTGCACTTGCAGAGCGTCGTGTCAGCCTGCTGTTTTTCAAGTGTGTGCGTGCGACGCCAGTGGTGTGTGTGCGTTGCTACATGCTCTGCCCTTGTATGGTGGCGCGCTGGAGGTTGCGCTGTGGGTATGAGCGATTGCCAGCACGACTGCAGGGTATGCAGCCATGAGGTTTGTTATTATTGAATATTGTCACAACTGTATGTCTTCTTTATGTGTTTTAACCTTATGAATCCCTACGCAGGCTTGCGGCTGCCTGAATCTGATGAGATGATCTGGAATGTCAAAATTGACTCCAACGCTGGTGTGTTTTTATGCTCGGAGAGGGCTGTAAAAGGCCCTGTTGTCGCAGATATATGTATGGGTTTGTCTCAGTTTTCTTCGTTTTGCTCATTTTTCTTCTACATGGAACCTTGTTACTGCAGGCCAAACAAGCACACGCACAACTGCACTGTTGTACAGTACCGTAGCACGGCAATCCATGGCTTTGCTGTGCATGTGCGAACTGAGTTCAGCCAAACAACACATGTTCTTTTGTTGTTGTTGCCTCAGTTGTGTGCAGTGTGGCCTGTTGTTTTTGAAGCTGCAGGGTTTTGAGAAACATTGCAGGTTTTCCCCTAGACTGGGAAACTTTCGCAGGTTTTTCAAAATGGTTGTAGTTTTGAAACCAGGGCAGCATACATTTTATTATATAATTAAACAACTTCAAGTGGAATTGTTGTTTTTTTTATGTGGTGTGAACCAGTTTAGCAGGGGAGTGTTCACCACACCCCCTGAATGGGAATGGGGTTTTTTGTAGCCAAAGGTAGAGCAGGCTTTTCCCCAACCCCAAAGGTTAGGCACACTTTCTGAATGTCTATTTTGTAGGCATTTAAGAAAAAAAGCCAGTGACAACCCCACTAATGGGTCATCAGTCCAACCATACCTTTGATTTTCAGAGGTATGGCTGAACTTAGCAGGGTAGTGTAATGGGATTGCCACTGGCAGCGCACGTGCTGATATTCGCGAGATCAAAATGGCAGATCAGCGACGCGCGCACAGCGCACTTAAAGTTTTGTTACTTAGAAAACATTTCTTGGATGTTATGCTTGCTTGTTGTCCTTGCAGGTACAACAACCTTATTAAGTAATGGCCTTGACTTACATGATGAAGATCAAGATTTCGGATTCAAGTATTTTGCCTTTGCTGTGGTGAGTACCAGAGTACCACAACAATAGAAGATCGAATCGGTGGCGGGAAAGAAAGTAGACACGGAACCCGTGTAGGTCAAAGCTATTACAACTTGACTCGCCCACTAGCATGGGTTGGCCGGTCATTCGGAGGAACCGGCCAAAGTTCTGAGCGAACTCGCTGAGGCAAGTTCACCACAATTTCGGAGGTGGCAATTGCCCTAGCCTCCTGAGACCTGCGTCCCTCTGAAAGTGCTGCCCCAGGTCGTTGATGGTGCCGGAGGGCTCAGGGCTGGCAAGACCGGGGGGGCAGGCACGCGAGGAGTCGACCTGAACGCTGCTGTTGGGGGCAGAACCGGATACACGGACACCAACGGAGGCAAGAGCGGCGACAACGGAGGCAAGATCCATGCTGATTGTTATCCGGCAAAAAATCCCAGTCTATGAAGAAAATTGATGCGGATTATCCTAAGTACATCTGAGTGTCCATATCTGTCTGAAAAGATTTATATAAATCCGATTGTGAAAAAATATTTGGCCGATCTGGCTCGCGCACGCGCGTCAGCGGCAAATGGCGATTCCGGGTAAATGATCGGAACGCGACGGATTTACGATGAATGGACCGCGGAATCAGATCCGGCACATCAGAAATATATAGGTCTGATCCTGAGACTGAGCTGCGGGGCGGCGATTCCGCCGAAGCAGAGAAAGTGACCAAAATGTAGCCAATCTGGGGCAGATCTGCGAAAATCTGAGCAGATGGGGGTTAGCCGCACTTACAGGGGGTTAGCCGCACTTACACTCCCCCTCCAAAAACACACTGGGGTGTGTCGCTACGTCAACGAAGAACGTAGTGCGGGTAAGTCCCAGAAAAAAATAGAAATGTAGCCTCGATGGGGCGAAATCTGCTTGATCTGACCTGATTTGGGCTGAATTGGCACTGAATCAGGATGGATGAACCTGAAATGAGACAGAATGAGGAGTGACGAACAGTCCTCCGTGCAGTAAAACATTAGGTTATGGGCTAAAAAGCATGTAAACATATCGAGAATCGATACCAAACCATGCACTGGTTGAGAATGAGGTAGATTATTGGTGGATTGAGTATGAAATCAGGAAATGGAGTGACATCTCGGCGCTCTGGCACAGTTTAGCTGTCGCGGGCACGCTACGGTGTCCTCCACGTACTCTACATCGTGTTACTCCCGCTTTTCTCGTTCTGAAAAGTGCAGCATGTGCTTCAGATTTGGCGCATCTGGTGGATGATCACAAGATTCAGCAAGATTGAGAATCAATTTGAGCAGAGATGAAGGAGATGAAACAATCACAGAGAGGGAAAACAAATACAAATGTAGTCTGCAGGCCTTAAGTGAACCATGGAAGGTAGGGATGTTTTTCTGTTCACTTAGTTAGGCAAAGCCGTAAACAGATCTTCGAGGAATGAGAGGAGATGACAAGGAAATCAACCTAAATTGTCCTAAAATCAGCAAATTCCCTAAGATGAAAGTGAAGTGAAGCGGAATGTCTAGAACTGAAACTACTAAAACCTTCGTTTAGACTAGAGTTAATATATATTGTCGTTTATTCAGCTCAATTGTGCTTTCCGGCACGTTGGTTCGCGAGCATCCAACAGATTCCATGAAAATGTGGATCATGTGATGATGCATCATGATGGGACATGCTGGCCCTGGATCCTTGGCATGTAACGCGCCGCAGGTTTGCTGGAGGCGCTTTACTGACAGTATATAACTGAGAGACACCGAATAGTCCTTTATTTACAGTGGCGACGGTGTCAATCGACTTGGACAAGGCCCATCTTTCGATTGAGTCCCACAAGACACTTGGATTCACCATTTTCGACAGTTTCAGGTCGGATTGAGCTCACATTGGCGTGTGCCAAAAATACAACGAAGCTTACGGACTTCAGAGGTTGCTGTTAGAAGTCCCTAGAGCTCCTATGTGAAGGTTGTCTGAACAATTGACGTCGGGGTTTTGCTCTGTTGCGCAGAATGATGGACAAACCTGAGAAATTGAAGGTAAATTCAAGGAATCTGGATCTGAATCTGGACTTTGACTTCAGCATCACGGCAAATGAAGGTAAGATCTGAGTTCCTGGCGTTGCAACTGGTGCAGCCAGAACTACAGGGGGTACCTGTAGGGGGTGAATGTCGCTGGCCAGCGTTTTTACTATGTACATTTGCTTCCATCTGCACGAGTAGCCAAATTCGAAAGATGCACAGACCAACAGAGACATGATTACCCCGAATCTGCCTGAATTAAGCCTGAGTTTGGTTTTTTCTAGACACGGCAGCACACTCCGTGGCTTTCGGCAGTGTATCTACGCCTTGTCTGCCGAACGGAGACCAAAGAAAAGTTGATTGACGTCAAATTATCAAACATTCGCAGTTCTCCACATCATTTCGAAATCAGGAAGAATGAACAGTGGATTGAGCAGAATGTGGTTTATACGACATGATGTGGTTTTTTCAAGTCGTCAGAACACTCACATTGGAATAAGTGGTCGACGGGGCGAGGCTGGAGCTTTTGTAGGAGTTGGACATGCAAGGGTTTCGAACCTACGCCCTTGAGCCCTAGCGACGAGTGCCATGACGCCCAGGACTAGACAACTTTTAGCCAATTTAGGGCGCCGGCGACTCAAGTCACGACGGGTCTCCCTCAATTCGGCCAAGCACGAATACATGTGACCACCAACCTGTCTGGTGGGGCCCTCGTACTGCTTGGGCGCTGCAAATCAGCGGCCGAACTCGAAGCTTGGTCCTCATTTGGCTCCTGGGCTGGCCTGACCGCAGGAGGGGGGATCGACGGATCAGCCCTGGAATGTGGCTGCTGAGGGCCGTAAAAGGCTGGATCTCGATTCACCACAGGTCTTTTTCCGTCGCTCTCCACCTGTCTGTCTGGTTTCGACAGACAGTCTGTCAGGAGTACGCCAATTTCGGGGTGCTTCTTGAGGAAGTCGATGAACCCCTTGGTGTACCCATGGACAAAAGAATGGGCTGGTTCCCAGTTGTTGTGACTGGAATCAAAGCCCCTCCACTCACATAGAAATTCCCATTCGCCCTTTTCGTCACGTCTTGCTTCTAAAATCCTCTTGAGTTCGTACTTCCCCCCTTCGATGACCCGATCGGACAAAAATTTCGAAGTCCAAAAAAGGGGTTTAACCCGATCCTTGGGGGAGGGGATCTCTCTCTTGAGGCGATCGCCCGAAACTTCAATTTCCCTGCTGACATCCACACGAATCCTCCACCTGTTCTCACCTAGACGCGCTGTAACAGCGAATGGCCCCTCCCACAAGGGAAGAAGCTTATCATCTCCGTCCAGGGTGGTTTCGGACTTTCGAAGCCAAACTCGATCATCGACTTCAAAATTGTGGGGGTTTTTTCGGCCTTGATTCTGGACCCAAAGCCAGTCAGCTTGATGCTTATCGATTAATTTGGAGACAGTTTTTTCTGCTCGTTGGATTTCGTCCAAAAACAACGAAGCATCTTTACAAGGGCGAGGATTATTCAACGGCATGTTCCACCAACACTTCTTTCGTCCAAAGACAATTTCATTTGGAGAAAGGCCATTGTACAAAGGCGTGTTGTGGTAACGGCGAAGCAATGCGAAGAGAATCTCAAGCCAATGGAAGTCCTTCTCACTGGCGAGTGCCTTACGGAGCATATTTATAAGTGAGCGGCCGGCTCTTTCGCCTGGCAGCGCTCGATGTGAGTGGATTTCACATCTGAGGTGATGGATTCCAAGGCGGGTACATAATTCTCTCCACCATTCGGAGGTGTACTCCTTACCTGAGTCCGTAATCACCTCGGATGGGACGTCCCAACCTCCCATCCAGGTCTGCGCGCACCATTTGGCGGCAGCCTTGCCAGTCATCGACTCGATGTTACAAGGCAACACCTGAATGTAGCCGGAATGACGGCACTGAATAAGGAGCACTCCATTGACCTTTTTGTTGGTCCAATGGCACTCTTCGTCGTCGAGTTCACCAAGATGGAAAAAATCACTGGTGACTCTGTTAAAGAGGCGCTCCGGAATAGGGTGTGGCCTCAGATGGCCGTGCTTCTTCGCGCTGGGTGGCGTCGCGACAGCACATTGGGCACATCCGGCGGCTACTTTCATACAATGAGTATATAGCCTTGAGCCAAACAACCTATGTTTAATCATCGACCATAATCTACGGCCATGTGCGTGGGGGGACTCCCATTTGTGCCACCAGTTTAACACTCGGGGGGCCAGGGCGTCTGGTACGCACAATTTACCCTCCATCCACAACTTCCCCCCATCCAACGAATATTCAGAATAAATTCCATCTTTATGAGCATCTTTGGATTTGAGATTTCCAAAGACCTCTTTAAACATGGAATCATGCAGATAATCATTCGTCCAGTCACGGATGATAAGGGAATCTTTAGGCAGGGGTGGAGTTTTGGCCGGATCTCGACGCTTAATGCCCTGAATCAACCGAAATCCACTTACTGGTCGGGTATACTCAAACCGTTTCACACTCCCTGAGGAGGGATCGGTGACTTTTTCCACGACTTTCGGTGATTTGGTTATAATTTCATGAGCATGCGCCGGATCTGAAAAGGCCGTGATGTCATGACACGGTAATGCATGCTGTTTAACAGCGCATTGCATGCATTCACGTCGGATGAGCTTTTTTTCTTCTTGATCCCACTCGATCACGACGTGGCGGTCCTGCTCCGTACCATGGATGTTGGTACTTTGCAGCCCCTCTGAAGCGGGGTAAGCCCATCGGCTCAGAGCATCCGCTACCGTGTTGTGTTTTCCAGGCAAATACGACACATGGAGGTCAAACAAACTGAGAAATTCATGCCATCTGGCCCGTCGACCAGCTGGGCTCGCGACAGTATCAATGTGTTCAGTGGCCCAATACTCCAGAGATCGATGATCCGTTAGGACCTCGACTCGATTGGTGCCAACCCACGATTGGTACTTCTTCAGAGCGCAGATTATGGCATAAGTCTCTTGCTCACGCGGTGACCATTGCATCTGGCGTGGAGCTAGCTTCCGCGACCAAAATGCAAGAGGGTAATGATCACCTGTGGCTTCATCAACCTGTTCAAGGACAGCTCCGATCGCGTACCTAGAAGCGTCGGTTCTTATGTAGAAGGGTCGGTCGAATTTCGGCACATGCAACGTGGCGACTTCGCAGAGGGCCGCCTTCAAGTGATGGAAGGCCTCCTCGCACTCGTCAGTCCACTTGACACGAACCTTCGAACCTGCCTTGCCCGCATCTCTCCCTACTTTCAATAGTTTCGTGAGGGGGGCAGCAAATTTGGCATAATTTAGCACAAAAGTGTGGTAAAAATTGCAACAACCCAGGAATCCTCTCAATTCCGTGATCGTCTCAGGGCGCTTCCACTTCTGAATAGCGACGAGCTTCCCTGGACTGGGTCGTCGGGTGCCATTCTCAAGGAGAGAACCACAAAATTCGACTGATTTTAAAAATAGTTTTCCCTTCTTTGGCCCACAAATCAGCTGATTGGCATCAAGAATGTCCAAAACCTGGTTCAGCTGCTTTTCATGTAGGGCTACCAGCTCGGCTTCGGTCAGTCCCTCCCCCTCTGTCGCGATGATTATGTCATCTATGTACACACTCACGAAGGCACGAAGCTCAGGATGAGCTGTAAAAAGCACATCCTCCATCATTCTTTGAAAAAACGAAGGGGCATTCTTCAGGCCCATGGGCATGACCGTCCACTGGACTGGGCCACATGGCGTGCACATACAGGTGAGAGGTCGGCTGTCCTTCCTCAACGGCATTTGGTGAAAGCCGTGACGGAGATCCAGCACAGAAAACAAACGACCTCTTGCCCTCTTGGCGATTTCCTCCTCAATGAGGGGCAGGGGCTGTGAATCCGCCTTGGTTTCGGCTTTGAGATTGCGAAAATCAACAACCATTCGCCAACCATCAATAGTGTTCTGGTCTGCAGGCGGCGGCTTCGGGACTGTGAAGGGTGCACAGCACCACTCGCTGGTCATACAACCCTCAAGCCAACCAAATTCCCTGAGATTTCTCTCGATTATTTTTCTGAGTATCTCATGTTTCTGTCCATGGTTCTCATAAGGACGCTGTTTCTTCGCCTTGTACCCTTCACGAAGCTCGATGAAGGCTTCACCGAACTGCCCACGGACAGGGGGGTCTTTGATCAACTTCCCCGAAAGGGTTGTGTCCTTCCGTTCCTCAAAAATCTTGTCTCTTTTCTTGGAACACAACTCAGTGTCCACCTGATCGCCAGGAATTACTGTCGAAAAAACTTTGGCGACTTCTTCGGCCTTGGCAGGAAGAATCTTCTTACGGATGTCCCTAAAAAGGTCCGTATCAACTGCCTCTTGAAGATAGGTGGGTCGAGTGTCGACATTCCAGAGATTCTCTTCGTGATCCAGCTCCTGAAAAGGATCTATGAAAGCTTCCACACGGGGTTTTTCATAAAAAACTCTGAATTTGCGGCGCGAAGAAAATTTTTTTGTCGTCCGTGCGCCGTAGATTCTTTTCAATGTAGATCGTATTGGGGAAGAGGGAGACGAGGCGGATCCATTTGACGTTGGATCACCTTGGGCATCTGACGGACAAAAATCAGAAAAAATAGATTCATCATCAGTACCACGCTCAACCTCAGATTCAGACCCAACACAGGAATCAGCAGAATCAGAGTCAGAAAGCTTTCCATCCACCAGGAATGCAAGCGAACTCCAGGGCCGCTGTGGCAGGGGGCCTGTGTCGTCCCTGGCATACAGCTTAATCTTCCTGGGAAGTTCGATGTAATCTACACAAATGTCTTGCAATTCCTGAAACCAAGGCTTGTCGTCCCACAAGGGCACAACTAAAATCGCCTGGGTTTTATCTTGCTTGATTTTGTGGATGACCTGCTGGATTAAGTGAAACGGAGGATTAATCCATAACTTCTTGTCCCATTTATGGGTCCAAGCGTCGCGAAAGTGCTTGTCAAAGCGCTTGTTCTCGCGGTTAGCAGAGGCATCATACTGTGGCCAAAAGGAATGGTGTTCATAAAAATATTCACAAATTGTATCGCGCCATTTGTCGACAACTCTGTAGGATGAAGAGTGCCAGCGCGAAGGGCGTCGTGGCTGGGAGTCCCTACGAAGACATTCTAACTCTCGGGAGTAATCGGCACTCCCATTCACCTCTGCAATGGTGACATCTTCGCCAAACTTTGGTGTAACCTTTTGCTTCAAAAATTCTTCTGCACTTTTGAACCCTGCGTGCAAAAAACGAAATTCAGGACGCTCCAAGGGACCTGACTCCAGCAAAAAACAACGCCGATGACCTACGGGTGCCACCCTGTTCTTGCGAAGCCAAGGATGGCCCAAGTAAAGGTCATACTTTATGTCGGCACGATAGAAGTAGTCATCCTTAAGGATAACTTCCTCCACATTGCCATCTTCCCAAAGGTCTTGAGCGACCAAATGAGTTGATATATAACAACCGCGTTGCCCACCTGCGAGAGAGTGTCCAGAAACTCCCTCGAGGGTAACAGGATGAGGCGAATCAAACACGCAGTCGTCAGGCAAAAAGGAATTGGATTGGAGATTTACCTCCGATCCATTGTCACACAAACAAGTGGCGAGGTGGAAATTGCCCTTGCAATCAGAGACCCACAGCTTTGTGACAAACTGACGGGCCCTGTGCTTGGACTGTACACCAACCTCGTCCACTACAACAGAAGGATCCGCTGCCGGATCCAGGGGAGAGGAGACAAGCGACCCTACATCAAGTAGTGGTCGAGATGGAATCTGGGGATCATGCCTGAAATCGCCTGGGGAGGGGCGATTTTCGTGGCTCCCCTAGGCGTTCTGACCTCCAGTGGCTGCGTTATCATTGTGGACACACCCTGATTCGTCGACCCACTCATCTTGGAGCGGATCATCTGCTGGATTCAAGGCATTTTCAACGTAATCTGGATCCGCATCGGACACCTGATCTGCACCTGAGACCTGATCCACACGATGGTTGCCCTTTCCACGTCCACGGCCACGGCCGCCGGATGATGGACCTCCACCTTCGCCACGCCCTCTGCCCTTACCAGAGAAAGGGGTTCCCGAAGGATTTCCCTTACCTTTACCCTGGAATCCTGGAGCATTTCCCTTGTTTGTACCGGATTGAGGGGTTTGGCCTGGATTTCGATTTCCGCCTCCGGCGTTGCTATTGGGATTTTTCTGGCCGTTCGGCTGCCCACCGGAGCCGGATGGAGTCCGATTTCCTGTGCCTTGGGACCCGCCAGGGCCTCCAGGATTTTTGTTTCCACCGGAGGGGGTCGGATTCCCTTTTCCAGACTTCCCACCGTGCACCTGTCTGTCATTCCTGTCTGAATTCTGCGAATTACTGATATTTTCACCAATCACCTTGTGATCGTAAAGAGACCATCGGTGATTATCAGTAGAATGCGTCTTAGCTCGGTTCGTAGAACCTAAAAGAAGGCAGATGCTACAGTGCTGTTGAACATTCCGGGTGTCATTCACCTTTTTGTTGCCCTTTTGGGCCCCATTTTGGGTGTTTTGCTGGGTATTCTTGTTTCCCCCAAGACCCTCATGGAAATTCTGGTTGGCGGCGTCGGCGAGCCGCTCAACCTCCTCCCAGAGTTCCTTCGGGGTGAACGAAAATTTTTAGTTTTTTGCCTTCAGGCGATGGCCATGGAAGCTTACTCCCCTGTTGAGGACTTGGACAAACAAGTCCCGATCCTCGTGTTCATGAAACTTGATTTTCCACGTCTCCTCAGTGAATTTCACCTTGGAGAAGGACGTGGGGGAGCACTTTTGAAGTGCCTCCCTGACGGAAAACTTATTGGCAGAGGCATCAAAGCCTTCCACCTCCGCCCACCAGGTCTTGACCTTTTCTTCGGACTGTTTGTTCCGAAGGGTGGCGGCAGTTTCTGAGGGGATCTTGTCAAAAATCAGACTTTTCAGCTCGGCACTAGAAAATTTTTCGCCTGAATGCTCAGCTTCTTCCACTAAATTCCAGAAGCGCTGTTTTTTGTCTTGCACTTCGTGCAAGATTAATCGCGAGAATGAAGGAAAATTCTTCAACATTTGGTGGTAGTGGTCCTCTGGCAGCCGGGATCCACGTACCTCCAACTGTTCCCACACCTCATCAAAGGTAAGGGGGGAACTTGTATCCTCACGATCACTCCAAGTCCTGAGCCAAGTGTTGGCCGGCGCTCCCTCAAGGCAATCCAAGAGGGCCATCAGGAACTGATCATCTTGGAGTTTTTGAGTCTTAACCCACAGTTTAAATTCCCGTTGGAACTGAGGCCAACGTCGGGGGTTCCCATTATACTTCGGTTGCTTGGCAACCTGACGAAGTCGCAAGGAAGTAGGATTAAGAAGCGAATCCAGCCCAACACCGGCCGTAATGGCAGACACCTTGGCGGCATCATTCGCCACACCAGCTCCGGCGAGGGTCTGGGCGAGCAACAGCTGTGCTAAGGTGTTGGAATCAGCAGCAGGAGGGGCAGTACGGGAGGCAGTTCGCTTGGCATTCTGAGCCTCAGTCCTAGCCTTCGCCGTCCTACTCTCGGAACGAGAGATTTTAACCCTTTTCTTTTAGCTTGGTCCTGCTGATCCTTGCATCGGTGGTCCTGGAGTCCACCGAAGGAGCAATTGAAAAAATTTCTGTCGCCTCCTCTGACGGCTCTGTTGCTTGTTCCACCGATGAGGCGCCCTCAGACCGCATGTGCGTCTTGAAAAGATTTTTTATTCCCAGCGTTTCAATGATGAGGTGCATTTGATCTTTGAGCGTTTGGAGCTCAGCATCTCGCTGGAATCTGCAGAAGCAGTCGGCAGGACAGTACATGCCGTGTCCTGAAGGGCCTGAGCAGGCTGTCGGACCGCTGATCTCGGTGGTCCGCAGCCAGGAGTCCACTTGGGGAGCTCCTTCAGCCCTGATTTCCAGGCTTGCCTGCCTGGCCGCCTCTAAAATTCCCTCCTCGACCGGGGCGGCTAGATCGTCGCGGATGGAAACAGGGGGATGAGGGGCGGAGGGCCCGGGAACAGGTGCGCAGCCCTTCTCCTTCGGGAAGGGGCTTGCCTCCCAGATCTGCAAAAAAATGGCAAAAGAGTCATCTTCTTGAGAACGCCACCACATCCTGGTATTAATTTCGTTCTGAAGGAGGAAAAAATATTCCGTTAAAAATTCAGAGGCGATTCTTTCTTGTTCGATCAGCTTAGACGACGCTAACCAACAAAGGGCCTCAAGGCTCTCAAGGTTACGGGTCACTTCTAGGGACAAATGGTCGTCCCAATGTGCCCAAGAGGCTGGTCGATTATAGCTAGGTACCTCACCTGGACCGCCCATCTCAATGTCGTTCAGATCGGCGTCCGTGGTCTCAAATGTTGGACATTGGTAAGGAATGTTGGTACCTGCCAGCTCCGTAAGCTCCACCGGAACATTGCCATCGTCGTAGGCCGGCGGATTCCAGCTGCTCGATGGCCAGTTTCGACTGGGATTCTGGTAATTTGGGTCCCCACAGCTGCTGATGTGCGCCCTTCTTGGGCAGCTTGGACTTGCGCAAGGCATTCCTCTCAAGGCCTCGTTCGCGCAGCACCAAGGCAGTGTAATCGTTACTTCTCCAGAAGCGGCGGGGTCTACGGGGCCGTACTGGGGAGCGGGCTGTGGATGGGATGCCACAGGAACAGCATTCAGGTAGCCTCTGCTACCATGAAAGTGCTGCCCTAGGTCGTTGATGGTGCCGGAGGGCTCAGGGCCGGCAAGACCGGGGGGGCAGGCACGCGAGGAGTCGACCTGAACGCTGCTGTTGGGGGCAGAACCGGATACACGGACACCAACGGAGGCAAGAGCGGCGACAACGGAGGCAAGATCCATGCTGATTGTTATCCGGCAAAAAATCCCAGTCTATGAAGAAAATTGATGCGGATTATCCTAAGTACATCTGAGTGTCCATATCTGTCTGAAAAGATTTATATAAATCCGATTGTGAAAAAATATTTGGCCGATCTGGCTCGCGCACGCGCGTCAGCGGCAAATGGCGATTCCGGGTAAATGATCGGAACGCGACGGATTTACGATGAATGGACCGCGGAATCAGATCCGGCACATCAGAAATATATAGGTCTGATCCTGAGACTGAGCTGCGGGGCGGCGATTCCGCCGAAGCAGAGAAAATGACCAAAATGTAGCCAATCTGGGGCAGATCTGCGAAAGTCTGAGCAGATGGGGGTTAGCCGCACTTACAGGGGGTTAGCCGCACTTACACCCTCAGGGTGCTTGGTCTTCCTCTTCTTCTTCTTCTTCCACCCGCTCGGGTTCTCGGGGTCCTCAGGGTCGTCGTCCTCCGAGGGCGAAGCAGAAGTCATGGACGGCGGCTCATCGTCAGAGGGGTCTCCGCCTAGGTCACTAGAGCCCTAGGGCTCCAGGGCAACCATTGCCCTCAGGGCGGTCAGCCCCAGCCGGTCCAGCTCGGCTCTCGTGGAATTCTCCACGTGGCTGTAGGGAGGCTGGGCCGTTCTTGGTATGAAAGGGCTTCTCGGTATCACAGCTAGGGTCGGCATCGGTCGGCTCCTCAAGCTTCCCAGGGTGTTTGTCAACCCCGCCACCAGGTGATTGGCTTGTACTCTGTGAGGTGAACTCCCGCGATGGTAGGTGATGCTTGCGGAGGAATCAGGGGCTCCAGTTTAGCCCGAATCCCTTGAGTGAGGTCACCAACAAGTTCAGAGGTGGCTCCTCGGAGGGCCTCTTTGATCTCTGATTGCATCAAGGACGTGTTGGAGGATCTCCCCGATCATCTACTCTTGCTCCCGCATGACTCATTGCCTCTCCTCAGCCCACTCAGGGTTGCATACCCAGGAACATCAGCCACATATGCTCCCGTAGCGGGTAGAGGATGGTGATAATCCGCCGCATACCAGCGCGGCGCAGAAGTGGAGGCCACTGGCTCATTGGCAACAGTTGCCTCTGGAAACGCAGTGGTGGATGGGTCCACACCATAGGCAGGGTAGGTAGGCATGCCAGAAAAGCCTGTGCCCTCAGCCATAGGTGGGGTGGTTATGGGTGTGGATGTTGCAACAGCTGGGTCTGGAGTTGGGAGTGTGGTGGTTGTAGGAGAGGGTGATGCGTGGAGGCCAGAGGCGCTTGGTGCGCCCTCGAAGGTTGACTCGCTCGTCGGGTCGTGCCCATGGTCGACTTCTTCGTCTGCCATGCTTTCTCTTGCATCCTTCTCTCTCTCCCTCTTTCTCTTCACAGGGTTGGTGTCCACCTCCTCGACTGAGAGGGCCCTGAAGGCCGATTGCAGTCCCTCCAGCGAATCGTCAGCCACGTCCACTGGCCCATGTAAGGGCACCAAAGGTACAGCGCCAGGTACCCCAGGTCCAGGCACTACGGGCGCTGGCATCGTTGGTGCCTCAGGCGCCGTCTTCACGTCTGTGTCCTCCTTCGTGTCCATACTTCTCTTCGCCCTTCTTGCTTAGGACAGTCCTCGGCGCGCTGGGTGTACGGCACGGGGTTGCTGCCGGCCCGCAGAGACTGTCTGCCTCTTGCTACGTGGAAATTTTAAAAGAGTTCTTTCAACTCTTTGTTTTGCCTCTCCTGCTGCTTGCTGCTGGTGTAGGGTTCGTGCTGCTTGTTTTTGATGAGGAAAATGTTTTGTTGATGAAATACAACCAATTCAGGATAACCCAAGCCAGAGATGAGCAAGTAGAAGACAAACAGGATCAAAGCATGAAGGGCTGCAGTCACAAAGAGTTAGATAAAGAAAGATATCAACAATAGACCACAGCAATAGACATTCAATGCAACTCACGTTGAAATATTTTACATGATTGAGAAAAACTGATTGGAAAACTGCCCCAAAGGCTCACACTCTCCATAGTGGCATCTTAAGATGTGCACTCTTTGTTTTTGGGTCCCATAGGTGCTGAGGTGGCATTGCTTGTGGCGCTGAGGTAACTGCCATGTCACATGGGAGCTTCCTACTTAGCTAGGCTGACTGGGTATCGAACCCGGGACCTCTCAAAAAGAGGTACCCTAGCCCCTAGGGTGCATACCACTAGGATAGCTTAGAATTCATGAGAAAACATAGATAAATTCATAGGCTCTGCCTCAGTATATCAGTGCCTCAGTCAACTCAGGAAAAGATGTTTTAGTTTACATTGCTTGGGGATTAAGGGGTCCACACAATATCCTGATTTAGTGTTTGGTTCTATAGGTCAAAATGTGTTATCACCCCTTTCGGTTGGGCCAATACTAAGATAAAAATGCAACAGTGCTTAGAGCACCTCTAATACAACTAAAGTATACCCTAAAGCATTGAAAAAGCACTTTTTCTTACTTAAAGTGCCAAAAAGCCGCTACTGATGTTCGTCTCCGGCTTGTTTTTCTGAGCATGTCTTGATGGCAGAACAAAGGAAACACAACACACACGGGCGCACTAAAATCAACAGTGCTGTCTTCTAGAAAATTCTCAACTGGATCGTCAATGCACCGACCGCGTGCTCGTAACTCGGCGTCAACCAAGCTTGCTTTGTTCGTCTCCCAAGTGCTAAAAATCTCAACATGGTGTATAGTCTCTAGCTGATTTTAACTATAGCGACGCATATTTGTTTGTTCCCGGCGCAGCAACTGTTCGTTAACTTGACATAACATATTTGCATTCTCCGGAACCAGGTTCCGTAAATGTGGGGCATTCATTTTTGAAATGTCTACCCGCGAACGTTGTTCAACATTAATACCCATCCTCTTAGGTGCCGTCTTCGTGAGTGCCATTCAAAAGGACAACGATTTTGCTTTGGGACTGTCGTTCCGCGAGCTACTAGCAGGCAATGAATTCCAAATTCAATTATATTTTGAATTCCTCAACTTGTCCTACTCTTTTCAAAAAGCAAGTCCTATATAAAGCAGCACTTTTTTTGAAAAGAAAAACCTACATTTAAATGCTGTGATCGCACGTGCGCTCATCATGGATGCGGGCAGCCCTAGCTGGACATGAACCTGTCACATAGGCTAAAAGGCGAGTAACATCAGGGATTGAGCACATGCATCGCGGGCACAGCATCTCACTGGACTCTACGTCCGTGCTACGTGCTCCATTGGTCCATCAAGCTTCTCATTGGTTTGACAACTTTTGCAAATGCGAAAAAGTTTAGCGCCTAATCTCCGAACAGCACAACGAACACAAGGCTACCGTTTTAACTGAACAAACAATACGACGGCAGTGCAGGCGTGTGTCATGGCATCGACACATATAAACAACTTGTTGTTTAGTTGACCCCCACTGCTTTTCAATCTTCATTCTTTCATTGTGGTTGATGTAAAAATCTTAGGGCAGTGGGCAAAATCATTATTTAAAAACTTTGCAACAAAAATGGTTCACACTTTTCTTTTCGTTTGCCGTGCTCTAGCGGATCTCGCTTCTTGAGTCGGGGCTCTGCTGCGCTTAGTTATGACTCTAACCTTTGGACAAAATTTGACGATTTGTAATGTTTTTACGTCAAATCTCAATAATTTGAGTTCCTAAATCGCTATACCTTTCGGTAAGCTTCACAATTAACACTCTGTAAGTTTCATTCTGCACTATTTTCCTCTCTTGAAGGTTTGTGACCTTCATTGGGAGTATTGGTCCGCTATGGCCTTTGGTCGAAATGTGTACTAAAGCGCTGTTGATACAACGATGACCGATTGCATTAGAGCCATCAATCATGCGCTAGTGGCCTAGTGGTGGAGGAGGCTGTCGGTTCCAACCCCACTACCCCCGAATTCTTGCCCAATATTGTTGCCTAATTTTTGGCAAAATTTAAGTAAGGCCGCTCGATTGGGACATGGGACACGTTGCTTTATACTGTTTTTTAAAGCACCAGCAGTGTAACATCTTTTTACAGGCCGATTAGAATGTCATTTGCTCGTATGAGATATTTTTCTAAGGGACTTTCATGGGATTTTGAGCCCTTTTGGTTGGTCTTAGAGTAGGAAAAAGTGTATTTCCATGCCTAGGGGTAAGCTTTAGTTGTTTTAGAGATTCCTAGAGGCATACCACATTTTTATCTTAGTATTGGCCTAACCAAAAAGGGGTGACAACGCATATATAGCTATAAAACCAAGCACTAGATCCAGGATGTTGTGTGGACCCCTGATCCCCAAAGTGTTTTGACACCGACACCATTTCTCTGATCCACTGAGGCGCTGCTCTGAGTCCAGAGCCCTTACAGTTTTCTATGTTTTTCATGAATGCTTAGCTGTCCTAGTGGTCTGCACCCTAGGGGGCTGGGGCATCTCTTTTTGAAGGCTCCTGGGTTCAATACCAAGTCAGCCTAGCTAAGTAGGAAGTTCCCATGTGACATGGCGGTGGGCTCAGCGCCACATGCCATGCCACCTCAGCACCTATGGGACCCAAAACAAAGAGTGCACATCTCTAGATGGCACTATAAAAGGTAAGAGTGCCCATGTGGGTAGCTTTCCAATGAACCTTTCTAAATCTGTAGTCTTTGAGAGTTCCTTTGTGTAAATACATTTTCTATGTGTTCTCCATTGACTGCAGCCCTTCATGTTGTGGATTTGATCCTGACTTTCATCCTTTTGCAGTGTGGGGACTTGGGAGCCTTTGTACTATTCTTTTATTCCACCAAAAACATTGGCAAGGGGAAAACAAGGCATCAACAAGAAGCATCAGGAGCAAGCAAGAGCAGAATACAAAAGAAACACATCAAAAACTTCATCAGTGAAAGCTGTTCGAACTTTCTCTTAGTAGCTCGATCAACTAGTACTCCAGGTCACAGTAACAAAAAGTCACGAACCACGTCTTTTATGGGGTACGTGATCCCGGCCAAGCGCCTCATAATCTTTGAAAAGATTTTATATCAAACACTAACATTATACCTCTTTCCGTATTCTTTTGAAGCATCAAGTACATTTTTCAAAGAAACTAGGGTAATAACCCTAGCCCTCGATGAAATAGCGCATGGTTGTTTGCTCTAATGCAATTGGTCATCGTTGTATGAACAGCGTTTTAGTAGACGTCTTGACCAAAGGCTAGAGCGGAACGATACTCCCAATGAAGGTCACAAACTTTCAAGAGAAGAAAATAGTACAAAATGAAACTTATAGGTGTTAATTGTGAAGCTTACCGAAAGGTATAGCGATTTAGGAAGTCAAACCGTTAAAATTTGACGTAAAAACGTTAGAATCATCAAAGGTTCCCCAAAGGTTAGAGTCATATCTAAGCGCAGCAGAGCCCCGACTCAGAAAACAAGATCCGCGAGAAAACGGTACACCAAAAGAAAAGTGTGAACCATTTTTTTGCAAAGTTTTTAAAAAATGTTTTTGCCCACTGCCCTAAGATTTTTACATCAACCACAATGAAAGAATAAAGATTGAGAAGCAGTGCACCCTGGGCGCCCTGAAAAATGAAGACGGGTCAGTAAGTTTTTTTGATGACAACACATCCAATATTCTCTTCAACGACGTTTTCCGCAAAGGCATGCATATGCTCAGTTTGCTCCACCTCGATCTCTCGTCGGGGTCAATCATTAACAATGGCGCATGCGCGTTGGCGAATGAATTGTCCAACGCGACAACACTTACCGACATGCATCTCGACCTAAGATACAACCATATCGGTCCTTGTGGGGTTGCCTGTTTGTTTCGTTTAATGGGACAATGTAAAAATCTGCAAAGTTTCTACCTGAACGTTTGTGCAAATAAAAAGCGGGGGACCCGGGAGAGAGAAACCGCCGGAGCCTTTGAGATCCAGCATCTTGCAACAACTTTGTGTTCCATCCAGCTGGATTTTCAGGACATTGATCTTGTTGACCATAGTGTGATTGACCTCGTTAACACCTTGGTGAACAAATGGAATCCACAAATGTTGCAACAAAGCAACAATTGCGCACTCCTCTCCCTTAATCTTCTGTACAATCATAATATTGATGTGGCGGAGGTTTGTACATTACAGGTGCCAATAAACCACTTTGCTGTTAATGTGCATACAACAATTTCGTGTGATGCATTCGATTCACCCCATTTGTACAACGACGACGACTAGCTCCTTCGTCCGCAGTACTTTGCAATTATAACCCAAATCCCCCAATAGGGTTTGTCTTGTTTCCAATTGATCACATTCATGCTTCACCATGCTAATGTACATTCGTTCAGAGTACTACCGAACAAGGCATTGGCCAAACACCACTGTGTCGTTTTCTTTGCCTACCACCTCCTACTAATCCTATTCCGTCCCTCTTTGCAACTCCACCAAGCTTCCTCCCAATAGTTGGGCATAACGTGAGCAAACCATTGGGATCCTCAAACAACAATAACGCCCATTTTGTGCCAACGTTGACACATTCTCGCATTATTACCCTAAACATGCAAGTGGTATCCAAGAGCTACAAGCAGTTCGGGTCAGGACTTCATCATGAAAAAACCGTATTGTGCAACCAAATAGTGTTCGGGAGAGGGGTGCAGATTAGAGGATACATATATATATATATATATATATATATATATATATATGGCATATACGGCCACCCCCCACCCCCACCCTCCACCACCCGGTGCGCTATGGGGCAGCTTCAGGGACAGCCCCCCCTACTTTGGGGTTGGGAAACACAAAAAAACATGTTTTGAATGAATTTGGAAGGTGCACATTGGGTAATTCCCCCTTTAAAGGTGTGGGAGAGGCTAACAATAGCCCTTTAGCCGGCGGAGTGCGTGTATAGTGACTCATCAATGACTAAAGCGTCCAAATCTCCCGAGGTAAGAGCAGTCAGTACGTCTCTGACGGAATTGACTGGGGCAATGTGGCAACGGGCCTTGATGGCCTTGCAGCGGGTGGTAATGGGGCCGGTCAGCAAATAAGAGGCTGGGACTGCCTGCAAAGATAAGCAGCAGCATGGCAAGAGGGAGATAGCATTGCCAAAGGGTCCAGGTCTGGGGAAACCTGGGCTCAGACCCGGGCGGGCGGTTCATTCGCAGACATTCCATTCCTTGCCACTGTGGGGGAAAGGGAAGAGGTGGGCGAAGCACAAGAACCATCAGCCTCATTAGAGCAGGAGAGAAGTCTTCAGCGCGCTTCCTTGTCGAGCCCTCCCCTCCTCCGCGGGGTTGCCCTAATGTGTTTGTGCCTGGCCTTCGCCTTCGGTGCACCATGACCCGCACGTGCCAACCCGAACCGTGAACACAGCACATTGATGTGCATGTCGACGCGTGGCTTTGCCTTCCCCCCTCGACGCCAAGAACTCGTTAGCCCCGTGCCGGTTCCATTTGGGCTTTGCTATTTCGCCTCCATGGCAGCCCCCCCCTCCCTCCCAAAATGATTCGTCCCCAAAGACCCCCAAAGCCCCAGCCCTACAGCCGCCCCCGTGTCTGTGCTTGTCCAAATTCCGATTTTTTTTTTGCATTGGCCGGCCATTTCTTGGCTACCACCTTCGCTTGAGAGCTTTGTGCTTCGTCCTTTGCGAGAAACTGCATGACAATGCGCACTGGGGTTTGGCCCGGGTTTGCCCCCTCCCCCCCGCCCCGTTCCTGCACTCACAGCTCTGCCCCGGGTCCCCCCCCTCCCGCCCCGTCCCTGCACTCACAGTTCTGCACAGAACCTCCAGGAACTGGACCCCGTCCGAAGCCGTCCGGCAAGAGCCTCGCGAATCGGTTCACTCGGTGGCACTGCGGGTGAAGAGCGTGGGCCTGGCTTCGGCACAGCAGTTACGTGCGAACGGGCTCTGCTACACGGGCCTCAGGTACCGGAGGCACGCGGGCTCCACCCAAATCCCGCAATTGCCACGATTTGTGTTGGAGACCCACCGGACGTGTCGTCATCGGGCAGCCGCCCAACAAGGCCACAGTGCCCATTGCTGTGGGCATCTGGCACGTCCAAGGGCGCCCGCACTCCGGAACGGGAGGCGGAGGCATGCACCTCCCAACCAGAATTCCACTTAAGGGGTGGGGGGGTGGTGGGTGGGTGGGTCCACCGGGTTGGGGCGCTGTGTGTGAGAGGGAGGGGCTGTGTGCTGTGCATGTTGGGAAGGGGACTGTGTATACATGGGGCTGGGGCGCTGTGTGTGAGGGGGAGGGGCTGTGTGCTGTGCATGTTGGGAAGGGGACTGTGTATACATGGGGGTTGGGGCGCTGTGTGAGAGGGAGGGGCTGTGTGCTGTGCATGTTGGCCCCCAAAGTGGTGCTGAGTTTTTGGAGGCGGCGAAGAAAATTCTATTGCCCTCGGCAAGGCACCTCGAAGAGGGGAGAGGGACAACCATTCTTGAGCTGCTGAGGCGGGAAAACTGCATAAGCGGGTTGTGCCCTAGACCCCTTGGGAGCCCCCCCCCCCCCCCCCAACAACCAAATAGGGTGAAAAACACATAAAAAGGGACTAAAACATGCTTTACATAGGATATTTGATCATTTTGGATGGTCAGAGTATCAAAAAAAATCAGTTTTGGAAATTTCCATTTTTGAGCTGCCGAGGCTGGAAAACTGCATGAGCAGGTTGTGCCCCAGCCCTCCCGGTCCCCCCCCCCCCACCCCAACACCCAAATAGTGTGAAAAATGCACAAAGAGGGGCTAAAACATGCTTTACATAGCATATTTCATCATTGTGAGTGGTCACAATATCAAAAATTTTTTTTTGCAAAAATTTTCCATTTTTGACTTGCAGAGGGTGGAAAACTGCCTAATAGTTTGTGCACACACCAAAGGCATTGAATCACCTACAAACAACAATTTTGAAGCTTTTGGGGGGCCCATGGCTCGGGCTAGATGGGCCCAGTGGCCACTACATGGGTCCCCATGGGTGCTCAAGTACCCGCATTGTCACCAAATGATCACCCAAACCCATCCTAGGGGCAACAAAAAGGTTTCGGAAAAAGTCGAAATGTGAAAAACTTTCGAGTGTCACTAAACAGCCTACGCAACAGCAATTTTGGGGCTTTCGGTGGGCCCATGGCACGGGCTACATAGGCCTAGCGGCCACTACATGGGTCCCCATGGGTGCTCAAGTACCCGTATTGTCACCAAATGATCACCCAAACCCATCCTAGAGGCAACGGAAGGGTTTCATGAAAAATCGAATTTCAAAAAACTTTTACGTGCCACTAAACAGCCTATCCAGCGTGAAAACGGCCAAGTCCTCATTGCCAAGGGGCCATATGGGGGGGGGGGGGCGACTAGGGGTACCTGGAGTTGGGACCCGGGACCCCCGCCATGGGTTAGGGGGTCCATATACAAGAAAAAAGTTCTTCGGGACCAAGGTCCAAATACACACACAGTGGCCACAATACTCAAAGAAGTTTTGACCCCCCCCCCCCACCCCCCAAAAGGGGTACCCAGGTGCGGGTACGGGGGTCAAAATCCACAAAATCATTGGGGGATAATTTTTGGTCCTAAAATGATGATTTTACAAGGGGTTAGACGTTAGAAACCATACATTGGGGTATGCTACGCGAACGACCCCAAGAAAGGGGGGTATATGACGCTCGCTCCTGCGCTTGATCTAACAACCTCTCTTCGAGGTGATTTCTAGTCTAAACTAATTGGCGCCGAAGGGGCCAGAGAAAATTCTTGATTGGCCGAAGGCGCGGAGCAAAATTTGGCCCAATCACTTAGGGGGGGGGTCTGAGGGGGCGTTTTCGCACAGCGCGCGCACAGCGCGTGCACAGCGCGCGCACAGCGCCAGTTATTATAGTGTTTACCCCGGTAACAGCCCTGAAAACCTGCCACCTCTAGAAGCATGCATGAGCAATTCAAAACTCCGAAATTCAAACGTGTCGTGTTCTCAGAATGATCCAATGTCCAAAACAATGCAATGTAGACAATAAAATTGTCTTGCGGGTGTTACTCCTTGATACCCGTAGCCTCGGAATCCAAGTCCACGTTGATATATGAACGGATGAATTGAACGAAAGGAGTCCGAAAAAAATAGACACTCAGAAAGTGGAGTGATGGACTCCTTCCCCGATCGTCAGGCAGCGGCGAAGGGTACATACACGCAAGAAGGGGGAGGGTTGATGCTACAAGGATACACAATGGCAATAGTGCCCTGCGGCAATCCTACACCCAAAAAACTACCTACCGGTGGTGGAGAATGGCCTACTTTTTGCACAGCGCGCGCACAGCGCGTGCACAGCGCACGGTACGCCCCCTGAGGGGGGTGGTGGTCTGGACCCCCCCCCCCCTACTGGTGCTGAGTTGTTAAGTGGAACTCTGCCTCCAATGCCCACAGCACAACGCAAGGCCGTCCTATTCAGTAGGGGGGGAGAACGAGAAGGCACTGGAGAGTGGGGGGGGGGCACCTGCAGCACCGCAAACAGCCACGGATCCGAGGCATTGGAGACGGTGAACACTGTCACGTTGCGGAGGGAGGTTGGTAGCGGGGCCTGCGCCCGCGGCGTCAGGTACGACGCGAATGACGCGAAGGGCGAACGGACATCGTCGTGCACCACCTCCGTCACCTGAGGACACAGGGCGGCCAAGGACGGGGCACAGGCTGATCCCTCCGCAATACAAAAGAAGTGGGGTCACCGGATGGACTGACGGGGCGGTCTGTGACGGGCCTTGTGCCCAAGGCCAGCCCTGCGGGTGCGGTCCCCAGGGTCCTGGACCCCGTGCGAGTCACGGGTCGTGGGCAAAAGATGTCGGCGGGCCCGGCGGCGACACATAGGTCCGAACACCCGCGGGAGGGGGGTCGTTCTGAAAAGACAACACATACGAACCGGCCCAAATGCAGTCCCTTACCGCAGCGTCGATGCCTCTAATCCCGCAGCACTAGTCACAGCGAACACCGAGTCCTCGGAACGGCAGCTGAGGCGCTTCAAAACCCTCTGGTTGGGCCCTGTGCCGTCTACAGGCCACGCACCCTCTACCCTAGTCTTATGCGCTCGACCCCCACCAGAAAGCTCCGGGTACAGTCCAATCAAATCCACTTATTTGTGCACACCCCGCGCCTGCCTTCCCGTCGGACCACACCATCCCCCCCCCCCCCCTCTCCCCCCTCCAACCCCTCCATGGAGGCATGGTGGGGTCTCCCCAGTGCGAACGGACCGGAATAGGGGGGCAGCCTCACTGCCGCGGCTCGGCACTGCTCTGAAGATCTTTTGCCGATTCCCGGTATGCCACCCGCCACTCTGTGATTCTGGGCGCTAGAGCAATCGGGTTGCGGGCACGGGGGCATGCTCCACGTGCTGGGGATTTGGTGGTGGATAGCCTGTGTCCACCTCTGCTCAGCAAGCAGGAACGCTGCCGCCACTCCCAACCATCTGCACTTTGCACGCTTTGCTCTCATCTATCTACAAGCGGATGGTGGGGCGGGCATCCCGTGAACACCTATCCAGTGGGGACCCAGGCGCAGGTGGTGTACCAGAGCGCCTCCCCACCGCATAGGTGTTGATAGGAGGACGCCCGACCACCCGCTGTAGATAGATCAATGAGAAGTAGACCAAGCCGGGCAGATGGCTGGGTAATAGAGCACAGATGAGCAAAAAGGGAGCAGGCGGAAACTAAGAGTGCAAAGCGCAGATGGTATGCCAAAGCGTTGCACGCTTTGCTTGCGCTGTGCCTTCATTTTGCCCGTCCCTTGCTGTCCCCAAGGTCATGGGATTCCTACCGTCAGCGTCCGACGATAAGACATGTCGCCTGGTGGACGCCTTGGTGGGCGGGGGCCTGTATGCGTCCGCTTGACCAGGGTTCCTAGCCTTGGGTTGGGTCTGTCGCCGAGGTATCTCCGGTTCAGCAAGGGCGTTGGTTTGGAGACTAGGCCAAGCCCAATTCATCCTACGCCTGGGATGAACATGGCTAGTCTAGTCTGTGATCTTGCATCTATCCGTGTGGTGGAGACACGGGGAGTGGGCACCCTTTCCCGGCTATCTGCTGGCACGGGGCCCGCGGCGATCGCCGGCAGCCCCCCCCCCCCCCCCCATCCCCATCGCTTGTCCCCATCGGCGGAGACGTCCAACCGCCACGCAAAGCTCGAAACGTCTCCTGAACCACCGGCTGCGGGGATGGTCCAATGGTATCACTGCTGACGGCCCACCAGAGCAGCCTGCTCATTGATTGGCCCCAGCCCAGAAGCCCAGGAGCAGCAGAAGCCATGCACGCCCCCCCCCCCCCCCCCACTGCCTGAGGCTTAGTACTAGCTCCCAGTAGTCCTGGCAACTGATGGGGCCTTCAGTTGGCTGGACTGATCGTGAGGGCGTCCTACAAGCGGCCCTCTCATATTGAGCTCTCAACTTTGTGGCATCTCCCGCACTCAGGGCTCCTTTTAAGGGGGGGATGGATGGGTGGGTCTAGCCCCCTGTGTGACATTCCGCCTGGTTGTTGTTCCTTTACAGGGCCTTGGATAGTCACCCGTTCTTCCCTTTGCATGTTGCGTTGGGTTGCTGCTTTCTGTCGGCTGTTGCGGCCGGTGCTCTTGCTGGTGTCGTTTCTACGTTCGTGGAGCCCAGTAGTTGGTGTGTTGGGGGTGTGCTGAATGTGGCATGGTGTGCTGTTTGCGCATCAGCGGCGCCCAATAGTTGGCGTATTGAGGATGTGCTGGTTGTTGCCGGGGTCGTTTGACTGTTTTTGCTGTCCACGTGCCTCTGTCCACAGGCCGTCTATAGCCTGCCTCGCTAGTATTCCGAGACTAGAGAGACGCTGATGGCTACATTACGCGAACCATCTTGCAGAAAGGGGCAAAATCAGAATTGCCAAACAATTCCATCTTGGGGTCCCAAAGTGGGACAAATCAAAATCAGGCATTGGCGTCAGTTGCACCCGCCTAGCCAACTAGCGGCAGAGGTGAATAAAAATGGGGGAAATGGAAAATTGGGGGAAATGGGGAAAATGGGGGGAAATGAGGGGAAATGGGGAAGAATGGGGGGAAATGGGGAAGAATGGGGGGAAATGGGGAATTGTGGGAAATTGCCAAAAATACATTGTGGGGAGTTTAGGAAAAATGTGTGAAATTGGTAGGAAACGGGAGAAAAATTGGAGAAAAGTGGGACAATTTGGGACAAATTTCCCATTTTTCCCGGTCCCATTCTCCCACTTTTCGCAACCTCACGTGTGTTTCTGTGTGCGCCAGGGCCAGGTGCCCTGTTCCTCCACGCTTTGTCCCGACCATCCGCCATGTGTCCTTTTCCCCCTCACGGCCGGTCTGCCCCTGATGGGCTCCCGCTGTTGCGCAAACGGCCCATCTGGGCTGCGGGAGACACCCCCCACCTGATGCGGGTTGAGCAGGGGTTGCCCTTCCACCCGGTAGCGACGGGGCTGGCTGGCCACGCCATCCCCTTTGCTATCGCTGCCTCCCATGTGCACACTCTCCCATCCCCTCCATTCTGGTTCCCTGTTCCCGCTGTTCTGGTTGCCTCTCCTGCCTTGCCGTGCCCCTCCTCCTTGTCTGCCGTGCTCGCCCTTGTCCCTCAGGGTGTGGCTCCCCCATTCTGTGTGTCTATGTTGCTCCTCCCCTTGTATGCTAGTGCTCCTAGGTGCCCCTTTCGCGCACCCACTCCTGTCCCACCCGCTTGCCCCCCCCCGTACGAGGATTTCACATCTCCGTACAACGTGGATTGTCCCGTGCGCGGTTGGCCCTGTTGCCACCCCCGTGGCGGGCACCTCCCAGTGAGCGGGGCGCAGCCCCCGCCCTTGTGGAGTGCGTGGGCACCCTGTAGGGGGAGGGGGGGGGGGGGTTTGCTGATGGCTCGCTCGGCGTGCACCGCATTTGGTGGTTGCTGCAGTGCTCGCACCTCATGGTTCCCTTGTGGAATGTTGTGTGTCGTGTTGGGGCTCGTCTCACTGCCGTGTGTGGGGCGGCTCTTTGCCCAGTTGCTTTGCTGCCCGCATTCCTCCCAATTTTGGGCTCTTTCTTCTTCTGCTGGCACGCTCACCGCTGCTGGTGTGCGGCGCCGGGGGGGGGGGGGGGGGGCAGCATGTGGCTCCCTGCCTCCCATTGCGGCTGTCGGGTTGTCCCACTTTCAGTTGGGTGGTACTAGGGGCACTGGGCACCTTTGCACATGTCTCCATATCTACAAACTGACTTGTCACCGGTGTTTGTTGGGGTTGTTCTGGGGTAAAGGTGATGTGTTGTTGCTCTTTTGCATCCTGGGCCGCTGAGGGGCTCCCCGTTTGAGGACTTCACTCCGGGCTGTCCACGCCTTGGAGCTAGGGACTCGTGTGAGTCCACCCCTTGGTTGGTTGTGTGCAGCAACCACCAATGGTTTGAACGTTGTGTCTCATAAGCGTGCCCAAGGCATCCGCACTAGGCCCTGGTGACAGAACTAAGCTATTCGCGGGCAATACATGTTTTAGGTCGCTGCCCAATGGACAAGCGCGTAGCCGGCTGCCAACCCCCCGCAGGGGCGACCCCCTTACTTAGGTTTGGGTTGCCTTCTCCTACCGGTGTGGTTGGGATGGTGATGGCTCCCGGGAGTGCATCAGGGAAGCATCCCTTCTATGTTGTGTGTAAGTCTAGCCTTGATTGTTGCGTGTGTGGTGGGCGCCGTGTTGGCGTTGGGGTGTGGGGTCGTGGGTCGTTGGTGATGCTCCACGTGCGTGCCTTGTTTGTGGGCGGCGGTGGCTGTGTGTGGGTGAAGTGCCTGTGTGGTGGGTCTGGCCCCCACCCTGCGTGTTGGGTGTTGGGCTGGTGTTGGTGCTCGCGGCGGGTGGTGTGGCTGTCTGCGGCTGTTGTTGTGGTACACCACTTTGCTTTGCTCTGCTGTATTGTGTGCTACGTGCTGTTGTGTGCCGGCGAGTTTCATTGTGTGCCTCTGCCGGCTCTGGCGTGCTGCGCTGCGTTGTGTGCTATGCTGCCTCCGCGTTGTGCGCTACGCTGCCTCTGTGAGGCGTGGCAGCCGCGGCTACCCGGGCAGGGCCGCCCCCCCCGTTGGGGCCAAGTTCGGGTAACCTCCGAAGTGCTTGGATAGGGCCGCCCACCCATTGGCGGGGCCGAGTCCGAGCCCCCAGGGCCTTTGAGGTTTGCGTGCTTGCCTTGTTTGCGGGTGGCGGTGGCTTGCGTGGGTGAAGTGCCTGTGTGATGGGTCTGGCCCCCACCCTGGGTGTTGGGTGTTGGGCTGGTGCCGGTGCTTGCGGCGGGTGGTGTGGCTGTCCGCCGCCGTTGTTGTGGTACACTACTTTGCTTTGTTCTGCTATACTATGTGCTGCGTGCTGTCGTGTGCTGGCATGTTTCGCTGTGTGCCTCTGGCGGCTCTCGCGTGCTGGGCTGCATTGTGCGCTACGCTGCCTCCATGAGGCGTGGCGGCGGCTACCCGGGCAGGGCCACTCTTCCCCTCGGGGCTGAGTCTGGGTAACCTCCAAAGTGCTTGGATAGCGCCGCCCACCCATTGGCGAGGCCGAATCCGAGCCCCCGGGGCCTGCCTACGAGGTTTGTGCGCTGATCTCCTTTGTGCGCCTCTGTCAGCTCCGTGTGCTTGGGAGTCGTGCTGCCCTGTGCTGTTCTAAATTGCGTTGCGTTGCACTGTGCCGCATCCCTCCAGACTGGCGGCCATGGCTACACAGGCCAGGGGTCCACCCCCCCCACCCCCTGTGTGACACTCCGTCTGGTTGTTGTTTCTTCACTGGACAGTCACCCGTTCTTCCCTTCACATGTTGCGTCGGGTTGCTGTTTTCTGTCCAGCCCCCCCCCCCCCCAGGGCGTTGCTTGAGTGGAGGGGGGAGGGGGGGAGGGGGTCCAGGGGAGGGGAGCCCCCCCCCCCCCTGCCGGAATGAACCATATCGGCCAAGAATTGCAAAAATGCACCAAATTGACGCATTCAATATATACATTTGTCATAATGTCTGAACACAGGTAATCAAATCATGTTTTCGGGTCCATACATTGTGCCCTCACCTGAACACCACCAGGCAACACAAACAGGAAACACAGTGGAATGCTCATTGTTATCAAATTGTTTGCTGAAGATCAATCAGAGTTGGACTTGCATGAGCAAAAACTCATGCAGCAGGCAGCGCACCTCGCGGTCTTGGCGTGCCATTACGGCTGCTTGTGTTATAAACTCATGCAGAGTTGCCATTGGAGTGTTCAGAAACTGTGTGGAACATGCTTTCTGTGCCACATTATGCGCCTCTTGCCTTTTCTTCACAATCCATCTATCTTGGGTACGAAAATAGAGGATCGCATTTACAACGTCGTCGCGTTTTACGCGGGGACACGGTCGGACCGGGGTGCCGAAGAACGCACTTATGGGACGCTGGGACATTGTGTCTGCAAAAGAGGGAAGAAAGGATACAGTGGTGTGACCAAAGAACCCTGCTAGTGCGCCGAAGGCGCGGGAGGAAAAAATTGGCCCAAACGAAAAAATGTTCCCAAAACCCTGATTCTCAGGTGAATTAGAGTGGAGGGGGGAGGGGGGGAGGGGGTCCAGGGGAGGGAGGGAGGTGGTCCAAGGGGGAGGGGTCCGCCCCCCCCTGCTGGAATGAAAATTAAAGCAACGCCCTGCCCCCCCCCCCCCTCCTCCCGTGGTGCTGAGTCTTCAGAGGCGCCAAAGGCGCCAAAGAAAATTTTTGGTCTAAACTAATTGGCGCCGAAAGCACCAGAGAAATATCTTGATCGGCCAAAGGCCGTGAAGAAAATTTGGCCCAATCTTTTACGGTGGGCGGGGGGGTTGGGTGGGTGGTGTGGGACCCCCCCCCCCCCCAGTGGTGCCGAGTTGTTAACAGGAGCCCTGCCCGCATGGCAGTGAGAATCGAGGATTCGTTCAAGAGGGGCCCTACCAGAGCCAAGCGTCCCCCCCCCCACAAAAATAACGGCTGCATCCGCAACGCTTTTTTGTCCGAAGCATCACATCGGGGCCCTTGCGCCGCACGGAGGCACGACTACCAGACCTGCGTCGCACACATACTGCGTCATCGGAGGTCAGAATCATGGGGAACGTGGCCGGAGGCCTGCACTCCAGCCGGAACATGTGCTGGAGCGCACCCTCGGAGGGAAGGGCCAGGTACGACCTTAGGCCCAGGCCCTGGAAGCCCAAGGGCTGTGGCCCGCGCAGAACACCAACAAGTCGTCCAGTGCGCAGCTGGTTGGCCACGTTCAGGGGGTGGGCCGGGGCTTTGTGCAGCATGTCGGCGGAGAGGACCTCCAACCCCTGGAAAGCGGGTCAGGCTTGGCACGGACAGGCAGGCGTCTGCCAAACCGGGGGCGGATGCAACACCCGCAGCAGTCGCTGTGTCGCGGTGTGCTGTGCGACGGACGCTCCCACGGGAAAGCAAAACACAATCGTTTGTGCGGCAATGGCGGGCGGCAGCGACCTTTGCCCGTTCCCCTCCCCATCCCGGCCTGCGATGCCATTTCGACCAGGGGACACCCAATTCGAAGGGAGATGTTACAAATCAGTCCCGTCCATCGTCAAAAGGTTGCCCGCACTGCAGACGTGTCCATGACCAGCGGATGCACGACGACGTCGCGCGGAAAGGTCCCTCCAGCTGCCTAATCCTTCACCTACCGAATGTGGTACCCCCTCCCCCCCTTGGAACCCCCCCCCACCCCCATGGGGGGGACCGTCACTTGGCCCAAAAAGCATAGGAAACACTAGGCGCCGAAGGCGCCGAAGAAAATATTTCTTCAGGTTACACACTGGAACTGGGGTTCGGGGGGACTGTCACTTGGTGACCGTCCCCCCGCCCCATGGGGGGGACCGGCCTGACATTAGGGGGGAGATTACAAGGGGGGCGGGGGGTACGTCTGGGTGTAGTGCCCTCCCGTCCGGAGGAACTGCAGTGAGCTGCGATAAGGATGCGCTCTCCTAAATCATTTATTTCTTATGAGCGGCGCGGGTTTCACTACGGCATGGCAGGTCCAGCTGCAACACGTGTGCACGGCAGGGCCGAACAGCGGCCGACGACCCGCTTGGCCCGGCCACCGGGGGTACACCCCACCCCCGACAACACGTCCGGGGTCCTTCCCGAGAACACACAGCGACGCAGAGTGCGTCTGGAACACCAACAGAACGATGACCATTTCAAAAGCCATTCGCTGCCGCGCTGAAGACGCACGCAGCACATCCGGACGCAGACCTGCAACTTCGCCCCAAGGCCCATGCCAGGCCATGGCAACTCCCGTATCCCATGAAATAGCGCCCCCACAGAGGCCCCCGTGTCGCCTGGGAGAGGGGCCACGTGCACCGGCAGCCCAAAGTGGCGGCGGACGGCGGTGGCGAGTAGCGTGTTCAGGGCGATGCCGCCGGACAGCACAATCCCTTCAATGGGCTGGCCCCCGAGGGGGCAGTTAGGGTGGCGCGGCGTGGGGCACTGGCCGCAGGCGGCAACAGGCTCGGGCCTGAATTCGATGAACGGGGCCATCCATGAAATGACAGCGTCGATGAGTACGGTCTGGGCAGAGCGGAGGTAGTTCAGGATGTGGGCCTTCGAGTTATGGTGGCGCACCCAGCGGATGAGGTCTCTGAAAAAGCATGCATGACCACAAATGCAACGGAATCTTGGGCTTGGGTTTTCCAGAGATGCGTCAGGGAGGGGGACGTGGGACGTACTGTGTGTGTTTGTGTGTGTGTCTTAACCCCCGGCATTCCCCGTTGATCCGCCTTTCTAGCCAGTGAAATTTCTTCGGCATGGATGCTATCCACCCCTGCACCGTCCACCGCCCACCGCCTAGAAGCATTGCCTACACAAAACGCAACCAAATACGCCCGACTGGAAATACCCACCTACAAACCCACTCCACCTCCACGCTCCCTCCAAAGAGCCCATGACACATTGACTGCCGGGGGGGGGGGGGTGTCTCAAACCATCGGAGGAGGGGGCCAACCAGCCACCCCCCGCCCTTTGTTCTCCTACGGCCCTCCGGTTGTTGTCCGATGGCATCTCCTTCTCCCTCGAGGGTGCCGAGCGCCACACCGTTATGTCCCTCCGAGTGAAGCCGGTTCCTGAAGCGCTTGGTGCCTGGCAGGGCCAAATGAGGTCGGCCTTCCAGAGGCTCCGGGCATGCGGTGTGCCTTCTCGCGCCGGCCATTTCATGTGACGTGATAGTGGTGCCTATGGTTGTATGGCCTTCCCTGCCTCCTTCTTCGTGACGGCACGCAGAGGGCTGGTGGGACGGCGCCTCAATAAGTGCACATCCTGCGGCTCCTCCTGCCTCCAACGGGAAGGGTGTGGTGGGGGAGGCGCTGAACTGGGTGGTGTGCATACACTGGATGAGCTCTGTTTCATCCGATCCGAAACAAACTTGGCAACTAACCCACAGACACACAGACACACAAACACACACACATGATCTCAAGCAACAAAAGCAGGTCACACAGCGGAACAAACACATACTCTCGCCCCCCTGTGTCCTTCCCCACCCCAGGGAAGACAGTCCCCCACCACCAGGGGACCTTTGCCAAGTGACGGTCCCCCGCCCCCGCCCCAAGGAACTGTACTACCGCACCACACTGCGGGGCACAGAAATTGCGGCAGAAAACGAAGCAACAAAGCATAAGAAACTTTGATGTGCAGAGCTTGTCACGGTCAACACACAGTGACAAATGAAAGCAAGTGTTGCAACAACATGAAAAGCATGCATGCACTCAATGGGCTGCCAATGTAATGAAAACTCCTTGACTGGCTCGGTGTCACACTTCATTCACAGTCATGCACTACCGGCTTTCCACCGCGCTCATAAGTGATACAGCGATATGCATCTCCACGCTTGGAATAGCCAATGACCTGCCCCGGAACAGGTGCCCTTGTAGAGTGGGTGTATAGCACACTCGTCCTGGGGGCAAACATGGTTTTGGCATCAGGTTCCATTTCACAGAAAGCACTTCAAGCTCAACCTCTGTAGACCCCCCCTGCTGGTTGGTGAGCGGATCACTATGCCATGGCCCCTGATGAGGAGCACATGTGAAACAGAACTGCCACTGCTTCATTGCGTTGATTTTCGTGAGGCTCGTGTTTGAAGACGAATATCCATTGCGGTCTGCTACAAGTCTCCCTGGCCTATGTTGTTTATACATACGACCTTTGTACTTCGCACACATACACATACCACCACACACACAGAGGCACACGTACTTATGCACGCGTGCGCGCGCACACTCACATGCACACGTGCGTGCACAGACAGGTATCGCAGGTATTACAGAGAAGACCACTACCGACCGTCACTATCCCCTTCTGGTTACTGCCGTCTAGGGATAGGTCATGGTGAACTCCAATCACATAGCACAACAACCTTGTGACAGTCGCCAGCGCAGGTGGGGGGCATGTTGGGTCGGATATGCCACTGTTCGCTTTTTTCGACGGGAGACCTTTTTGTTCTCG
This sequence comes from Eutreptiella sp. 'Long Island Sound 2002', assembly GCA_964036045.1. Classification (NCBI taxonomy): domain Eukaryota; phylum Euglenozoa; class Euglenophyceae; order Eutreptiales; family Eutreptiaceae; genus Eutreptiella; species Eutreptiella sp. 'Long Island Sound 2002'. The sequence continues at coordinate 79,961,669 of OZ038385.1, forward strand.
ATTGGCACCTTTGAGATAGAGGCTGATCCAAGTTCCTGTGTATGGCTGGGGGGGGGGAGTGGGGGGGTTGCCCCCCTGATCACCCCCCGCACACACATTTTTTTGATCTCAACACCAGAAATTTTCGAATTGTGGAAATTGTCTGTCAGGCCCCAAATCTGTGGGGTATCTGGGGAATCTGGCGATGAGCACCGCCGAAACCAAGTATACCCTACAAGGGTGGAAGGGGTCCCCTAGAGGGAGGACAGGGCTGGGGGGTCGTGCTCTGGTCGCCCGATACCGCCCTTCGGACCCCTAACAGCCCCCCCCCCCCCCGCCCCCCAGCCCCGTCCCTCTAGAACCCCCAAACCTGCGGCGATTGGGAGCAGCAACATTTTGGGGCACACAGTGGGGGTGACAACAACAACATGACGGGTCGTTGGGGGCCTCTGTGGATTCAATTAATGCATCAGCCAGAATTTCCTCTCGTCCTTTTTTTTTTTAACTGCAACAGTCTCTTTACCCCCCACTTATGTGTCGTCAAAATACCCAGAAACTCATGGGGAACTGGAACGTGCCACGTACGAAACCGTCAACAAATCTGACCCCCCGCCCCACCCTCCCACCCACCAGATCCCCTCACGCTTTAGGAAATGGATGCGTGCGCACGACCCGCGCCGGAGAGACACAAACACTTGGAAAGAAATGCTCCTCAGTGACAGTGTGATACGGCGCTCTACACAACAAAAAAAAGCAGAAGCCCCTTTCCCCCTCCCTTCGGTGTTGGTGCCCAGAATGATACTGAACCCCCCCCCTCCCCTGCCCATTGCCAGCACGCTACAAGAGGAGAGGACACAAGCAAGTACACACTTTGTGGGCCCCCCATGGAGGCATTGTGACAACAATGGCATAATTTCTGGGACGATGTGCTGCCCTTGGGTGGCCCAGTGCATCAGAAGGTCCCAGTCTGGGGGGTCAATATCCACGCCCAACCTCGCCATCACACCCGTGAGGCGCAGGACAGGGCTCAGCACCGTGATCCACTGGAAACAGTGGAACGTGCTGCACGCACCTTTAAAAGGGTGCCCTGCAAGAGTGGGGCGGGAACTGAGACGGGCCCCCACAAGGGAGTGGACCACACAAATGCAGACATACAAAACACGCACAGGCACATGCACACACACGATGCCGTACTCACCAAAATGTAAACACAAACACGAAGAAAAAACAAGAAGGCACCCAGAGAGATGCCAAGAGAGACGGACACTCACACATGCGGAGCAGCAGAGAGAAAACGGGGGAGACAGCTACACAGAAAGGCACAGCACTTTGCGTTCATCACGTGCATCAATTTTCATTTCGCACTTCGCACTTTGCACTACGTACTGCGGCTCCCAGCGTGTGATGCTGATGTGCCGTGGCGTAAAGGGCTCGGCATGAATGGAGGGTTGGCAGCTGGATCCGTCTTTGGATAGCAGCCTTGGAGACATACTGCCCTCGAGTACTGAGATCCGTCACCTACCCTTCCGTTGCGACCTCTCATGGACGTCAGTTGCGTTGCGTCAACAGAAAATCGATCCCTCTTGCTCACAGTGCATTCAGCCTCGCATTACAGTCTCTGCTGGTGGTGCTGCCATGACTCAAGCACATCTGGAAAAAATTGTGTTAAGCGCAGTGATCACCACATGACTTCAGAACTGCAGAGCCTTGGAAAGCCTTGACACCGCACTTTTGGATTGCTGGGAGCTGTTTGAGGTCCTCAAAAAGGCCGCAGAAAAGGGTACGGCTTTGCAAAAGGTTCGGAAAAGTGGGGAATCATGGGAGCTTCTGTTGAAATGTCTTGCTGGAGAGCAGCGATGGCCATTTCTCCATGACAGGTGCCATGCAACCCTTCGTACCCCCCTGCACAACATCTGCGGACTGGTGTGTGGGGGAGCAGTCCTGCTGCATATAACTGCACCCTCTCTGCGCATATCTAGCAAGCATACAAGCAGCAGCTACACACAAGAAAGCACGCCACGTATCCGTTTTGCCCATCCCTTCGTCTGAACGCTTCGAACTATGGCCATGTCCTGCATTGAAACGTACCCTTCCCAAATCCAGTCTTCCCAAATCCAGTGTTTGAGCCCTGAGCGCACCAATGGCAGCCCAGGGGCGGGGGCAGCAAGTTTGGGAGGTGCTCTGCTGAGATTGCGCAGCTACAACGGAATTTTTTTTTCGTCAAAAGCGGCCCCGAAGCCCCCTCGAAATCGCCAACCGAAAGCAAATGGACTATATACCGCAATCCCCTGGCCGTGTGAAAGAAACTTTTTCAGCCACTAACCCCATGTGTCCCAGCAAAGCCCCTCAATCGCCCAGTGACCGTGCCACTTGGCTGCAAACAGCGTCGAACCAAGATCGGGCCGTATCTTGGGCCATGTGGCTCAAATCCAATTCGAGGGTGCCTAATACACCCGCAACACCCACTCTGTGGCTTACATCCCCAAGAACGGCCCAAAAGGACGCCTAGACCCCCTCGCCGGTGCCCACTTGAGGTAGCACCAGGGGCCCACCCGGCCTAGGTCACAATGGGTCCGCTTTCAAAGTAGTCTTCAAGCTTTCAAACTACTTGGAATGCCGAATCCACGTCCAACCCAATTTGAACCTGCCACCACCACCACCACCACCACCACCACCACCACCACCACCACATCCATCATCGGCACACACACACAAGCGTTGAGCCAACCTGGAACGCTTTTGTCTGCATAGAACACATTACGACACCCATCATCCGACCCCAAGTCCATGACAAAGGCAAGGGCCGTTTGGAACGGTGAAGTGTAAAAGCCCATGGGCAAGTGCCCTGCCTGATGATGGGGCACTTGGACCAGCACGTCATGAGGGATGTCATCCTTGAAGGGAAACGGGAGTTTATTTGGATTCTGCAGCAGCACGACGTCGAAGGACTGGGGACCATGGCCCTGGATGATGTGGGCAGGGCGACGGCAAAAAAGGCGAGCATCCGCAGATAACTTCTGCCAAAGTGCCCCCAAATGTACAGCGAGTGGCCTGTACATCGAAGCTACGTCATCCGAACATCTAAAACCTGCCCGAAGCTTGTCGCAGCCTTCGCTGATGTTCCAAAATTCTCTCTGGTACCGCATTTAAATACGCCTCATGTTTTTCTGTGCTGTGCCTTCTTCAAGCGCCTCATCATGTGCAAGGGATGCCTGCGGCCTTGTGACAGAGGTCACGGTCGGATGGAGGGGCCTATTTTGCAGAGCCATTGCTCACTCTTGCCTCAATGACTCATTGAGGCGCTTCAACCGCCTCAGTTCTGCGAGGAGGTCACTGTGTTGCAGGCAGCCGTTTTGTTGCAGGCATGCACTTTGCTGTCGGCACGTGGTGTATCGTAGGCACACGTTATTTTATAGGCACGTATATTTTTGTCTCGGAGGGGGATAATGCAATGCGGATCCGTGAGAGAGTGGGTTTGTGCCTGTCGGGCCCTGTCTCAGGCATGTCTGAGGTAGTGGGCAGGGGGGGGGAATTGCGGTTGGGGGGGGGGGTCAAAACTAATTGCGAAAAATTGCCGAAAAATTGCGGGAAAATCACCTCGCAGAGGTTGTTAGATCAAAGCCAGGCAGGCGTATATATGGGGAAAACGCCACATACCCCCCCATTTTGGCCATTTTGAGGCTATTCGCGTACCCTACCTCAAGGGGTTGAATTGTTAGTTTAACCCCTTGTAAAATCATTATTTTGTCCAATAAACGCATCCCCCAATGAGTTTTTGGTCCGGACCCCCCCAGACCCCCCCCACTTGAAACCCACTTTTTTCAGGTTTTGAGGGAGGGGGGGGGGTGGGGGGGGGTCAAAAAATGACCCCCCCTTTTTTTGGGTCGAAAATCATGAATCTTTTGGTTTTTTTCGATTTTGAGCCGAAAAAGTTTTTCCGGGTCCCGACTCTATGGGGTTTGTATGGGGCGGAGTGGGACGAGCGCTTATGCAGTTTATGCACTTTTCAGCCATTTTTGGTATGTTGGTGGTTTTGGCAACCTCGGTGACCCCGTGGTACCCACCCTGAGGGGTGCGAGTGGGGATGTTGTGACAGTATATGCCTACTAGGATACGAAAGGACGTTTTTTGCAGTCTGTAGCCTTGCTTATGGCCGTTCACAACCCGTGCCAAAGACACGAAATGACTGTTTCCACCAATAATGGCCTAGTGAATGGGGAGGTACACAACCTGCTTATGCAGTTTTTCACCCTGGGCAGCTCAAAAATCGAAGTTTTGGAAACTTGTTTTTTTGATATTGTGACCACCTAAAATGACCATCCAAGCTATGCAAAGCATGTTTTAGGCCACATTTACGTGTTTTTCACCCTATTTGGGTATCAGGTCGGGGGGGGGGGTCTCCCAAGGGACGGGTGCACAACCTGCTTATGCAGTTTTTCAACCCGGACAGCTCAAAAATCGAAGTTTTGGAAACTTGTTTTTTTGATATTGTGACCACCTAAAATGACCATCCAAGGTATGCAAAGCATGTTTTAGGCCACATTTACGTGTTTTTCACCCTATTTGGGTGTTAGGTCGGGGGGGGGGGGGTCTCCCAAGGGACGGGTGCACAACCTGCTTATGCAGTTTTTCAACCCGGACAGCTCAAAAATGGAAGTTTTTGAAACTTGTTTTTTTTGATATTGTGACCACCCAAAATGACCATCCAAGCTATGGAAAGCATGTTTTAGGCCGTATTTACGTGTTTTTCACCCTATTTGGGTATCACGTCGGGGGGGGGGGGGTCTCCCAAGGGACGGGTGCACAACCTGCTTATGCAGTTTTTCACCCCGGACAGCTCAAAAATGGAAGTTTTTGAAACTTGTTTTTGTGATATTGTGATCACCTAAAATGACCATCCAAGGTATGTAAAGCATGTTTTAGGCCGTATTTACGTGTTTTTCACCCGATTTGGGTATTAGGTCCAGGGGGGGGGGGGGGGGGGGGCTCCCAAGGGATTGGTACACAACCTGCTTATGCAGTTTGTCACCCTGGTAGCTCAAAAATCGAAGTTTTTGAAACTTGTTTTTTTGATACCGTGATCACCTAAAATGATCATCCAAGGTATGTAAAGCATGTTTTAGCCGGTATTTATGTAGTTTCCACCCTTTTTTGGGTGTGTGTTGCTCGCGGTAGATTCTCTGCGAGGTGGACTTGCCGAAGGCAATAGAATCACCTCGCAGAGGTTGTTAGATCAAAGCCAGGCAGGCGTATATATGGGGAAAACGCCACATACCCCCCCATTTTGGCCTTTTTGGGCCTATTCGCGTACCCTACCCCAAGGGGTTGAATTGTTAGTTTAACCCCTTGTAAAATCATTATTTTGTCCAATAAACGCATCCCCCAATGAGTTTTTGGTCTGGACCCCCCCAAACCCCCCCCCACTTGAAACCCACTTTTTTCAGGTTTTGAGGGAGGGGGGGGGGGTGGGGGGGTGGGGGGGGGTCAAAAAATGACCCCCCCTTTTTTTGGGTCGAAAATCATGAATCTTTTGGTTTTTTTCGATTTTGAGCCGAAAAAGCTTTTCCGGGTCCCGACTCCATAGGGTTTGTATGGGGCGGAGTGGGACGAGCGCTTATGCAGTTTATGCACTTTTCAGCCATTTTTGCTATGTTGGCGGTTTTGGCGACCTCGGTGACCCTGTGGTACCTACTTTGAGGGGTGCGAGTGGGGATGTTGTGACAGTATATGCATGCTAGGATACGGAAGGACGTTTTTTGCAGTCTCTAGCCTTGCTTAGGGCCGTTCACAACCCGTGCCAAAGACGCGAAATGGCTGTTTCCACCAATAATGGCCTAGTGAATGGGCCG
>OZ038385.1:79967696-80041608 GCA_964036045.1 Eutreptiella sp. 'Long Island Sound 2002'
AAGCCGTTGAGAAGGGCAGGTGACCGTTCTGCGTCTCCCTATCGGCGTAGTCTGCCCAATGCCCCTGGATCCCACCGACGACTGCCGTGGCCCCTTGGTGCTGTCCGCATCCGACTCCCAAAACTGCACAACTCCGCGGATCACCCGTCCCATCAACATGGCAGTTCCTACTTTGTGCCGTGTAGCGTGTCGTGCACAGAAGACACTGACTTTTGTTGACATACCACGTCGCCCCCCCCTCCCCCACCGCCGCCTCACCCGCGTGCAAGCACAGGGAAAACGGCGGTCAGACAGGGAGCTCCTGATTAAATAAAGGCGTAGCTGGCGTGGCCCACAGGCAAAGCAGTTCTTGGGTGGTTTCGGCCGTAGTACTGCAACATTTGCTTCTGGGCCGCCCAGACCCGCCCCCCCTCCTCCTAACATATTACTACTGAGCGTCTTGGGGGTTTTTCGAATGGGTGCAAGAGGTGCCCTTTCGGCCTCTGCTTGCGACAATGGGCTGGCGAAAAATTGGCTTGTGCCGGGGGGGGGGGGGGGTCGTTCGAGCCCCTTTCCCAGACCACCCCCCCCTTCTGGGCTCCCGTGACGGGGACCCCTGACGGGCTGACGGCGACCCCCAACAGGCTGGCCAGGGAGGTTGGGGGGGGGGGTTCCTGAGGTACCACAACATATATGACTCAAAATGATCCCCACGATGCGCTGATCATTTTGAGGTATGTATCACGGGGGAATTTGTTTTTGGGGGAAAAAATCCCCAGGCCGCTTCGCGGCGCAGTTGGTGCGTCATCATCAGAGGTTTTAGACTAGCCTCTTGGGACAGGCCTGTCACGAGAGCCCCTTTCCCAGCCCCTCCCCCCCCCTTCCTTTGGGGGGCTCGAATGCCCCCCCCCCCCCCCCGCCCCCCCGCGCAAGCCAATTTCCCCCATGCCATGCCGGATTGGTACCACCACCGTGTAGCGCACAGCCACATGCACATTTGCTGCGGTAGGAAGCACGGCACTAAGAGACAGGCAAAGAAGCAGACCTCCAACACAGTGTGCATACGCTGTCCGACAGCCACCGCAAACGTTAGGTCATGATGGTTCCAGACAACCCCTAAATAAGTGCTGTTCCTGAGGAGGGGCACTGTGTCAGACCTGGTGACCCAAAGGAAGTAGCAGAGGGCGACTTGTACCCAATGCTGACGGCGTTCATGCATAAGAGACACATTCAGGCCCCTTTGGACATCGGGTCCAGTCTGTAACAAGACACACACAGAGAAACTACGTGGGTTTCCCAGGGTTGCGTATGATCATATGAAGCACCATACGCCTTCTTGTGGACCTCACCATACCCTCGCAAGGGCATTGCATCCCGAGTTGCCATTTGCTGTTGTATGTGTGGTTGGGTTCCTCTGAAACACACCAACAATGAAATTATCTATCCCCTTTTCAAAATGCCCCATTTGCCATTTTCGGTATTTCATTAAATTTTGTGTTTTCTCACAAGCAGCAAGAACAACATCCATTATGACATCGATGCCCAATTGCAATTTGCTGTTGTTTGTGTGATCGGTTTCCTGTAAAATACAGCGACAACAGAAATATCCATTACGGCTGCAAAATCATGCATCCAAGTTCTCCAGATGAGGTCTCTAGTGGTTTTGAGGTGCTTAGAGCTGTTTGTGACCCATGCTACTCATGCAACTTCCCAAAAAGCCTTGAAAAAGGCCAAAAACCATGAAAGCCTTGAAAATGAAGTTTTATCAGTCCCACCTAACTTCATTATGTTTGGCTACCATGTATTGCCTTTGGCACGCTTGTGATGATAAATAAAGATGAATTGGAACGCTTGCAATCTGTTTCGGCACCTTAACGACTCTCAAGACAAATACCCCCAGTGCTCCCACTGAAGGAGCCATCCTATACGATCTAGGGCGGCAAAATTGGATCAAAGATAGCTGAAAATACCTGGAAGCCAACTATTGAGCATTCCAATCCTAAAATGGCTCTTTAGAGTTATTTCATCTGAGAATGGCCCTTTTTAAGTTATTCCATCCTAAAATGGCCCTTTTCAAGGCTTTTTGGGAACTTCGATGGGGTGATATGGGTCAAAAATGGTTTAAGATTTAATCCACTTGTTTGAGCCCCCCAAGTGATTGAGGAACAAGTTTGGAAAAAATCGATTTGGACCACTTTTTGACCTACACATGTCCCCGCGAACCCTACCCTACCACCTGCGCAGTGCACCAATTGTTGGTGGTCCGTAAAGGGTTTGGTCCTTCTTGGGGCCTTGTGGGGGGATTTTGCATTGGCCTGGACCCTTCGTGGGATCCCTCAACATACGCCCTTATTGAGCCTCTCCTCTCCTACTGGTGCACTTGATGTTCCCTTCCCCACTAGCTGGGTCCCAATATTCAGAAGTAGACTAATGAGCACCAACGAACATCAATAAAGACCAATAAACACCAAGAAACACTCAATGGGGGAATCCTTGCACCGCGCGCTACTTTTAGACTATGTCACCCCCGAAGAGCCCCATGCACACCCCTTGGAAACGCCCTTAGAATTAGGTGACCCAAACTGCCCCAGCTCAAGAAAGTTGCAAACTACCTTCCCTTCACATAACACGCATCATGCACAACTGGAAAAGCCATGAACAGCGCATTGGTGTCCAATAGCTTTCAGCACCTAAGCTCGAGCTAGAGGTCCGAGATTTCACACACCTGCAATACCATAATCACAAAATTCTATTGCCTTCAGCAGTGCACCTCGAAGAGAGGCTGACCGTCAGCCAATCAGTCAGTTAGCTAGGCCAGCAGTCAGTCACACAGAAACACACAGTTTGGGTTTTATGTCAATGGTGGACCCGGCTCCAAGCAGTGGGGAGGACCACTGTTCTCAGCGCAAGCAGTGGCCGAATGGTAATGCAGCCGGCCGCAGACTTTTTAATCGGCGGTTCGAACCCCGTTCCGACAAAGATGGCGGCGGCACCGCCAACAACAGTCGGCCGACCGGGGTTCGAACCGCCAACCTAAAACTCCACAGTTGGCTTACCATTCAACTGGGTTTTGATGTGACAGCTACGTGCCTCCCCACTGCTTGGAGCTTTCTGAGCGAAAACTTTTGACCCCCCCCATCCCCCCCCACCCCCCCCTCAAAAAAGTGACATCCGGTTTTAGGGGATAGAGGCCTCAAAATCAAAAAATCCATTGGGGGATAGTCTTATTGGGCAAAATGATGATTTCACAAGGGGTTGGACATCAAATATTATGCCTTGGGGTATGCTATGCGAATGACCCCCCAAAAGGAGGGGGTATACGACGCCCGCGCCTGCGCTTGATCTAACAACCTCTCTTCGAGGTGATTTCCAAAACAATGAGAGATTCAACGAAATTGCCAATATGATGTATCTCCGTGGAAAGAATGAGCCTTGAACAGATAAACATAGAATGGGAATACCTTTCACAGGAACTGCTCTTTTGAATGATCTCACAATGTTTGTGAGATGTTTGCGAGCGTGAGGATGCTGGTTTGCAAGGGCATGGCTTCTTCATTTTGGGGTGAATCCTTGCATTGCACGCTACTTTTAGACTAGATCTCCCTGTGAGAACCCCCATACCGACCCCTTCCAAACACCCTCAAAATTAGGCCACTCTAGCTACCCTCGCTCAAGATGGGTGCATAATACCTTCCCTCTTCCCTCTTTGAAGCCCTTTAGGACCCCAAAGAAGAACACCCGCCAATGTCATAAGGGACAAAGGAAAGCCTTTCTACCCATCGAATCTCGGCAACAACGCGATACAAGTAAGACTACACACGATGCACATTTGCCCACCATGCATCCGCAAATTATCGAGCTGCTCTTTGTCTAATGATGGTTGATCTTCATTTGCACGCTTGTCATTTGCATGTTGATCTTTACCTTGACAATTGCATCCAACGGAGTATGCAAATCAACAGAGGTTGATGCAGAGTGCCCACATTGAGGGCTGCCATCGTGGGGAGAAATCAACCTAGAAAGTAGAACATGCGGCGAGTGAAAATAGGTGAAAATGGGAGAAAATGGGTGAAAACCCAAAAATGCCATATCCGATGCAAAAGAAGCACCAAAATACGTGTTGTTAAACAATAATGATGCCCCTAGTTACACAAAGTGTGGGTTTCTGGTACGGCGAGATGCCCAAATAGCCGCACTGCGCGCGCACTGCACGCACACTGTGCTTAAGTCCCCCCCCTTGGAACAAGTGCCCATGGGAATACTGGGCAGATACGAATATCTTTAAAATACGAATATTTTGCGAAAAAAACAATTAATACTTAGCAAAATTCTATTGCCTTCGGCAAGGCACCTCGAAGAGGGGAGAGGGGCCAAAACATGCTTTACATAGGGTATTTGATCATTTTGGATGGTCAAAATATCAAAAAAATCAGTTTCGGAAATTTCCATTTTTGAGCTGCCGAGGCCGGAAAACTACATAAGCAGGTTGTGTGCCCTAGACCCCTTGGTACCCCCCCCCCCCCCGCCCGCCACACCCAAATAGCGTGAAAAACACATGAAGAGGGTCCAAAACATGCTTTACATAGGGTATTTGATCATTTTTGGATGGTCATAATATCAAAAAAATCAGTTTCGGAAATTTCCATTTTTGAGCTGCCGAGGCCGGAAAACTGCATAAGCAGGTTGTGTGCCCTAGACCCCTTGGTACCCCCCCCCCCCCGCCCGCCACACCCAAATAGCGTGAAAAACACACAAAGAGGGTCCAAAACATGCTTTACATAGGATATTTGATCATTTTGGATGGTCATAATATCAAAAAAATCAGTTTCGGAAATTTCCATTTTTGAGCTGCCGAGGCCGGAAAACTACATAAGCAGGTTGTGTGCCCTAGATCCCTCCCCCCCCCCCCCCGCCACACCCAAATAGCGTGAAAAACACATGAAGAGGGTCCAAAACATGCTTTACATAGAATATTTGATCATTTTGGATGGTCATAATATCAAAAAAATCAGTTTCGGAAATTTCCATTTTTGAGCTGCCGAGGCTAGAAAACTGCATAAGCAGGTTGTGTGCCCTAGACCCCTTGGGTACCCCCCCCCCCCACACCCAAATGGGGTGAAAAACACACAAAGAGGGTCTAAAACATGCTTTACATAGCATATTTCATCATTGTAAGTGGTCACAATATTTAAAATTGTTTCTGCAAAATTTTCCATTTTTGACTTGCAGAGGGTGGAAAACTGCTTGAGCAGTTTGTGCACACCCCAAATGCCATTGAACCACCGACAAACAACAATTTTGAAGCTTTTGGGGGGCCCATGGTTCGGGCTAGATGGGCCCAGTGGCCACTACGTGGGCCCCCATGGGTGCTCAAGTACCCGCATTGTCACCAAATGATCACCCAAACCCATCCTAGGGGCAACAGAAGGGTTTCGGAAAAAGTGGAAATGTGAAAGACTTTCAAGTGTCACTAAACAGCCTACGCAACAGCAATTTTGGGGCTTTCGGAGGGCCCATGGCACGGGCTACATAGGCCTAGCGGCCACTACATGGGTCCCCATGGGTGCTCAAGTACCCGTATTGTCACCAAATGATCACCCAAACCCATCCTAGGGGCAACGGAAGGTAGTCATGAAAAATCGAATTTCAAAAAACTTTTACGTGCCACTAAACAGCCTATCCAGCGTGAAAACGGCCAAGTCCTCATTGGCGAGGGGCCATATAGGGGGGGGATGACTGGGGGTACCTGGAGTTGGGACCCGGGACCCCCGCCATGGGTTAGGGGGTCCACATACAAGAAAAAAGTTCTTCAGGACCAAGGTCCAAATACACACACAGCGGCCACAATACACAAAGAAGTTTTGCCCCCCCCCCCCCCTTCAAAAAAGGGTACCCCGGTGCGGGGGGGGGGGGGGTACGGGGGTCAAAATCCAAAAAATCATTGGGGGATCATTTTTGGTCCTAAAATGATGATTTTACAGGGGGTTAGACGTTAGAAATCATACATTGGGGTATGCTACGCGAACGACCCCAAAAAAGGGGGGTATACGACGCTCGCGCCTGCGCTTGATCTAACAACCTCTCTTCGAGGTGATTTTTGTTTTTGCCGCTAAATAGCCAAAAAAAAATTTTTGCAATTATTTTGAATTTGCGAGCCAAAAACTGTGTATTCCACTCATTAAATAAATTTATTTTTTGCGATTAATTTTTCTCCGACTACCATTTTGCGTTTGATACTGTGTCCTCAATGCTGCTGTTTGCTTCAAATCTTGCAGGGACCAAACTTATCAGTTGTCTTGCAGTTGTCCACCCGATGAAATAAATGTGTTCCATGCACAACAAAGCTTGTCACAACATAACGAATACACACAGAACTCTCATCAAAACCTTACTGAACTTCAACACTGTCATCTGCAGTCATCTGCGGTCGGGGCAGATAGGGGAAGCAACAAGGGTCCTTGCATCATACCTGTACGATTGTTCACAAACTGTACAAACCCTACACTCTCCAAATCATTTGTTTCATTGACATATCTTCTTTGCGAAATCCTGTGTCCCGAACGGCAGAATTATTTAAAGAATTTGCGTTTCTTGTTTTTTTTGCGCTCAGAAAAAAATACCCTGGAATTAAATATTTTGGCAAAATATTGGAATTTGCCCGGTATCCTGCCACCCTTTACCACTACTTTATACAGTCACTCTATACCATTACTCTGTGGCATTACCCCATAACGGCAGTCCATACTGCCACTTGTAAACTCCATACAAGGAGAGGGGGCACTATTCATCCCAATCCTCGATGCCACTGCAAACTTTCCAAACCGGATGAACAGGCTTGCTGCGGCAAATGTCCTTGGAATCCCCTGCCTGGACCTGCCAAGGCAATCCACCCAAGGGGGAATGTTTGCCCGGTGCACGCCCGGCACATGCCCGGCACGCTACCTTTGTGTTACGTATCTTATCTCTAGCCCCAAGTTTATCCTCACCTTGGGAAATCCCCCAAGTAGACCGCACTAGACCGCAAACCTTCTTTGCAAGGCACCTTGTATACGCCGAAATATGAGAATGCAACAACACAAAATGTCACTCCCACCACTTCCAACCACCACCCTTGCCATCGTCATGAACAAGGTGCAAAGGATGGGCCAAATTCTTAGACACAACATGCCGGTACTCCAAATTGTTTGGTGAGGTGGGGGCAAAAACAGGCACGGGTGGGTAATGGTCAAAAAAAGATGCCCGGCGCGCTAACGCTCCCCCCAAAAATGACCACGAAAGCACGTGGAGTCAATGGCACCCCTTCGGTGCCCATGCCGCAACATTCCCTGACGCATGCAACGGTCCTCAAAATCAGGGTCATCTAAATGATGGAGAAATGTACGGCTTTTGCACACTAGACACCCCATTGCGAGTCTGCAAATATGTGGGGCAAAAGTTCAGCTGCATATCTCATGGCTTGCTGGTGCCGTGTGCGCGCCACTACGGGGGTCTGGGCGTCCCTTTGGGTGATTCTGAGGGGGTCAAAACAGAAAACTTGAGGTGTACAGGTGGACTAGGTGCATTTGGAATCGGACTGGCAGGGACTGGCAGCATTTTAATGGAAACTAGAGCGGTCCCAGGGCGGTCCCCACTGCAAAAAAAAAAAAAGTGAACATCCTGCGGGTCATTGGGGATGTAAACAGTCAGCCTGGCCATACTAATTAATGGTGGGCTGCTTGGAAGCCTGGTTCAGAACCATGGCCAAGTTCTTGCACTGCGTGCGCACTGTGGGCATACTGCGCACGCAAAGGCTGAGATACTCACCCAAGAATACTTGTCACCTGTCTAGTAGCACGGCGAAGCAGCAAAGCCCACATGAGAACAAAGAAACTGCCTTTAAACTTGGCAATCAACTGTCGTTATGAACAAGCCACTCAGCCTTGTAAAGTACAACTATGCCCTTGAACTCCGCTGGCCGTGGGACCTTGCCGACTTCTCCAGCCCTCACCCTGACATAGGCTTTCAAGTTAGACACGATAAGTCTCATCCACTGCGGCTGGGGTCGTTCGAGCGCCTTGTTCAACTCCGGCACGAACAGGGGAGGGAGGGTCGGACCTTCCTTGACTGATCCCCTGGCCAGCTGCTCGCGTAGCTGCTGAATTTCTCTGGCTTGTTCAGCAATCCTCTCCTCTGCTGAGGCGTGAGGCTGATGGAAGTCGGAAGGTGGTTGCATGTCATGCCCGTCCATGGCACTCATTGAAACAAATTGACAGAAAAACTGCCTAAGTAGGGAGGTGCAGGTGGTTGAAAATGGGCAAAAATGGTTGACTATTCAAATATGCCACATCCTAAATGCTTAGGAAGCTAAAAAAAACCTGGTACGGAACCAAAAACTTGTGAAAAGGGGCCGAAACTAGGGTTCGAGTATTTGCCGACATCCAAAACTTCGCACTGCGTGCGCACTGCGTGCATGGCATTTCCCATCACTCACCAACGGTGCGGAGTGCGAGAGGGAGGGTCCCGTGCGGGGCATGAGCGCATGCACTTTCCTCATACAATCCTCTCACGGCACAGTGCTGTGGCAGTGTGCCCGCAGGAGGCATCGGAGCCCATGCGGCAGCGGTCGTGAACATGTGTTTGTGTTGTTCTACATTTAGGGGGCACACACACTGATTGTGCGGGCTGCGCCGGCGGGGATGCTCAGTTGGGGGTGGCAACACTGCAACGTGCACTGTGAGGCTGCAGAATTGTACACGGGCTGCGCACCTGGGGAAAGAGGGTTCCTGCTACATCCCATTCCGCCATTAGAGGCATGCGCAGTTAGGCCACAAGGGCACAGAGAACACAGCGCCGCGAAGACATCGGGCACCAGGTACTCTGTTTTGCGGCCGTGGTGCTGACTGGTAACGCAGGGCGTGTTACTTACTTCAGGAAAAGGGCAGGCCCAGGGGCGTCGGCGCTACGGATGGATGGCCCTCTGGCCCCACTCGCTGGTCGGTGACAATGCCCCGGTTGGCTCACGGGTGTTGTCGTTTCGTGGAAGGCGTCCCCCCCTTAAAAGTTGGAGCGTTGGGAGTGACAGTGGAACAGCGTTACGACAACATTTGCGGTGGTCTGCCCCTGCGTCGTCCCTTCTCGTGCTGTCGCCATCAGGCCCTGTTGGACATTATACTGTTGGATCCTGCGTCCGCTGGTGGCCGTAGGGCATCGGGAGTGGCAGCCCTGCAAAATGCCCCCCCCCCCCCTGCCCCTTTGAGCGAATGTGCATCCCTTTTCTGGCCATACGCTGTCGAAACGTATGTGAGCCCGCACACATTTTGGAGCTGGCAGGCAGGCCACCACAGCCACGCACGCAGCCCAATACCCATGACCCTTGGTGTCCAGAGCGCACT
The DNA here is from genome assembly GCA_964036045.1 of Eutreptiella sp. 'Long Island Sound 2002'. Taxonomy (NCBI): domain Eukaryota; phylum Euglenozoa; class Euglenophyceae; order Eutreptiales; family Eutreptiaceae; genus Eutreptiella; species Eutreptiella sp. 'Long Island Sound 2002'. The sequence continues at coordinate 79,977,047 of OZ038385.1, forward strand.
GTGCACGATGGTCTGGGGTGGGCCATCAAGGCGAGTCCGTGTGTACAAGTTGCAGTGGCTTCGTTCGAGATTGGGGGTTCCTGTGATGGACAGTCTCCCCCCCCCCCCCCCCCGTGTTCCTTTGGTGCCCCTGAACTGGCGGTCTCACTAGGTGAGAAAATCACACCGAGGCAGCAGTCCACCAAACAGAACTCGCAAAAAGGCCACCAAGATTTCTCCAGCATGAGAACTCTTTGGGCCAAGGCACACCACCAGACGAAGAAAACATCCGGTCACGGTGTCAGGTCCCAGCCCTCATGGGGCACCAAACTAGAGGTTGAATGCAGGAACACCATTTGGAGGTGCCTGGCACACCACGCCAACGGGCCCATTTCAGGGTCCGGAAATAATGGCTTGTCTCCACCCTCCAGTTCTCACGGTCCGCCAGGAATAGCGTCATTGAGACCGGAGGGGGGGGGAGGGGGGGGGGCTTGCCTCCGCGTTTCAGCCCCGCCTGAGGCTCTAGCAAGGCCTTGAGCACACGAGGAAGAATGGCCGGGGCGGTTGCTCACGAGGTCCATGTGCACCCAGATGCAGGGGTTGGGGGATGGCCCGGCCCGGTCCTGCAATTCCCCCACTCCCCAGCCTCCCCCAACCCAGCTCACGCGGGTTTCCGAAGGTGGCGTCGCTGCCGAGCCAACATCCGGACCAGGCCTGCCGAAACCCAAAGATACATGGCTCATTGCAAATTGACCGATGATTAAGGGTTCGGTTACAGCAGAAGCGCCCCGCGGGCCAAGGGCAAGGGCTCCATCTTTGGCCTGGGCACCACTCCATCAATCAATCCTCAGACCGCAAGGCTCAACCCAACTGCAGCGACCCGTATGTCCATGTCGTAGCTGTGTTGCTGATGTGTGTTTTCAGTCGGGGCTCAATCGACAGGACCGCTAGGAGTTGTCAAGGAAAGATGGGAGCATGACGCAGTGGCTCTGTTCACAAATGCATTTGAGCAGTCGACAAACAGTGCATGCATTGACATCTCAGTGCCATTGCACATCACTTGATCTGTGCTGTACTGTGGCTATGCTCTTTGCATGCGGCCAACCGCTATGCCTGCTTCCTCCCGCTATGCCTGCTTCTTGTGGTAATGTACAATGCGGTCTGGTCCCCCTCACGCATGTGTCAGGTCCCATACCTGCGGCTGGCGCACGTGAAAGTATACACAAATGCGTTCTATCTACTGTGGCTGTGCGCAGACAAAACACGCCTACATTGAACCGGACCGTTAGACAGAACCGCAAAAAACACACAAAAGACGGAGGGCTGTCGCGGAGCACGCAGGTTCAAGGGACGAACGGCCGTTGCATTCCAAGGTACACGGCCGCGGACCGCTTCGTAATGCGATTGTGGCACAAAAGTTCTGTGCAAATTTCAACTCACTTTTCCTGTGCAAACGCCCTGAAAACGCCTCAGCACGACAAATGTGTGGCTGGCCATGTGCAGCCTCAAACACAAGCTGAACGACATACAACCAACCGCACACCATGCTGCAGTCATTTGACCGGCAGGAAAAGGCAAACAGGCAGGAACTATACTGTAAATCCAGCCCGATTGGAAACCCCTCACTCCTTCCTTCGATCTGCATCATGTATCGCCCACCCCCTGTGTGACATTCCGCCTGGTTGTTGTTTCTTTACGGGGCCCTGGATAGTCACCCGTTCTTCCCTTTGCATGTTGCGTCGGGTCGCTGCGTTCTGTTGGTCGCTGCGGCCGGTGCTCCTGCTGGCGTCGTTTCCGCGTTCGAGGAGCCCAGTGGTTGGTGTGCTGGGGCTGTGTGGATGCGGCATGATGTGCCATTTGCGCGTCAGCGGCGCCCAGTAGTTGGCGTATTGGGGTTGTGCTGGTTGTTGGGGGGGTCGTTTGACTGTTTTTGCTGTCCACACACCTCCGTCCAGGCCGTCCACAACCTGCCTCACTGCGTTTTCGTGTGCCTCCCCCCCCCAAAAAAGAATATTTGGCCATGTCAATCAAGCCCTCCCACACTTCCAACCCCCAGGCCGGCAAAAACAGAAACTTTATTTGCGCGTCGCGCCGCGCGGACGTTTTGAAAAAATCAGTTGTGGCCAGTTGGCCAGCTTTTGGCACCATTTGGGTATATCGCGGGGAACACCCCAGCTTGACCCATGATTTCAAATATACTTTTTCCTCTATTCCGTTAAACCAAAGGTGCCTTAGGTTGCTGATGGCAGAAAATTGGGTGGTCCATGAGGGCAAACTGCAACAAATGGAGATAGTGTCTTGGCGGACAGCTTGGCTGCAGCCAACAAAACCTACTAACTTGTGTTAGAGGACCATAAAAACAGTGTGGAAAGCAGTTTCCCAACAACCAAAACAGGCCTCCAAATTCCACGACACCACAAGGAACCCCCGCGCTACTCACCCAATGTACTTTACGTACCCTTGGACCCCCGTTGCAAGAGATGTCGGCCGTGTGCAATGGTTTGCAATGAAGACGGAGATCACAAACCATGTGACACCTTCGCACTGCGGTAGGCTAGCTCGCACAAGGGAAGAGTGTTCATACAGAAGCGGCGCCCATTGTCTGTCCTCGACGGTTACCGGTTGTCCCAGATCCTCCTGCGACTCTAGTAGGTGACCCCCCGGTGGCCTAGCCATAGGCAAATTAGCCACACGGGGCCGGGGCCGCGCTGCTCTTGCCGTAGTGCCGGCCCTCTCCGGTGAGGGCGGGTTCGATCCATGAGCGCTCAGCGCCGGACAGTCACTCGCCGCCTTTGGAGCCTTTTGCGCGGCGGCATCTCTCTGAACAATACTTCACCTCGGCCCAATTCTTCTTCCATTTCTTGCGCCAGGTCATCACTTTACCGCATTGTTCGCAATACTTGGCCTCCCTCATTTGTCCCCGATCCAGTACAATGTCCACGCCGTCTATATCGCTGCGGCCTTTACTCACCTTTCCGCCACCCTTCTTTCCCCTCCTGCCTCTGCCCCGGTACAACGCTGTGGATGGCCTTATGGTACCAACGGTCGGCGGGTTGGCGAATAAGGCATTGCTGCTGCTGACACCTTTTTGTACCAACACGCAACCTACAAATGCGGCACATCCCAAGGCCGCAAACAACCAACGATACCCCGCAAAGGTCTTTGTGAGGTCGGAGTCAGAGTCATGCAGCAACTCAGCCAAGCCGGCATGGTGCTTCGGAGCCTGCAACCCGCTGGTCTCAAACTGCGCGATGCTAGGCGTGTTGAGGAGGAGGTGGGCATCAGGACGCACATCGGTATCAACACTCATAGTGCCACATTGTTGAGGCATGGACATCCAACTCTGTGCAAAGCAAAAGCAAACGCCAACGCAACGACGAGGCGACAAAGAAGGTTTACCTCCCAACAGTGACAATTGGGAGAAGAGGATTGGCACTTGGTGGTCATGGCTTCCTTTAGGTTTGGGGCCCCCTTTCCACACTCTTTCAGGATGCAGGATAGCAACGGTGCCGCATACGAAAATGTGTTGCACTTGAAACCGGATGTGTTGGCCAGCCATCCTTGGTGCCATCTTTGCAAAGGATATGAACACACTTCCTCAATCCCTTGAGGCATTTCTCTGGTTAGCACCCAATAATCTTGCGATGGAGGATTGCATAATGAGGAAGAAAGTCCAACACGTGTGTTTTGGCAAGAAACGTTTGCACAGAGCGCGAGCAAGTTGCTGACATGACACGTAGCGAGGTCGAAGTGGTAGCTATGCGACAAAAACCTGATGGCCAAACATGACACCACATACCCAGTGCCCAAGAACTTCTTCAAGCTGAGGGCAGTGAAGACTCCAAAAATGGTGCCCCCCGCCCCCATGTCCACCCCCATGGGGGGCACACACCATTCACTCTATCCAGCAATGTCTCCCGCATTTCCCCCACATCTGCGCTCAGGGGGAATCTTTGCACTGCGCGAGCACTGCACGCGCACTGTGCGCTACTTTTAGACTATGTTCCCCCGAAGAGCCCCCAAGCACACCCCTTGGAAACGCCCTTAGAATTAGGTGACCCAAACTGCCCCAGCTCAAGAAAGTTGCAAACTGGGGTACACAGTACCACTCTCGCTCCTTTAAGGGCAATCTTGGTCAACACCTTAGCAAGTAGGGAGAATGGGGGGTTAGCATAGCACTACCCCATCGATCTCCAGTAGAAGCAATAGGCATTATTGAGGTATCGCGAACAGTAGAGCTGCATCATATGCTGCTGTTTACTCGCGAACAACTCCACCTGAACTTCATTCAGTTCTACCACCCTTGCATTCTCGGGGGCCCCCAACAAAGGGGGACAAAATCAGAAGTCAAAATGTACGCTAGGGGTCACCATGATGCCCCTAGGGGCCCCTAGTATCTCAAAGTATGGGTCTCTAGTACGGCCAGACGCCCAAATAGTTGCACTGCGCGCGCATTGCGCTTAAGGCTCCCCCTCATGGTTCCACATTTTGCAGCCCCCCCCCCCCGCCACCGCATTCTTGTTATTCTGAGGGGGAGTATTTGCCTTGCGCGCGCGTTGCGCGCTACTTTTATGATGACTTTCCCAAATTCAGTCCCCGAGTTTACCATTACCGTATGAAGCCCCCGAGTAGACCAACAACTGCCCCTTGCCTACCAAATGAAGTAACAAACCATCCGTGTACAACATTGAACAGACTGCCACAAACTGCTATATCCTCCGGAAGGATGGGATCGTAGTCTGGGACCGGTAACCGTGTGGCCATTTTGGCGAGCAAGTCCACCTCCCCATTGCGCTGGATTTGCTCACGTTCCTGTGCACTGCGGGCCTCGGACTCTTGACGGTGCCTGGGGATCTACTCCATGATGACTCGCTTGTTTGCGTGTGATCACACACCTTGTGGCGGACGTCGGAATAAGAGCACTCCTGCGTGGGTCGTTTGTCGGCACATTTGGTCACGGCCATGTTGTCAATATACCCGGACTAGAATGCACAGGAGTCCTTTTGTCACCGCAGCTCCCGCGGCTTGGTACTTGGAGCCCGCAATTTCCACCGTTTGGAGGTTGCCGTTGGAATACAGGGACGTGCCTGAAGGCTGCTGTTGATTGTACTAACCCCTTCAAATGCACCAAAGTGTAGAGGAAGCAAATGTGGTACCCATAGGCCGCCGGGTTGGCGCCCTAGGACCCACGGGGACAAAATCGGAGGGGTCCCACAGGGGTAGGGATTGGAAATAGCCCAAAAAGTTGCCCTGCGCACGCCTTGCGCCCTCTGATTGCAAGCCCCCGTTATTTTATTGTCAGCCAATCTCCCTCGCATTCTTTCGTGCCCGTCCTTCCTTTGTCTCATTCTTACTTGCCATGCACTTGATTCAGCCCCCAACCCAACGCAAAAGCTCTAGACATCTCGTTCGATGATTTCGGGCATTCACCACTGGTGAATACTCCAGTGAAGGCAGCGTAAGTGAAGCAGTGGCCAGGGCAAGGCGAAATTTCAGATGCCAATGGCAGGCTTTTAGCCATGCTACAATCATTACTTCAGGCATTTGACAGGCTAGAAAAAGCAACACAGGAAACTACACATAGGGGGCGTTGTCGCACGGTGCGCGCACGGTTCAGGCAACACCCCCATATGAATCTAGCCATATTGGACACCCCTAACTCTTTCCTTCATCCTGTATTAGGTATGCCTCCCCCTAAAAGAACATTGGGTCATGCCAGTCAAACCTAGTCTTGCAAATCCATCCCGCCCGCTGAAAAACTCGGCATGAGTCGCTGATGGTGGTTGGACAGAAAATTAAGTGGTCTATGAGGGCAAACTTCAACAACTTGAAAAAAAAAGTAGAGATAGCGGCGGCCGGGCAGCAGGTAGCCGGGCAGGGACGCAAAATCACCTGTTCCCTTGCACCAGCGGGCCATCACTTTGGAATAGTGAAAACGAAAACGGCTCATTGACTGTTGAGATTGCATGGACAGCCTCACTGCTTTGTGGCTCATGTCCTTGCACACGTGAATACTTGTAGCACTGTTCTGTGAATGGTCAGGTTCACTCCATTTCCTTCACATGATCCTTCGCTTTGCTGATCCACAGCCATGGGAGATGGGTAATCTACCGTGACGGACCGTGACCAACCAACCAAAAAAAGAAGATTGTGTTTTCCCATAGGCCCATGTGGCATGCAACAGTGCACTCCACATTGTCATGGACAGTGAACTTGTCATTTCATTTCTTTATCTATCTATTTATCTATGTATCCTACATCCTACATCCTGCCTGTGAAAATGTCATGGGTAGCCAACCCCACCCCCCTCCCCCACCTCCAAAATGGCGCAATTCTTATTGCCATCCCGGATATGTGCCCCCTCCGGAAGAGTCTCAATGAGACTATAGTGGGAGAGGATGCCCCTGTGCCCACAGAGCAAGAGGCTCCCTCAGGTCAGGGCTTCAGGTGAGCTCTGTGGATGCACGGCCGTGTCCTGACTTGGGACGGTCCCCTGGTTGATCCGTGTGTGATGCACCGATGTGTTCACATTCATGCTGTATACCATGGTTATAGCTTAGTTGTCAAAATGTGTGAACCGCATGCGAACGGCGCACAACACACAATACTGCTGAAAACCACATTTCCAACACTTCCTTTACCAAGTGTAAAGGTCACAGACCCATTTCAAAACTGCGAGGCAACTTTCTTCAGCCGGCAAAAAGATCATGGGGGGAGATTCTGAAAACCCATAAAAGGAAGCTTTCATACATTCTGTGGTCACAAAAGAACTTCATGTTCTTGGGAGTGGGTTGAAATCTTTGTATTGCAAAAGAGAATCCTGGTCTCCTTCTACACATGACCAAAACGGACCAAACTTCCTCTCAGAAGCATCTATCGTCCAGCATGTACTATCACGAACATTTTTTTTCCTGAAACACCAAGTTCAAAGTGAGCTCTTGGGCGACAGCCCAGATCAAAGAGTAGCACGAATAGCACTATCACCAACACAAACCGGCATGTGTGGACACACAGCCAAGCACAGATCCAAAACCGCCGTGGACACCTGGCCACGCACGCACGCACGCACGCACGCACACACGCACGCACACACGCACACACATACACACAATGTGAAGAGCCAATCCACAAACAAGCAATGCAGCAAAGAAGAAAGAAAATAAACCTTTCTCTTTGCTACAGCTCTGTCCCTTTCCTCCCTGCAGACATGCACTGCTCCTCATTACAGTCACATCTGTCACCGGCCAGCCAAGTACAGTTCTTCTCTACAAAATGTTACTGCAAGTAACAGCCATAATGGGTGCACCATTGAAAGGAGAAGGCTTCGTTGCACAGGCAGTGAGGAAGCCAGAACTGTGCCGGCGCTAGATGGCATGGACTCTTAATCAATGGTACATCTTGGGAGCTCACTGCGTACATGGTAATGAATGACTTGCAGCCTATGTGGCAACATGGCGCACCAATTTACATTTTGCCCGGACACGTTTTCGTTTATAATCACTGAGAAGAACCACTTGGACCCAGGCCAAAACTGACACCATTTCAGACCTTATGAGCAAACTTATGTCAATGCAGCCCAGGTAACAACACTGTACTCTGCATGGAGTGATCGACGGTGTTCCATAGCTGAGATCTTGTTAGGGTTGAAAGGTGGCCGAGGGCAAGGCCGACTCTTTGCGCAGATGCATCAGAAACCCAAGGGCACGAATAGAGGTCGTCGTCATACATGGGCAGAGGGGCCCCCAAAGGACCTCCAGTGTTCAAAATTTTGACAGTGCAGTAAACGCCATTGTCATGGGAAAGCCCTGTTGCTGGGGGGGGGGGGATGCAATTAGAAAAAGGAACTGTGAGAGACAGGAACTGCCTGCATTCGAGATTAGGAATCCCTTATCGGACAATCGGAGTACCTTCCAGTCATGCAACCGTTGACTATGCATCCTCGCATCCCCCCCCCCCCACACACATAGGTGTACCCCACTATGTGTGTCATGCACTTTATCGCTTGGTCAGCAGACGAAGTGCCTAATGAGCATATTACAGCATATTGCATAAAAGTATATGTGTACTGGCATGCGAATGCACCCACAGACAAACCGTTTCAATGCTACTTGGGCTGGTCTCGATGCATTGCACTGCTCACACTTTCGGTCATCAAGAAAGGACACATGATGCACACATTGCAGTGCCAATCTGCAGAATTGCACACTGCATGCAACACCAGAGCACATTCCCCTCACCAAAGGCCTAATAGTTGAAATTTCTTTGCATGCAGACTGCAAGAAGCACAAGCTACAGCTTAGGCATGAAACTCCCAAACCGCGGGTACAAGAAACGGCAGCCTGTGGCCAGACAAATCAAGCCGTGAAGTAACTTTGAATGGGGATAACACTGTAGGTGTACATGCAGGATTTACAGGGAATACGAACAGTGCCACTGATGGAAGAAATACAGGGATCAGACTGCGGGTGACTGTGGCACAGAGGTTGGGCACTTGAGCACCGAGGGTGCTGAAATCACACCACAATGAAATCACACCCTTTTTGAAGGTAGGCAGGGATGTGGTGGCTTAAGGGGTTTGCATGCAACAACGGTCTCCGCCAATCCAAAAACCTTATCCCTTGGGTGTTGATGATTGCAGCTGCCTACACCTCCTGCGAGGGAGGCTGTATCCTTGTGATAGACAAGGGGCCACAGCTCTCATGGCCCAAGGAAGACTCAGCATGCGACAAAGGAAAACTTAAGGCAGTCCAGTGAGCAATCTAGATTCAGCTAGGAATGGCCAGACAATGCATATTGGGGGCGTGTCTGCACAGCGCGCACACAGCGTGCACGGCGCACACACAACTAGGAGAAATTGGGGGTTTTCGCTACAATTGGCAATGTTCTTGCCTATGAAAGAAACAAACGCACCGCGCGCACCGCGCATTGCACCGCGCATGCACGTGCACTCGTTTTTGGTTCGCGTTTTACCACGGGGGGGACGTCTCCTTGCTTTTATACGCGACCCCCCCCCAATAGGGATGGTGGGGGGGCAGAGGCTCCCCTTACCTCCCCTTGCCCTCAATCTAACCATACCATCACTGTAAACCTAACCCTAACCTTTGCAGCCAGTTGGTTTGGCCATGCCAGCCATGTTAATTGGGCTACGCAAGATCCCCCAAATTTCGTTCATGGCTGCTGTTGCCACATCATTGCTCTCCATTTTGGACCCAACACTCATTCTAACCCGAGCCTAGGGAGAGAGCTAGGGCTAGGGGCAGGGCTAGGGTTAGGGTTAGGGTCACCGAGCTGGTGGAACCAGTCTTGGTTTTATAACCCTTTTTAGTGTTTTGCTGTCCCCCTGACCTGCACTGTCCCGCCCTGTTCCCAGCAGGCAATCACAAAAAACCCATATACACCTGTCAAAAACTCAAGGTGCTGCTGTCTGGGTTCCCCAGGAACATGATGACAGCGCTGCGCCTGGCCAACCAGCCTTTACTCGGCGCCACATAGACATGCCCACGCGGGCCAACGGGATCTGGTCCCGTACAGCAAAGGAACACTTCACTGGAGAACAGGGGGGTGGCAGGCTGGTACTGTCTCGTATTGTGGCAGGTCTGTCCCTTCTTCCCCCCCTGAGGCAAAACCTAGGTTATTGCTAACCTAGGTTTTGCTTGTACTGAAGCCCAGTCCCCCTGACCTGCACTGTCCCGCCCTGTTCCCAGCAGGCAATCACAAAAAACCCATATACACCTGTCAAAAACTCAAGGGAAAAATAACCATGCCTGCTGCACCCCCTTCCCCTGAACTGCCTGTCCGTGAACACACGGTCATGGGGCGTGTAAACGCACCAGCGGTGCCAAACCACGCCGTGGTTAGGGTGAGGTACAAACGGGCTGGCAGGTAGCTGGCCAATATACTCACCTGCCGCAAGAAAGGGAGAGAGAGAAGCGGGCTCCCACGCCCCAGACATACCGATCTGTCATCTCTGGGTCGACAGAACAGGCCCAGAGTGATATATACATACCCACCAGAGCCGCCCGAGTTCAACAGGCTCCCACGCCCTGGCTACTGGGAATGTGCACCAAGAACAGCAGGCCACCACACCCACACCGGAGGACCGGGGCGCACCTGAATGCGGCGGCGTCCCTGTGCGCAAGGGGCCACATCTGTGCCCCAAACGGGACACGGCGCCCACCACAGAGCGCGTGCCCAGACCCAGCGGTGGAGCAGGGACAAACATCCAGCAAGAACTCAAGCGGGCTCCCATGCCCAGTCCGCGTCTCAGGCCCAAACGGAGCGCACCCAGAAAGGGAGACATATATACAACATCCCGCCAACGCCATTGCGTTCACGCGCTCGCACAGACACACACGCAGCCGTTGCTGCCCCCCCCCCCCCCCCCCCCGGTACAGCCGGGGTTTGCCCAGCAGCAGGGGAAACGCAGGCATACTGCACCACGACAAATGCAGGCAAGAGCCCATGCCTATGCATACTGATCCGAGCGTGGCTCAAGGGAGCGAGCCCAGGGCCATATATACATGCACGCCAGCGCCAACGCCACGCACACGAGCAGGCACAACCGGGGCATGCCAGGCAGCAGCCCGGGTCCAGCGGGTTTCTTCGCCCCGACCATAGTGCACAGGGCCAGAACCGCGCGTGGCCGTGCTCACGCATCGCTGCGCCCAACCAGTGCTCAGCGCTCACTGGCACACCGTTCCACAATGCACAGAGCAGGGCGGTCGGGTCCGCCAACGCACAGCGGCCACAGGCGAGGCACCCGGACTCACACGCCCCCTAGGGCGCATCTCGGGGCACTCACCGCCGGCCACGCATACCCGGACTCGCTCGGCGGGCTCCCACGCCCATGTCGCAGCGCCCAGGTCCAGCTCAGGTGAACGCCTGTGCGGGGAGGCGTGGAGTGGGCACACCGGGTTTCCACACCCATGCCCAGCTGCAGCAGGCCTGCCACAGGCCAGCCACCGGCGCCAACGAGCGGCGCACCGCAGATACCGGCAGCGGCAGCGCTCACGGCGTGCCCGGGCTGAAGAAGTCCGACCACACCGAACTCCCCTGCACCGAGGACCGCAGCGGCGGCGGCCGACAGGGCCGCCCCACCCCCCGTCTTGCGTGAGAGCAGCAACGGGGAGGACGGGGCGACCCCCCGCGCGCGCTCTTGGCCCGGCCGCGACGCCCCCCCCGGGCAGCGGCGCCGGGTGGCGGTGATGTCGCCGCCCGCCCCGCCGTGCCGTGCCCCCAACCCCGCGGGCTACGCCGCGGACACCCCAACCCGCGGCCTACTCCTAACCCTACCCCCAAACCTTTCCCTTGACCCTAACCCTAACCCTAATCAACACTGAATATTGGGACCGAGCTGGTGAGGGAGGGAACATTAGCTATGACTGGTGAGGGACATCAAGAATGATTCACACCTTGATGGCTCTTGACAAAGTGAAATTAGCATGCAAGTGAACCCCATCACCACGAGGCCACTTTCAAGGCTTTTTGGACTTGTGAGGGGCCAAAATGCCCCAAAATGGGCTCAAAATGGGCTCATTCTACCCGTTTGTGCACCCCAAATGGTCTAGGATGAGGTTTGGAAAAATGTGTTTTTGACCCATTTTTGACCCATTTTTGGTCCCAAAACAGCCCATTTTCAAGGCATTTTGGGATTTTCGGAGGACCAAAATGGGCCACCACAAGCTCAAAACGGTCCAAAAACACTTGTTTTAGCGTCGCATATGGTCTGGGATCATTTTTGAGAAAAGCCATCTTTTTGCCCCTACTGGACCCTGTTGACCCATTTGGGCACCGACTTGTTTGGGCTTGAGCTTGCAGCTTGCTGCAGTCTAGTGGGCCTAGGTATTGGGGTCTAGGCGTCCGTTTGGGCAATTCTGAGGGCTGGAAACCACAAAAAGTGGGGGGTTGCGGGTGGAGTAGGTGCCCTCGGAATTGCATTTTGAGCCATGTAACCAAAGATATGGGCTATTCTTGGTTTGTGGCCGTCGGCATTTGGAGCTTCTGGGGCCTTTTTGGGCCGTTTTCCGGTACATATCATGGAGTTAGAGGGCCGCAAAGAGCTCGTTGACAAGGGGAAGTCAAGCCTCACGTGGAGTGTACCCACCGTTTCCCTTTGTTTGGCCGTTTTGAATGTGCTCCAGGGCTTTTTTGGCCCAAAAATGGCTGTTTTTGGCCCTAAATTGCAGTTTTTGACACTGAGGTCCGCCACTTGCGAATCACGTTCCCGAAGTGCGCACACAACACCATACAGCTCAGCGGACTGCTGGCTACTGTCTGGGTTCCCCAGGAACATGATGACAGCGCTGCGCCTGGCCAACCAGCCTTTACTCGGCGCCACATAGACATGCCCACGCGGGCCAACGGGATCTGGTCCCGTACAGCAAAGGAACACTTCACTGGAGAACAGGGGGGTGGCAGGCTGGTACTGTCCCGTACTATGGCAGGTCTGTCCCTTCTTCCCCCCCTGAGGCAAAACCTAGGTTATTGCTAACCTAGGTCTAGGGTGGACCTACCAGGTTTAGCAGCAGCAAGCAAGCAAGCAAGCAGCACGCGCGAAATGGGAAAAAATCTGAACTCCGTCGTGGTGCTTCAGATTCTGGTGAATTTTTGGTGGATGATACCTATGGGTGCGAAGTACAATCACACAAAGTTTGAGCGAGAAACTCAACGGTGGCGGCCTGATGTTGCACGGAGTGCGGGATGCCGGCACGTGGACCTTGTCATGGACAACGTGGGCGCGATAGCCCAGGTCCTCTGGGGCCGTGCGTCCACGCTGCTGGTGGCCCAGCAGCGCATTTTGCGGCGGGTCGCGCACCGGCTGCACTGGCAGGGGGTGTCGGTGGGGTTGAGGTACGTGGAGAGCGCGCTTAACCCAGCGGACTGCGTTAGCCGCTGGTGGGGGGGGGGGGATATGGTGGTTGAGGCCAGGGCCAAGGCAGGGGTCTACAGCCAGCGACCGGGGCGAGTGTGGGGGACAGTCGGGGATCGGGACAAGCGGTTGCATGTGTGGGACGGTGCGTTGGTCGGGGGATAGGAAGTGTTGTACTGCCACCCTGTGTCCAGCCATGTCGTCTCAGCCCCGCCGCTCCGCCTACCGCGCCACTGACCGTGTCACTGTGGACACGGTGCGGGCAGCGGCGGCGGCCGCAACCCCGCCGGCGTGTGACGCCGAGCGGGCGGTGGCGGCAGTGCTGGCCGCCAGTGTACCGCCTCCACCGCCACTGCAGCCGTTTCAGCCGTATCAGCCGTATCAGCAGCCTCAGCAGCAGCCTGAGCGCATGCAAGTGCGCCTGGCACAAGTGCCCAGAGGAGAGGGATCCGGCGCGACTAACAGCCGCCGAGAACGTCGCGCCTATGGCGGCAACCGTCGAGGCCGCGAGCGCCGCCTCCTCCGCGAGTTCGCGGAGCCCGCCGCATAAGAGTCAAGGTTGGGTTCAAGGATAATGTTGGGGTGTAAAGTGGACAAAATGGGCAAGGGGAATGAAAAAAAAATTTTCGGGCGCCTTCGGTGCCACCATATGTATGGCTAGTAGCTGTTGACCCTTGGCAACTAAGTTGGCCCGGAGGGCAGGGGGGGGGGGGGGGGGAGTCGCGTACCAGAACCGAGGAGACGTCCCCCCCGTGCGTTTTACGTATTTTTGGCAGATTTTCAGGGTGGCAGGGATGCGGTGGCTAAGGGGTTAGCATACATCAACGGAGGCCTCCGATTTTCCTCCTCACCAATGTCATGGTGGTTGTAGCTGTCCACACCCCCTGCCGGGGGGGGGGGGGGGTTGAGCACAAAGAGACCTCCTCGGCACAGCCCGCACCGAAGAGGGTGCCCCGCAGGGTGACCAAGTCTGTGGAGAATTCGTTTCGACATGTTTCGCGGTTCAAACCTCACGGGGTGCTCATTCCGGTAAGGTGCCCCTTAGTTGGAGTCCTCCTCCTCGTTCTCTTCACCCTCCTTCTCAGCAGAAGAATAGCACAAGAATAGCAAGAAAAGTGATGTGAATTGTAGTGCACCGGAGCAAAGGGGCGAAAGCAACCAATCTGAAAAAAAAGATTCAGCAACTTGAGTTTTGCGGTGGTGGGCTCACAACTCCACACCCATCGTCGTTCGGGGCGACGGTCTCCAGGCATGCCTCCCCTTGCCGCAGGAGGTGGGTGATCGCAAATTCTATTGCCTTTGGCAGTGCACCTCGAAGAGAGGCTGGCAGTCAGCCAATTAGTTAGTTAGCCAGGCCAGCAGTCAGTCGGACAAAAACACACAGTTTGGGTTTTTTGTCACTGGCAGACTCGGATGCAAGCAGTGGGGAGGATCAAAGTCCTTTGGGCAAGCAGTGGCCGAATGGTAATGCAGCCAGTCGCGGACTTTTTAGTCGACGGTTCGAACCCCGGTCGGGCGAACATGGCAGTGGCGCCGGCGGTGCCAGTCAACCGACCAGGATTCGAACCACCGACCTAAAACTCTGTAGTCGACTGCGTTACCATTCGACCGGCGTTTGAAATGGTCATGATCTGCCTCCCCACTGCTTGGAGCCTTCTAAGCGAAAAATTTTGACCCCCCCCCCTCAAAAAAAAAGCGATATCCAGTTTTAGGGGATAGAGGCCTCAAAATCAAAAAATCCATTGGGGGATTGTCTTATTGGGCAAAATAATGATTTCACAAGGGGTTGGACATCAAATATCATGCTTTGGGGTATGCTATGCGAATGACCCCAAAAAAGGGGAGGTATACGACGCCCGTGCTTGCGCTTGATCTACCAACCTCTCTTCGAGGTTATTTTCGATCCCTCTGCCCCCCCACAAGCTCTACTTATGCTTGTGGGAGAGTGGTGTTTACAACCCGCTGTGACTAAATGCAAAAATGCACCAAACCGTGTGCACCGCGCGCATACCGCGCATTGCACCGTGTGTTCGTTTCTCTCTCTATATAGACCATACTACAGCCCCACCTCGTGCATGTCTTGCTTGTCATCACTTTGCGGTGTGGGGGCATTGGGGCATATGTCATGCTTGTCGCAGTGAGCATGGAATGCTACATTGCAATGTACCCCCCCCCCCCCGTGTCCAACGAACAATTTTGTTCTTGAAAAATACGGTCCGAACAGGGGTGTTCGTTGCACACACCGTTCGGTGTGCGCGACAATATTGTGAGACGGTGGTAACACATCCCTAGGCAAAAGTTACCCAGCCCATTCAATGCACAATGCGATGGAGGCCTCCAATTAGCACTTTTCAGAGTAGAAGCCATTGTTGTGGGCCTGCTTCATGCGGAAAAATTGAACATGCTCCACGGGCTTGGGACCCTTCTTGTTCTTGGAATGGGCAAAAGTGGTGGTACCGCTTGTATAGCACCTCCTGGCCAAGCGCAAGCAGAGAATCAGTCATGGTGGGCAATAGAGGTCCTGTAGTCGAGGGACACCATTCCCTCACAACCCGTTTTAAATTTTGTTCCCGCCATTACTGCAAGATACATCACAACAACCCCTCATTTCCCCAAACCTTTAGCCTGAAGCGGCGGTTTTGGAGCCGGGTACCTAGTTAAGTACCTAATTGATTAGGTCCTCAAAAAATACGGTCTGAACGGAAGTGTTCGTTGGACACAGTGTTCAGAGAACACGGGGGGGCAAGCAGGCCATTTGGTAGCCCTTCCTTTCGCAAATGTAGCAAGGGCCGCCCATCAACTTCTTGAGCTCCGGGCTCTTCTTGGATTTCTTTGGAGGCATGTCTAATAAAAAAATTGAAAGGGATGGTGGAGGCACACAAAGGAGGTGGAAGACAAGACACAATGAGCGGCTTTGCAACTGCGCTTTGTACACAACCCGACGGTGCCTACTCCCATCGCACCACAAGGAATGCTTTCCAGGGTGCCTACTCCCATGTAAGCCGTTACATCCGTTGCAGTTGCATGCTTCATCTTGAAAAGAAAAATGAAATGCACTAGAAATCAGGGCAAAGCATGCAAGCTACTCATATAAATGCATAACAAGGCTATTGTTACTGGCACTAGACACTACTATGCAACGTGCGTATGGTCCCGTACAAACTTTCTGCACAGTGCCTGCATAGCGCGCAACATGCCCCCATTGGGGGAATCCTTGCACGTCGCGCGCACTGCACGCTACTTTTAGACTAGGTCCTCCCGAAAGAACCCCCAGGCACACCCCTTCAAATGCCCATAAATTCTATTGCCTTCGGCAGTGCACCTCGAAGAGAGGCTGACAGTCAGCCAATTAGTCAGATAGCCAAGCCAGCAGGCAGTCAGACAGAAACACACAGTTGGGTGACTTGTCAGTGGCAGACCTGGCCCCAAGTAGTGGGGAACACCGCTATTCTCAGGGCAAGCAGTGGCCAAATGGTAATGCAGCCGACCGCAGACTTTTCGGTCGGCGGTTCGAACCCCATTCGGGCGAAGATGGCGGTGGCGCCGTCAACGACGGTCGACCGACCGGGATTCGAACCGCCGACCTGAACCTCTGCACCCGGCTGCGTTACCATTCGACTGGGTTTTGATGTGATAGCTACGTGCCTCCCCACTGCTTGGAGCCTTGTGAGCGAAAACTTTTGACCCCCCCCCCCTCAAAAAAGTGATATCCAGTTTTAGGGGATAGAGGCCTCAAAATCAAAAAATCCATTGGGGGATTGTCTTATTGGGCAAAATAATGATTTCACAAAGGGTTGGACATCAAATATCATGCCTTGGGGTGTGCTACGCGAATGACCCCAAAAAGGGGGGTATACGACGCCCGCGCCTGCGCTTCATCTAACAACCTCTCTTCGAGGTGACTTAGGTCACCCAAACTACCCTAGCTAAAGACAAATGCAAGCTACCTTCCCCTCATATAAGACATCATGCAAAAAAAACGGAAAGCCACACACATATCCTCTTTTCTGTTCAATTGTCAACGAAGTACAAAATCAGAATGCTCCGGAGCGGCGGCATTTGGGAGCTCACTCACCCTACCAGCTAGTGCCAAAGCCTCGTATGTGCCCACCTCATCCTCAACTGGACCGGGGGGCAAAGTGGCTTGCAGGAGGGAATCCACGTCAACCTCCGTTTTGCTTTGACACCCTGCCTGGCATGCACAGCACTGCTACAGTCACAGTCACAGTCAATTCTTCGGACAGTCCTGCACTGCTCACCATGGGTTTCCACTTGTGGTACAACCACGTATCCTTATCAGCAGTGATGCAGCCTCGCATAGGGCATTCGACCGTGGTCAAGCAAAAACCGGGGAGTCCGTCACCCCAAGTGTGGGAGTCCATGGTCAAGATGGGCAAAAAAGTGTGAAAAGGGGTGGAAATGGGTGAGAGTGGGTGAAAATCCAAAAATGCCATATCCCCAACGTGGAAGAAGCATCAAAACCTATGCTGGGGGCAACAATGATGCCCCTAGTATCACAAAGTATGGGTCTCCAGTAACGCTAGACGCCCAAATAGTTGCACTGTGCCCGCACTGCACGTGCACTACGCTTAAGGCGCCCCCATTGGACAGCCACAAAGTCTGGGGTGGCATGTGCCCACAATGGTGGCGGTACATGCTTGTTTGTAGTGCCTCGGAGATAGAAGACACCACTGCCTTCCGAATTCTTTGACACGTGAACTGTTGAGAACAAGGGAGAATCACATTGTGAAACTTGTGTTCATATGCATGCATCCATCATGCCCAATTCCCCAAAAATAATGCCCCTAAAGAGCCTCTTACCTGTACACACAAATAGCATCACCCAACTGTTGCATTCAGTGCTCACTGCCCACTGTTGAGCAACGTTTAGTGTCACCAGAATTTGTGTGCGCATCGGGCTGACCTCACACCACTCGCTGCACCACGCAGGCAGCACCCTCACTTCAAATGCACAAATGCGCTTGTATCTCCTGCGTGCCCTTGTATCTCCTGTCAATATGCACAGAGGGAACTTGCATGATATCCTGGCTCAGACAGGTACCTGATACTAAATCAAAGGTTTGCCCCGGGCACTAAGCCCAGCACAGGTCTGCATACATTAAGGGTGCAGGAAAAGATTGCTCCATACTGTGCCTGGCAGGCCACAGCGCAGAAACGATGCAGATGGACGACCAACTGCAACAGCTTTTCTGGATTAAGTTCAGTGTTGCAAAAACCAAACTTGTTGTTGCTTCTTAACCTCTTATATCAAGTTCCTCTGCAAGGACAGAGCAGTTTGGTCAAGCGTTTGGGGTAAAGCGTATGAGACTTGATAATTCTCAGTTGCTCTTTGGGAGACACCAACCCCATTTGTTAGTACCTGTCAACTGACCCAGAAAAATGACACTTACTGCAAAGAAGTAATGCCTTGAACGAACGGGCCTGTCAGCTTCCTCAAGGTCTTGTGGGTTTCAGACCAGGGCTCTCACCAGAATTGCAACTAAAGCAGCTGACGGTGGCATATGGAAAATCCTGCGTTCGGTAAATAATCCTTCAGCAAAAGGGTACAGTGTGAAAGAGTACCAAAAACTGAAAACTGAAAATTTCCTGCGAGCTTTCATGTGGTTTGTCTGCTTCTGGTCAAATGCTACCCAATGCTGCACATCTACAATATTTGTGTGTGGGGCGCCCTGCAGGAGGCAGACGCAGCGATCTCACAAACACTGTGAATTGAATAAGAGGATGAAAAAGAAAAGAATGACACCTGCACAAGCCAGAACAGAGTATTCCGGAATGATAATTACAACCACCACGTAGTATGAACCCAGGAGGTAATAGTGGAGGGCAACGTCGATCAAGCCATACACACATGCCTTACACAAATGAGGAAGCACAACGCAAAAGGTGTTGTACTTTTGTTGGTGAAAGCAGACTGCCTGTGAAGGGAATGCATCACCCATGTAAATGGGTCAGCAGTAAATACACCGGACAGGCACATCAACACGTTGCACGTGATTTACATCTGTGTATGGTGCTGTGGCGTGGTATTTAGAGAAGAGAATTGTACCCCAATTTGACCTGTATGTGCTGTCCCATATTGTGCCATGTCTGTTCCTCACCGTAATGAGACGAATGGCACCTGGATATATCAGTATTGGGCTTTTATGTGTACAGTCAGGTGCACCATGTGTTGCGGGGCCTCAACAGTCTCACCCACAAGAAGATATCCAACTAGCTTGACAAGCAGAGCAACTCGATCGAGCACCACGCCCATCGGCTGTGTTTGGAAAAAGAAAGAGAAGAGAAGAAAGAGAAATACACATGAGATCACCACCAGAAGATACATTGCGCACCTCGGTGCCCAATAGTCTAAAGGGGGGAGCAGAAAAGAGCTCAACTCCTCCATATCTCACACCTCCTGAAGGCCAAACACCAGAAATCACTCTATAAAGAATCCATGTGGAGACAGTATTGCCAATTGTCTCTCTATGACCCTGAAAGGAAATTCTCCGGTTTTGCCAGGAAACCCAAATATGGGGATGATGCTGTGAGAAGAATCATGCCATGTTCTTGCCTGCGAGGCTCAGCAGACAGAGAGACTGCCCATGCAAATAGTGTTCAATGTCAAGTACATAAAGAGCGTGAGAGGGGAAACTACGTTTAATACAGAAGAATGCCTCGGCATATAATATAAGATCGACTGGTGTGTGTGTGTGTGTGTGTGTGTGTGTGTGTGTGATACACCCCAACTCTTCATGCATAGTGCCTCACACGACCACTGTTTGAACACTACCTTGGTAGGGAACTTCTATTGGGGTGAATATTCCTACAACTGTACCCTTCAGAATTTCCTGTGGAGGATCGATGTCAAGCCACACTCTTGGTGGGACCATGGTGACACGGAACCTGACAGATTCCAACAAGAAAACAAGGATGAGTACATACGCACAAGGAAAGAGTGGCAAAAGTTCCACAAGTACATCTCTTCTATCTTCGCATTTAAAATACATCCCAATAACTACCAGCGAATCTGCGGCGTCTTTCAATTATACAAGCACATGCGGACATGCTGTCCCCAGTGCACTGTAAAGCGTTACATCAAGCATAGAATGCTGCAAGAGGGCAGACGACGGCTGGTGATACAATACAAGCTTGGACATGGTTCCCATGGGGACTTTAGGCTGTCGTGCAACAGCACCATTGGGGACACGCACGGCTTTTGCCCACTTTTCCAGACGGGCAGCCTCGAAAACACCCTGTAACAGAACATCCAAACTACAGCCCAGCACTCACCCACTCTCAGAGCTCCCATGGGACTACAAAGGTGCTGTTATTGGTATTTTGTGTCAACACAATGATTTACAATTCTACACACTGAGCAAATCGTGCTGAGATGCGCACCACAATAACGCTGGATATGAGACAGCGGCGCCGTTGCCACAGCAAACGGCACCAATTTGCAGGCACAGTGACGGGGCTGTCCTGCCCAGTCGACACTGACAAACACAGCACCACAATAGCGCTGCGAATGCCTGCCAGCGGACCGGCTGAAACACAACAGGTTGATGACTGACAATGGATGCAGCACATTTCGGGGGGGGAGACAGATGAAGGCACATTTCATGGTGCTGCCTTATACCACAATTCTTGGGCCCCACAAGTCGCGGGCAACATCCGGCAGGACAGCAGACAGTCATTAAATATGGGAGACAAATCTCCACAAGTTCTTCAGAAAGCTATTATTGGCACAATGAAAGCAATGTCTACCTCAGCACAAGAGGTGCTGATCGGAAGGCCACTGTGGACAGTGCAACAGGGGCCTTGCTCTTGTCAAAGAGGCATCTAAATGGCAGAAACCGGCTTTCAAAGGAAAACCCAGCCTCCGTTTTACAGGCCGTTGGAAACTGAGGCAACTCAGTGAAGTGGTACCTGACTTGTAAACGCCCCATCCCCATCCCACAGCACGGGGGAAATCATCCGTTCCTGCATATGAGGGTCCGCCCCACGCGCAAAAAGAATCCGAGACTAATTGGCCAAAGTAGGACTTCTCAAGGGCGCCCGTCCAAAGAAGCGGGTCATACAGTGTACAGAGTCTGGACCCCTAATGGCCCAGATGAGCGTCTGACGTCGGCGCCACGGGGCCTGCGTTCCCATGAGACCCCACAGCTTCTGGGGCGCCGAGGCGATCGCAGCGTGACAGCTCCTATGACTACGGGTGCATGAGGGTGTGGCTAACGGGGGCAGATGTCTGAAGTGGAGGAGTACCAGGTTCCGGTTGGCCGTGGGGGGTGACAGAGGGGTCAGTGGACTCTCACCATGACAGACGACCACAGAACTGGAATGGTCGCTCAAAGCTGGGGGCGGTGAGCAGTACAGGGGCTGACAAGCCCAGCACGCCACTTAATGCCGCCTGGGGATGCTGAACAGAGATTCCGACCTCCACGGACCCAACCATGTCCTTTGCCCCTGTATAACTGTTATTGGTTGACCCTAACTTACTTATGAACACACACACAGACACACACAATAGGAACCGCAAGAAGTGCAAACAGGAGCAAAAAAGGCGGTACAGAGAACTCCTCTGGAGCCGCAGAGCAGCCCTAGACGTCTTTCCGTCGAAAGAAAAAAAAGCAGTCATAAATTGACACACACACACACACACACACAACACACACACCATTCACTCGCAGGTACACGTGCACATGCGCGTGCGCACACACACACATGTCGACGCACACAAGCACGCACGCACGCACGCACGCGCACACATGCACAGACGCACATGCACAAACATGGAGGAGGACGGGGAGGAGATGCAACCGACATCCAAAGCCGTGCGACAACATCGTCCCCGACGTGGTGCTTTGGTGGAATAGCCCGTGCTGCAGCAGTTGGCGGCCACGCCTAGGCATCATGACTGCGCCTCTCTCCGCAGAGTCTCCTCCGTGTTTGGACGAAGTAGGTCGCCGCTGACCCGGTACAGGGGTAGTGCGTGGACCCGGCTCCACTTCCGGTTCACGGCAAAACTCCCTCGTGGGGTACACACACTTTGTGAGGGAAACCAGAACCAAAACACCCACTTCGGATCGCAGTGGTACACACACACACACACTTCGTGCGGGAAACCAGGGACACCACTACGCGGTCGCACAACGTCAATGAAGACGAAAACAAGCGCGATGGCAGGGCACTGATCACCGAGACAAATTCATCAGGCCATAAACAAAAAGTTCGGCAAGGTCCACACACACACACGCACAAACACACACATACACACACACAAACACGCATGTGTACCGTGGCGGCAAGGTGCTCCGCTTTGTTGTGGCATTGTTGAAATACACGTGGCCCTTCTGAGAACACCATGACGCCTCAGAGTGCCTGCCTTGTCACCTGCTCGTCTGCCCGTCGTGCTCACACTCCGACGTGCGCATGTGCACACTCGCGCGTGCACTCGCCTCGTGTGCATGCGCACAGGGCAGAGCAGAGAGGATGGCAGAAATCTGCTGGCGGCCAGCCGCTTGGGGCGGGTCCTGGGTAGAGTGGTGAGGCATGTATTCTGGACGACCAGCGGTCAACTAAGCACACTGCTGCCACGCAGGACGGAAACCACAAACCACGAACAAAGCAGCAATTAGCGAGTGGTGCTCTGGACTTTCTGCAACCTGGGTTCACCCATGTCATCAGCGTGCACCTTAGGTATTCCCTTGAGGGGCAAGTCGCTGCACCAAGGGTCCAGTCGTTCTTACAATAAAGGACATGGAGGGCATACTGCGGTCACAACTGAAACACACCGTCACCGGTATGAGACGCATGCGTGCGCGTGCATGTGCACGCAGACAGACACATGGATGCACAAGCACATCACATGCATGAATGCGCGCATGCACATGCACGTGCACATGCAGAGACACCT
Organism: Eutreptiella sp. 'Long Island Sound 2002'; assembly: GCA_964036045.1. Taxonomy (NCBI): domain Eukaryota; phylum Euglenozoa; class Euglenophyceae; order Eutreptiales; family Eutreptiaceae; genus Eutreptiella; species Eutreptiella sp. 'Long Island Sound 2002'. The sequence continues at coordinate 79,999,810 of OZ038385.1, forward strand.
ACACACACGGACACAGCCTCAGACACACAGGCACACAGATGCATGAACACACGCACGCATGCAAAACCCCACACATAGACGGGATGCAGTCCTTCCTGCCTCAAGGAGCATATCCTATGAAATTGGAACAGTGGGATCAGCCCTTGTCCCTGCTCGAGCATGCTACAGGGCAGCAAGCAGAAGGGCCAAGGAGGGATACTTGTGACAGGCAAAGGTGTCCTTTGTCCTGACACCCGAATGGCTCAAGATTTGAAAGGATGCCCTGCGCACGCGCCCCCCTCCCAATCCCGTGCAGTGCACGCGCATCCAGAAAGTGAGTGCCATGGAGCCCCTCAGAGTGGCAAAGGCACCCGTTGACAGGCAATGGGATCATGGCACAAATGGTAACTGCAGTCTGAGTGCTGCATGAATGGCGACTGTACACGTGCCTTTCAGTATCTGGCCTTCGCCAAACAACCCCTGCCTTGCCTGCAGTGTCCATCACACACAACTATGCCGGAGGCTTCCCTCGGGACACAACCCAATACTATCGGAGCTAGACACCTAGTCATTCGCTGCCCTGGTATCACTCACCACCACTTTACATGATCCGTTACTCACTTCCATTTTACATGATCCAATAGCAAGGACCCAGCACAGATAATGAAACCTTCGTGTCTTTATAAGCACGCACGGCCGGCGAATAGGTCTGAGACGCGATTCCGCCGGTGGGCCGAAGCCCCTTTGGCGGGCTAGTAGGGGGCGGGGGGCATCCAGCCGGCGCGCAAGGGGCTACATAACCCCTGCCGTCACGGGGAGAAAAATACAGACGGGTAAAAATAGTCGGAACGATGACCCGTCGATCACATGGCACTTAGTCAGAGCACCCCAGACTTTGACCCGAGAGACCACCCGTCGGCGCCACCATCACTGTGGGTCGAACCCGGCCACCCTTTGTAATGAACTGGGCCCGCAGGGCCGGGGTGCGGGGGGTTAAGGAGCTTTATAAGCACACACCATTGCAAATACCCTGTTGTGTGGGAGGTGCTGGAAGATCAATCACCACTTGGTCCGTGGGGTATCCATAAGTGCGAGCACCGTGGTCGTCCAGTGGTGCCACCCCACTTGTCTTGTTGACTGAAATGCAGTGGGTCTTGGCCTTTGGCCCGAGGGCGTGCAGTCGGAATTTGAGTCCAAGTTCGTTCCACTCCCCTCTGATGACCAATGGAATCCAAGAAGCAGCTGACTTAGCCCTGAGCATTGGGTTGAGGCTGCCCCTGCCCTTGCCCCATGATGGCAAGCAACAACAGCACGGCTACTGCAGATGTGGAGGCTGCAGGGTTACGAGTGGCGCGCCAAAAGCTGATCTTGACGGCGTTATTGGGGTACAAGCGCATGTGCCCTCGAGTGTACACGTGGTCCACGAAGAGAGCGGCTGCCAGACCTTTGTCCGAACCCCAAACTGGAAGGTGACCATCAAAGCTGCAGGGCTTGCCAATGCTGTGGAATCCTAGGAGCAAAAATTGGAGGGTTAGGGTTGCGGGAACCAGCAATGCAACAAATTGTCGTAGCAGCTGCTGTTCTTTTTGAACTGTGCATACTTTCCCTGCAACCCGTCTCATTGAATTAAGATTTTTCTCAGATGGAGAAATTGAGCAAACAAGAGGTGTTATGTTTTACAAAATTTTCAAAATGAGTAAAAAGCATCTTTTACATCCTTTTACTCTGCCAAAAACAAGGACTTTTTCACTCAGCTCAGTGGCAGAGAAATGACATGGGGTCACCATGTCCTTAAGTAGATACCGTCGGTGGGTGCCAGCTGGATATCAACCAGTTGCGCCAGCCCTCCCCCCTTCATTTCGGAATGAGTGCTATGAAGTAGCGGCGTGCAATCTTCAGCAATAGAAAAAGAATCATCAGTTGTACAATAGGCATGATTTGTTTGGTAAGTGCAGCAAAGATATATGCATCCCATACCTTGGGATTCTGCAACAAGAGACAGCGTCGCTTCTGTCACTGCAGACGTACAGGGAATACACATCCAACCCGTAGATCTGGCCAGCACGCAGCAGTAATTTTCAGCTTGCAAACAATGGTGGCTATCACCACACCAAAATCAGCTCTCTGTCCATCCTCTACAGTCATCTGTACAAATTGTCTTCTGCGCATGCCCCTCCCTTTCCCCGGTTTTCAATTTTTCTGGAAAATGGCAACTTTCATCTTAACCAAGTAAAAATTAATTTTATAGGACGATTTTTGAAAATCAAAACTTTTTGACTCAGCTTTACGCAAAATTTACCCAGTTTTACCAAAATCCACTCAGTTTTACTGGAAGGGTTAGTTTCAACGAATGGCCACAGTGCCACTGAAGCAGCCAAACTGGGGTCTGGTACAGCCCAAGTGTCTGCCATGTTTTCACCCGAGGACCCCCTTTGGGGACCACATTGGGCCACTTTACGTAGTCACAAAATTTCTTGTAAAAGTGGTGTTGTGAGACAATGTGCAGAAAGGTGGGTTCACCTGCAACATGAGTGAAATGCATTCTGGAGCGCTGCTGCACGAAGTGTGAAGCATGTCCCTTACATTACATACTGTGCTGGAAGTGGAAGGGATGAATCCTCTGCAAGGAGGAACTCATCCATCACTGGCACTGGCGCGCGAAAAGTGTGGTGCGGGTTCATGAGCAACAGCAGGTCACGGACCGATAGTAGCAAGTGTGATGCACCAAAACCATGCACAGCCCCACCTTGGCAGCATGATACAAGCGTGGCAAAGGCAAACACTTATATGCATAGGAAGAAGCAAGGTGTGGCGTCATCCCTGCATCTGTGTTGTAATCAGATTTCGAATGGAGTCGAAAAAGGTGCAAAACTGAGAAACTGAGGAAAAACAGACTTGCAAAACTGAGTCAAAAATGAATTTTGTGAAATACTGCAGAACCCCTAGCTCTGAGACTCAGTGCCATGCAACAGAGGTTTTTGAGCAGGTTCTTGAACACGCTTTGCTGGGTCCCAGAAACCTTAATGCCCCATCCCCCTTGGGGCAGGGAAGGACCAATGCCGCCCCTTGCAAACCTGTTTTCCGCCTCCGTGCCAGGGAGGTATAGCCCCCCCCCCCCCCCGATGAAATGATGACTACCCCTTCCCCCCTTGTCCCCTCCCCCCCGCCAAGCAACGGTGCCCCGCTTACCCCCCAAAAACAGCAGCCAAGTGACGGTGACGGGGGCGCAACGTCACCGTACACAAGCACTTGACTGCACAGACTGGTGGAAACAATTGAAAGTCGCCAAGGTTGAGGCATGGAATGGCTGTCGAAGACAATGGCAAGTGGAGGAAGGGAATGCAGCATAAGAAAGGCGTGCCCGCCTTCCGTTGGCTGTCAATGTGTTGTGATTTAGTCCCTTACCGGCGGAGTGAGAAACTTCTTGGTCCTAGTCCACTTCACTGTGAATTCTTGAACATGTTCGCCACTCTGTACAAGAATATTTTGGGCAGCACCTTAGGTGGTGGCTTGGCATTCTTGGCACCAGGCTTTACAGAAACTGGGAGCGCACACAGGCAGGTGGCAGCTGGTCTACAGGTGCGGAGTCATGCTGCACTTCCTTCTTTCCCCGCCTACAATGATGTGACGAAATCCATCGCCGCACTCATAGTTCCCGGTAATCCTTGCTACGACAGGCTCCATTGTTGAGCAGATGAAAATCACATCTGTCCGAAGTGGGAACAAGCTTGTGCTGTCCAAATCCATGAGTAATTATGCAATTGAAAATGTCCTGCCACAATATGTACAGTGGGTGGGCAACAAAAGTATCGGGGCAACGCACAGCAACTTGAAACTGCAACACGCAATTTTTTGTTGGTTGACAAAGTGACGCCCCCCCCTCCCCATCCCCAGGGGATGGACATGGGGGGCAATGGACAAGGCATCAATGGTCAGGTTGCAGTGTCCGCATTAGGCTCCAGCTGCGCCTGCCCCACAGCTTTCATCACCTTCTGTTCATCGTGGCGCCTCCAGCGCATTCAGTTTCACCGGCATGTTCAGCCTGCTCCCTCCCTGAATGGTTGGGGTTGCGACCTTCAGGTCTCTAGTGGGTTAGGCGTACATCCTGGTCAGTGGTCACTCCTTCACCAGGTGCTATTGCTAGCTCGCTCCCATTTGGCCCTCCCCGGTTCAGGCTGGCTGTCGGTCCTTAGGTTGAAAAACCTAGTGGGTACAGGGTGTCGAGCAAGGGGTGGGGTTGGCCTCTGCACATGGCGCCTAGTATAGGGAAAAGCCTAGATGTTACCTAGATATTCGTCGATCATATCACGAAACCTACGCATTTCGTGCCCCCCCCGGTATCAAACCTGGCATCTCTGGCCAGCGCTCGATCTCTTTAGCCACTATGCTATACCAACGAGGTCTGATTTCCTGCCCCACAGGCAGAGCAGGCGGGGCTCTCCCGCAGCATATTGCATCCCAACCCTCCCTGGGGTTCGAACCACCGCCTACGGAATGCGAGACCCGCCGCATACCATTCATCTACAGGGATGATACCGGCCTACGACATTCTGGGGGGTGGGGGGTTTGGAGCTGTGAAAAACCCAGTGGGCTGTAGGCTCAGAGGTCAAGGCATTACATACAACATACAGCATGGGGGGCGTGATCTGTTTTGCTGGGCGGTTGGTCGGGGCGGTTGGTGAACCTGCTGGACTCCTCATTGCCATCAGCTGCAGATCACGGGGTGGCACATCTGGAACCCTCTGTGCTGCAGGTCACTGTCGTGGCCACAGACTCATGGGATTCCTATGACCTGGGAGTCACCGGACCACTGCTGTGGTCCTCTGCATCGTCCATGAGGGCCAGGTTGGGGGATTCTAATAACTGCATAGACACCCGGGGGGTCAGTGGCGACGCTACTGGGGGGTTTGGAAAGTGTTTCGGGTTCCCACGAAATAGGGCGTAGTCATTGCTACCGGCGTGACTGCAATGGACAAAGGGGGGGGGGGAGGGTATGAAATTCGGCCAGTCAACTTTGGCCAATTTTGACCACTTTTGACCCTTGAACAAAAATGTCATCTTTGGCCCCGACCACATACATCTTTGCATTCAGCCCATTCCGCTTATCAATTTTTCAATTTTGTGGGTATCACGACATTTTTTGAAAGTTGAAAATTGTTTTTCGAGATTTTAGACCACCTTTGGCCCCGGAAAAAATTCGGCGGCTTCGGCGCTGAAGTATACCCGTACCTTAAGAGGGACAAAGGAGCTTCAACATCATCATTTCGTCACCTCGGGCCTCTCAGAGCCCCCCAACCCACACCCACACCAACACAAATACGTCACTGTTATGTTCACCCCTGGCCTGAGGGTGTGCAGTGTGCCATTGGGTATGAAGAGGACTTCAACGCAATGCAGATGGTAGCAGTCACATCCAATACCTGCACGATGCCCCGACGCACCATCCCAGAACAGGGGGATACTAGGCCCACGACCGCGCCCGGACCTCTAAGTTCTAAAAAGCCATTGAAAAACTAGCTTCGATTTGCCTCTGAACAATGCCTGCCCATCCCCGCCCATCCTCAACCCATCCACACATCCCTATCCATCCCCACCCATCCTCAAAGGTCTCCAACACATCGCATCCCACCAAACCCAACTTCATAGCACTGGGATGCTCGCGTTACGTACCTGCAGATCCAGTAATGTTTTGCAACAGAACATCTGAGCACGGTGAATATGCTGCAGGGGTCCAATGCACCCCAAAACTGGCGTCCAGACCCAACAGCTCTTGCTTAAAGATCTGGAAATCTTCCTTTTCACCACCTCTCACAACCACAACTGGTGCCACAGGGCCCGTGCGTGACTGCGTCATTAGATAGCACACGGAAGGTGCTGACACCTCTGCAATTGCAGGAAGGAATGCAACAGGTGTCATCGGGGCCCTGGCCTTGAGGCTGGCAGGTTCAGCGTCCAGGTAGAAGGTAGGGACTGTTGCCATATGGCCCAGAGCCAAGCAAATGGAGAACGGGAAGAGAATCAGCAGCGCAATCTTGGAGATGGGCATGGTGGAAACGGCAAAGCTGTGGACGGTGCATGAAAGGACAGACATCGTCAACAGAGGAATCCACATTCCGCTTAGAATCTGTGGCGAAATACCTGAGTGTTGTGTGCAACCATGGCCTTGTCTAAGCACATGGTCCCCGTCTCAGATCGTTTTTCCTGGCCTGGGCTGTGCGTGCCCAAGCAAGGGGTGGCATTGTGAACACGGACAAGCAGTGATTCCTCATTGACCCAGGGATTCTGACCTGATCTGGCCCGGTCCTAATCCATTCCAGTTTGCGCAGAAACCGGTCGCACTCTATGGCAGAATGATGTCAAAGGTAAACAACTCTTGCCCCTCTTTACAAGCCACTATGGCCTCGTATTTTGTGTCTCTAACTTTCCGCCGGGAAGACTACGGTTAGGAAAATAGTGGTGAGACTGGTGGTGCTTCGACCAGGCCATGCTTGCACAGCGGACACATTAAATACTGCTCAACATGACAGGTCCAAGTGATGGCAGCACTGATGGGCTGCATCCACAAATATTGCTGGCTGGGGTTTGTGTGCATCGAGGGGGGTGCACGCAGGTCATAAAGCACTCCACGCTTGGTGTTAACCCCCTTGCATATGCTGGTCCCACTCGACCAAGAGCTCACATAAAAGACCGTACAACTAGCAACACTGCATAGCGCTGGCGATTCACCTCCTGGCGCGTGCAAGTCTGCAATGTCCACTGAGTGTGGCACTGTCGGTGCCCTTCATGGGGTGGGGGCGGCTCCATTGAGAGGATGGGGCGCTCAGGTAATGACAAAACTTGATAAATCCCCCCCCCCCCCCCCCCGGGAGCCAACAACACCAAGGGGGTTGAGTTGGTGGGGCACAGTGCACCACACACCGCAAAGCCACTGAAAGTTTTAACGTGAAGCCACAGCGTCGGTGCTAGCGGATAGGTGGTGTGACCCAATGTTACACATAGGGTGTGTGACATGGTGGGGGACAGTGGTCCCACACTTCCAAGAACGTAGGGAGTTGAGTGTGAGCAGTCCATTTTGAAGGATATTTTTTCTGTTCCGGTTTGGTGTGTCGGGAAAACCGTGATGTCATTGTAAGCAGCTCCCTATGCCTGGGCCATTTGGGGGCCAACGCACAACAAATACACACTGCCCACCATGCTTCACACCATTGATGGCTGTGGTGACCCTCTGCACACGGCCTAGGGTGGGGATTACTATATTTCATCCACAAAGTAACCGCTTAGGGTTGGGGCACGCTCTCATACCACGCAACAGAATCCTTGTCCCTAGTTGTCTAAGGCGAACCCACCGTGCTGCAGGATCTAGCTGTTCAACATGAGTACCCTGCCCCCCCCCCCCCCCCCTGTAATCCCCCCCCTAATGTCAGGCCGGTCCCCCCCTATCAGAAACATCAAAGTTGTTTTTTTTGCTCGGCTTTCGAAGTGTGTGGCTGCTGCCGACTGGCTGGGAGTGCTACGAAAGTGCTCAGGTAATCCTAGATCCTGGAGTCTGGTGTCTCTGAGATCTGACAGTGTCAAAACCCCACAGGGTAAGTGTGTTGATGGGGCTGTGCATTTCATATCCACTGGTTAGAGAACACCGTCTAGTACAGCATGTGCTGTCATGCCGCGAATGCAGAATCAGAGTACCCTTGGGCTAGAGCACGACATGCACATTCTGCATATTTGGTCTTGATGTGTCGGCGGTCCACTGGATGCCGATGCCATACGTTCTTCATGGTACGGTAACACCTAAAATCGAGCAAAGCTGAGAGAGTCAACTGGAGCCAGTGGCCCATACGCCAGTCCCACTGGTGATAGGTTGACTGGAAAGGCACGTTACTACCCCAATGGCAAGGAGACGGCGGCGGGAAAAAGTAACCCGCTCCTAGATCCTATTTGATAGGTGTTGCATATGCTCCCCCATGGCGACTACTTCAGTGGTAGTGCAACCGGCATCGGGGCAGTTGATGCTGGTTGGAGTCCTACTGGCATCACTCCTCTCCCCCCTGCAGGCGGAAGAAGAGTAGGACGAGGACATGCGCCCCTCTGCCGCCGACAGAGCCTATGGCGGAGCGCACTGCTGCAGGTTGGCGGGCCACCTTTTTGCCCCGTGTGGGTGAGTGGTACCCCGTGTCCTTGGATACCCGTGGAAAAACTGGAGACACGCCACCTGCTGCCCACGGTAGCGGTGGAGGAGCGCACAGCTGCAAGGGGGGGGGGGTGGCGGGGGCCATGCCTAAGAGCCCCTGGCCGTGTTGGGTTGACGAGGAATCAAACCTCCATTATGGATGATGTCAGTCTATGGTGTTGTCCGTTGTGGTAGGCCATGTCTCTTGCAACCGCAAACACAGTTTTTGTCGAAAGATGGTTAAGCGCAGTGCCAAGTTTCCGTAGGTCATTGACAAAGCAAGGTTCCACCACATATGGTCTGCACGTCTTAGCATCAGCCTAGAGGGCACAAAGGGCACCATCAAGGCCAGTGGCCCGCATGTCGAGTGGTGACAGGCGTCCACGGGGGGGGGGGATAGGTCGTGTGGTGCCTGCCTCAGTAGAGGTAAAAATTTTTTTGGTTGACTCTAGAAGTTCAAAGAGTACTCAAGACAGTTCTTGGAAATTGGGTGTAACTCCAGCATATGATACACTGGATCCCTGCAAGGCAGGGCATAAAGGCGCAGACCCAAAGCTCATTGGCGATAACCAGAGGGCTTTCTAGTGCGGTAGGCGACCGCCACGCCATATGGCGAACCTAAAAGAGATGAAGATCTTTTTTGTTTATTTAGACACCCACTACAGTTCACTCCGTAAGGCCACTGGTGTACTTGGGCACCCAAGCCCAGATCATATGTATAGCAAGAATTGGTGAACCTTCAGCTTCATGCGTGCAAGGCATGTCTCCATGTGGGGACGCCGTCGGGGGAGCAACTCCTTGCAACCACACACATAGGGCAGAGGTGTGATCTGCCACGACTCTGAGGAGCCCACTTGTGAAGGGGTATGAAAGGAAAATGTAGTGTAATGGGGGTGGGAGAGCAGAAGTGGGAGGCGCTGAAAAAAGAGATAAAGATCTGTAACGAGCATTAAGCGGGAGACGACACAGCGGGTAGACTACCTGACGGAGACCCAAATCAATAGGGCATAATTGTGGATGTCTTGGCATACATCCTCAGTATCCTGGTGGCTGGGCTATTAGATGCTTCCTTTTCCAAATCGTGCTGGAAAGCATTTGTGTCCCACAGTGGGTGTGGTCCTTGTTCCTGCGCCACTTAACGGACTTTATTCTGGCAGGTGTGATAAACAAGGAAGCATGCGATGACGACTCGCCCCAGAGCAGCCCCAATGGAGGTGAAATCAATTTCAGGCATGTGCATATCAAACGCGCTGTCCGTTAGCTTGTCTATGAGCAAGGCGCTCTTCCGTGGTTTGCGCTTGCGTGGTGCGTGGGTGGGTGGGTGAGGGGTAGGCATCATCCGTTTGACTCCACGCAGTTTCGGGGGAGGGGTAGCCTAAAAAGCACGTCTCGTGTGACCCGGGGAGGGGGGGTTGATCCTGTTTGCATTTTTTGATAAAGGAAGTGACTGCCCCGTGAGAGGTAGAAGACATCATGGCTGCGGTTTGTAGGTAGATCTGGGTAGTAGTCGTAAAGCAGGTGGTGAGCCGAGCTGCGGTATGTGTGAGGGTGTGCTGGGCGCAGAGGAGGGAATTCCCCATGTATACACTCAGGGCCTCCGCCTTCCGTGGTAGCCGATATTGTTGACTCCGGTAGAAGGGGGCTAGCAGGCGCTCCATAAGGCAATACTTGTGGGGGTTGTTGGCCCCCTGGTACTTTGGAGACTCCACGGCATGCAGGATGCGCTGCGTGGTGTGATGTGTCAACGGGCTAGACAGGAGGAGGGCGGTACGATCCTGTACCTGCTGTGTGGATGGCCGCGTGGTGCGAGTTTTTTTGTTTTTGTTTTTTGGGTTGTACAAGACCTGTTCCCACAAGGGTTTTTGGGTGTGGGATTCGGTTTGACCTGGCGGCACTGGAGTTTGACGTTCCATGCGTACACCGAGTTGGGGGTGTGAGTTTTGGTATCAGTCTGAGGGGACATTTGCGGCTGGCTCTGTAGCACGTGCACATTCAACACCATAGCATACTGGTGGTGCCCAACCCTCTTACGTAGCGAGGGGAAAAGTTCAGGAGGTAGAGACTCAAGATAGCTCACAGGTATGCGGAGGCAGACTGCGTGGTGCCTGTCTTCGACGGATGCTGTGTCCCACCAATCCTGGGTGTGCTCTTGCCAGGGCCCTAGCTTGTAACCTTGGCGTCCCGAAAGTGTGTTGCACGCGCGGCACTAGATGAGCCGCTAATGCACTGTGGTCTGGTGAGACTCACCACACATAGGGCAGTCCGCCGGATGTTTATGCCAGGGGGCTCCACACCCTTCCCACCGGGCGTTGCCCTACAACCACGTGACCCGCGCCATACGCCGCACCCCCTTAAGGGGGAGCCACGAGGTCTAGTGGGTCCGCTCAAATTCCGGCACAAAACGTTCTTTGACAATCCATTTTTTTGCTAGTCAGGGGGTCGGGCCGCCGGCAATGAAGATGTCATCCAGTAGAATAGGATCCATTTTGGGCAAGGCCACAATGGGTCAGGTTTGCTTCAGTGCAATTAGCTCCAACCGCGCCTGCCCCACGGTCTTCATTGCTCTCAGTTCAGTGTGACAGATCATTGTTCTCTGTGCTTGCTGTCCGAGTGTTCAATGGCTGGGGTTGAGGGCCAAGGTCCCTTCCTCCCTGCGGCACTGTACCAGGTCAGCTGTCGCCGGTTGGGCTGTAGGTTGGCAAACATGCAGCCAGGCGTACGCCCGTACGCCTGGCCGTGTTTCTATAGGATCAAGGGTGTACATGCAGGTCAGGGGTCACCAGTGGGCGGGCACTTGCTGCTACTGGCCCCATTCGGCCATGCCCTCCTCCTGTTTGCTGTTGTTGGACCTTGGGCCCAAAGGCCTAGTGGGTTCAGGATAACTTACACAGTTACTAGGCACATACATGTGTGTGTTTGGGTGTGTTAGGCGCAGGTCGATGTTGTGTGGGCAGGGGAGAGAGAATCGGTGAGGCCATGAGGCAACGGATACTGGACTCGCATACGCCCCCGTGTCACAGGCGCATGGTCATCATCACTCCGTTCAATGTTTTGCCTTGCTGCTCTGCAGCGCAGACTAGTTTAGTACCACTCCGGGTGGCTTTTGATTGTGCTTTGGCTGCCTGTACATATGGGTCAGCTCGCACCCACCACCCTCCCACAATGCCGGTTAGTCCTCTAACTCTCGCTCTGCGGGTCTCTCTCTCTCTCTCTCTCTCTCTCTCTCTCTCTCTCTCTCTCTCTCTCTCGCTCTCTTTCTCTCTGGCCTTTTGCTCTGTGGGCCTCTCTCTCTCTGCGTCTTGCCCTCTTCACCCTCCCAAGGGGGTTTATCATTCTCCTCACCCTCCCCGGGGGTTTTTTCTTCCTTCTCACCCTCCCCACCCTTTCTCTCTGTCCCTCTCTCCCCAGTGTCTCTGCCTCACCTAACCCCCCCCACTGCATGCTGGCTCAATTCATATCGCCGTTCGCATGGTCTCATTCGAGGTTTTCAAACGCTCCCCTCAGCCCCTCAAAGCTGGGATCGTAGCCACTGCAGCGTTCCGAAGGTTCTTGGAGTTCAGTATGTACAATCACAGGTGCATAAGTGCTGGCTCTGTGGTGGCCTGGTCGGCCTGTGACGTGATCCGTCCTGCTGCTTCTCCCTACTTGTCCCCCTGTACCCTTGCTAAGCCTAAGGTCAACCATCGCATGGCGGTGTGCTCAGCAACGTGTAAAGGAACCGTACAGCGTCCCCCGTTACCGGGTCCATTTGCCTGAAGAGTGTTTTTTGAAACAGCCTTATGATATCAGCTCGGCCCGTCAACCACACGTGCAGGCAGTCTCCATTCCTACTCACACAGGATGGCACCGCTCTGTGGCCCTCTGCCGTTGGACAGTGGAGGATTGCCTCCCATTCGAACGGGTGCCACTTGCCAGCACTCTTGGGTTGCCACTCAATCTGCATGTTTGTCAAGGCCCGAGTCTTCAAGGTCCAATTGATTTGGACCATCACCGAATAGAGTTCTTGATTGTTCATCAACAATGGTTCTCCGTGGTTGTCCACAATTTCACAGTGCATCCTCGTGCTGTGAGGTTGGTCCAGTCAAAGCCAGAGTTGCTGATTCCGTGCCCAGGCCATAGTGTTCAGCTCCGCATTGATAGCTCTCAACACTTCCTCCACCTTGAGACGCTGGCGTGCTTGCTAGGGCTTGACTTTCTTGGAGGCCGGGTTGACTTGTGTGTATGAATCAGTGAGGGGAGGGTCACTTGCCGTTCACTAGGGTGGGGTATAATCCATCTGTGGCGGCCGCTGTCCGAGCGGCGGTGCACTCGGCGCCAGTCCTGGTGGCGCCGGTTCGAGTCCCGTTGCCCCCCCAATTTTTCAGTACCTTGGTCACCTAGTTGCACATCCGGAGTGGCAAGGCAAGGCCCGGAATGACATACTTACACTAGTCACGTGTGACTTACACCGCCTCCAGACACTCCCCGTGGGCACGTTTGAACGCGCCCCATTCATAAACACCACATTAATGCCAAAGTGGGTCTACACGCGCATATTTGTGCATCCTGCCCCCACATGACGGTTTCTTTGTGACTCACAGAGGACCAGTTTGTAAATTTGGGTCTTCTCTCGGTTGGGGTGGAACCCGACAACACATGCTAGATCGTCTATTCGCTGCATGACTGCCATCGGACGCTGCTGGGGGCCACTGCAGGAACGTCGTCCACATATATGTAGAAGTGTACGTCAGGGAAATTGTGGCGCACGGCTTTATGGAAGGATTCATACACAAGGACAGATATCGAAGGGGAGAGGGGGCAGCCTTCCTTGATTCCCCTGGATAGTTTTCCACGGAATCCACGAAATTGCCATAGCGGTGTGCACCGGGGCGTAAATGTAGTCAACAAGTGCCTGCAGGTGGGGAGGAGTACCCAGAGCTCTCATGGCCTCACTGATTGCAGTGTGAGGCGTAGAGGGAAATGCTGTTGCAATGTCGAGTAGGCATGTGTACTGGAGTATGTCTTGTGTCCGCAAGTACGCAATTAGTTCCATCACCTGCTGTGGCGTAGTCCGGTTTTTTTGAGACTGTGCTTGCACCTCAGATAACACCTCTGTAATTGGGTCTCCGACGGCCTAAAAGATCAGCCTAGCCAGAACTACATACATCGCACACGACACTGAGACCGTCCGGTAGTTAGTGGCCTTGTCGAAAGAAACGTCAAAATGACGCCCCCCCCCCCCCCCGGGGGGCGGGGGGTTGCAAAGGGGGGGGGGGGCAGGGTAAAAGCCCAAAATGCTAAGCCTCAACCCCTCCCCGATAATGCCCCCAACCAACCCCCTCTATACCCCGCGGCCACAACATGTCCCTGCCCCCAAGCAGGCCTCTGCAAACAACCACCCCAACCCTCTTACGTGGCAAGCATGCCCCCATCACATCAAGATTGATTGGACTCTTTCGTCCAACTGATGCAATCTAGCATGGGGTCAAGACCATGCAGGTCACATGAAAACTTGACCCCAAACACCAACCAAACACCCCCACCACACTAGTGCACCTACATTTCTCCCCAAAAGCCGCCCTGGCACTGCATGGATACCCCTTCGCCTATTCTCTGGATGAATACCCCTCCCTTAGACCCTAGTTCCGAACTCTTCTGTTATTGGTGTACTACACGCCATGAAACCTGCCAAATATGCCACAGATCAAGACATGGGGGGCGACAACCTCTCCACCAAGGGCCGGTAGTGGAGATCCACCACCCTGGGCACCCATCTCTAAGAGTTTGGAGCGCGCTCAGAAACAATGACCCTGAAGACCCTTGCACCCCCCATATCCAGCAGAGGCTCAGAATTATGCCCGGGCACTGACGGGGTTACAGAGCCCATACCAGGGTCAAAGCCCTCATCTGCATGGAGTTTATCCCCCCCCCCCAAGACCAATTTCTGGATTACGCAAAAGCAATCGATAAACATACCACACCCAATCCCACTCCTCAACGCTGGGCCAATACCCACAACCTAGAGACCCTGGACACAGCCTGGACAGTGGGTGTGGTCCTGCATTTTCTTCTTTGCATTGGTGTCAGTGGACTCTAGCCCGCACATCGAAGACCCGGAGTCCCTTGCATGGGCTGGATTTAAACATCCCGAATGTTCACTTTCTTCAATGAAAAAAGCAGCCATTTACTCCCCATTTTTGGAAATATGGCACCAGCATAGGCGCATACTCTGGCACCCACACCACTGAGACCATTCCTCAGTCTTATAAGAGGTCGGAGGGCTCTGCGGCTACCTCGGGGTATTTTTAGAGCCCACAAATAGTGCTGGCCTCATGTGGCAGTGCCACAACAGGATGGGGAGCGCGGCCCATGGCCCTTGGGGGCACCCTCCACGGCCTCCAGTTTTGGGGCCCATGGCACTCCTTGTAGCAGCCCAGACATTACTTTGCGCAGCCCCCCTGCATGGAAACTCCCCTCCATGCTGCACCGCCCCCTCTTATAGCACACACGGGTCATGACGGGCGTTTGAAAGGGTCCAAATTACAACACTGGAACTGTGGCCACGATGCCCTCAAGGCAACCCCGACACCAAACGGATTCACACACTGAGACCTTGACAGCTGGGTAGCATCCCATCAGTATTGTCATGACCGCCCCCGCAGGGGTTGTCATTTGCATTGCTCTTGGGATTCATGAGCCCGATTGCTGTCCATCACGGTGGTGGCATCCTGGCTTTGGGTATACAGCCTATACTGGTAGCTGCGTGGTGGGCCGGTTTGCCTGTGCATGGTGCCTCCTTATCGGCGATTGTGCAGTACTTCGTAAATGTGCCTCCAAGCTGTGGCCATGAACCCGTCCAAATCCTAGGATTGCGTGCTGTGTACCCGAAGATCAGACAATGAGGACATTGCTACAGAACTGCAGCCTCGTGGCCTGTGTTCCTGTGTTCTTGGATTCAGCGCTGGTTCATGCACCAAAACGTACTGTACATTTGAACGGTGCAAGCTTCGGAAAATGATCATGGTTGTCAAACAATCACCTTGTGAATTCGTGTCGAGGTCCAGTAACCCTACCAGCATTATGCAAGGTGCCAGGGCGAAGACACATACCGGGTATGGTAGACGCCCCTTGGGTCAGCAACTAGCAAGCAGCAGAGAAACGCAGTATGAGGCAAGTCATAAAACATGCAGCCCACCACAGCAAGTGTTGTTGTGTGGTGATCCTCGGTTTGCAGGTCCGCAGCTGTCTCGTAGGGGCCTTGCATCCTGTGGAATTCCAGTATGGTTGCCAGGATGTCACCAATTGGAACATCTGTGCGGGTTCCTGGCATGGTAGTGGGCAACATGATGCGATTACTTTAAAAAAAAAAGTTTAGCGTAAAGAACAGCCTTGGGCCTACAGCTCCCAACGCTACTGGTGCATCCATGTGCCTGTGTTGTGCAAACATCCCAGAGTGTGCTGCCAAGTGACATGCCACAAGCAAAGGACAGGGAAAGCACAAGGCTGACCAACAGCAAGCCAGCAGCATGGACTGGCAAATGAGGCAGCAGTGAATTGGGTGGGGAATAACCCTGTTCACCACAGTTCAATGAAGTGTTCGTCCAGCTGCTACTTCGCCAGCCAGCTCCTTCGTCTTGGGAAGAGGAAGACAATCTGTTTTTTGGATGATACGGCCACACACCGTCCACAGTCCGCAGGTACAGCAGAATTGTTTCCAATGCAGCGTCCAAGTTCCCTGCATATATAAATGCACTAAGTGATGATAGTATGCCCCATCATCTACACCCTAACGCTTGGTTGAGGGTCTACACTTACCGTATGACATCTGTTTGACATCGATTGGACATCTGTTTGCCCAAGAACACACTTGCTCTGTGCACATGATCCCCACTCTTACCTTCAGCACGCTCATTGTTGGGACAGTGTTCCCGCTGTATCAACAAAGATCCCCTGTGTGCATCCTCGCAGAAGAATTCACACCTGCCCCCCTCCTTCCCCCATACCGGTAAGGTCTGGCATGGATGGAATGGGATGGAATAGGTGTCCAGCACCAATATTGACGCGATCTGGAGCGACCTGTCGCTTAGACAGACATAGAGACCAAATAGGGCGTCCTGGGCTCTCCCGCATTGGACTCGGCGGCTGCAAGCCACTGCTGACTGAGTCTGAGACAGACAGACACACACACAAACACACACAACCATGTCCATTGATGTCTCGGCTGGGGGCATTGGGGCCCTCTGCGGTCAGTAAAAAAAATGCAGCAGTTGCAACCATACAGATTATGCATCGATTGCGGATGTCCTGTTCGGTGCCCATTCGATGCGCAGGGCGCACAGTCCGAGACATGCACTGTGCGGATGTGCTAAGTCGCTTTTTCGCTTTTGAAACCGGGGGGGTTTGCCAGAGGACATAGCCCCCACAGGTCCAGGCCAGGGACTGGGGGGTGACAGTCCCCCGGCAGCATAGAAACCACGACTGCGGAGGTTTCCCTTGGCAAACCGACCAAATCATCCCCAAAGCACATGTGTGCTACGCGCATGTCCCGCAGACGGGCCTTATTGCTTGCTTTTGCTTTCTCTCACGGGGCGGTGTGCGCCCGGTGGGCCTGTGGGTGGCACCCGGGGCCGTCCTTCGTTCCGAAAAAAAAAACCTGCCAGCCTCCGGTTACCTCCACAGCGCGCCAGCCGGCGAGTACCTGCCGTCGGCCATCGGCCAAGCGGCGTCGGTTGACCATCAACTGCCTCGGGTGCCGTCGGTTGACTGCCAACCGCGGTCCATTTCACCGACTCCCGCCACCGTTCATCTCAGGCCCTCCTTTGTGACAAAACAAGATAGCACGATCCTAAGGACCGCCCTCAAGGACCAAGGACCGCCCGCGTGGCACCGCGGGCAGCACCTCCTGCCCCCACCAGGCGGCCATCCACAGGACAGGGTCCCTACCCCCGAACTCCAGGGTGGCCCAGGGACGTCCTGGGCTGCAAAGAGTTGGGACAGGGCGATTCCCCCGTGTGGGGCGCACGCCTCTTCACCAGCCCAAGACACATCAGCGAGAGAAGACACGGGACCACGGGGGGCTCGCCGCCTCGGGGGGTAAAACCTCATTAAAATGAGCTAAGCGAAGGTGTGGGTACAAGGTTTGGTAGACTTACTCTGTTTAACACAGCCACCTACCAAAAGCCACTGGAGTGCAACTACTCAAAGGCAAAGAGGGTAGGGGGTAAAGGTCACGGGGAGGGGTAAGCAGTTCAAAGAGGATGGGGATGGGAGAAGGAGAGGGGGCGTTCTTGAAGGAGGAATAGGGTGGCGAGGGGGCTGCTTCTTCACTGAAAATCCTCAAAAGATCTTAACAGATTCTGCAGCTAACATGAGCGTTGCAGTGGGATATGTCAGTGCTCGAGTTGGGGGAAATCCTGGCATTCACCATGGCGGGTCCCTGAGGTTGGGGTTAGAAATATGCCTCAGGCCAATCCAACCCTGACCCCAAGGCTAACCATAATCCTAGCCCTGGAAAAATTAGGAGGGCAAGTGCAAAGGACAGTGCATACAAGCCTGTGGAGAGGCGGTGGAGGAGTGGTGGAGAGGGAGGGGTGGTGGAGGGGTTGGTGGAGAGGTGGAGGGGTGGTGGAGGGTGGTGGAGGGGTGGTGCAGGGGTGGTGGAGGGGTGTTGGAGGGGTCTTGGAGGGGTGGTAACGTGGTGGAGAGGTGGTGGAGGCGTGGTGGATAGGTGGAGGGGTGGTGGAGGGGTGGTGGAGAGGTGGTGGAGAGGTGGTGGAGGGATGGTGGATAGGTGGAGGGGTGGTGGGGGGTGGTGGAGGGGTGGTGGAGAGGTGGATGGGTGGTGGAGGGGTGGTCAACGTTGCCAGCTCATGCGAATGTTGTTCCACCACAGAACACTGTATGAACACCGTCAACTAATATCACAAATCACAGCGTTGGACACCGAAACGGGCTTTCGTTGATGGATGACGTCAAAAACGTCAAAAAATCTCGTATCAGAGCCATGGCAGTGCGCGCAGTGTGCCAAGAGTGCAGAAACAGCCTGAAATTGCGAAAAAGCAGGGGTTCTACATGGTGCATGGCGAATGTGAGATTCAAGGTCCATGCAGTTGTCCCCTCGGCCTAACCCCAACCCTGGCATACCAACCCTACGGTCAGGGTTAGGGATCAGTGGTGGGCTTGTATGACATGTAATGGGCATGCGTGCATCATAGACATTTTTTGTGCCATGGACAGAGTTTTCCTTCGGCGCCCATGGTGATGTCAGACCCAAGCCTGGCCAGTGCGACTGGAGGTCAGGGAGGGGGCTGGTGCTGTGTCGCCCGACGGGGTGATTTCGTTCACCGAATCTGGAGCGCATCAAGGGTGAGCAAGGGAAAGACGGACCCGCAGACCCGCAACCAGCACAAAAAACACCGTCAATGAACATCCCTGTGGCTTTCGGCCGGCTTGAAGGGCCCTCCCTCCCAGACCTTCAATGGACCGACAGTCTGAATTCACTTGCAGCGGTGCTGTATGAGCTCATTCAGACTATGGATGGCCGCTCTGGGGATGTCCTTGCCGCACTTGGGATACACATGGGTGAACTTGTCGGGATGGTACCTGAGCAGCACCCTCCTGGCCGCCTTCTTTGTGGGTTTGCAGCTGGAAGCAGCCTGTACTGCCTTGAAGTCCGCTGTCTGAAGCAGCCAGGCACTGAAAGCCTCTTGGGTAGCAAAGGGGCATGCTTCCCCAGCCTCCCCCTTGCCCTTGTTGAAGCCAGAGTAGTCTTCCCGGTCATTCTGATACCGTGACCAGAAATCAGCGGAGGAAAGGTCGAAGAGCAGGCGGCACAGTTGGTCCACTAACGCTGAAAGGGTCTGGGCAATGCCCCCAAAGCCTGTTTGTATGGCGCTGATCAGCTCCCCTTTGGTGACGTGTGCCGTCATGGCAGTAGACACGGCCGTGACAATGCAATCGCCCGCATGCACAGAGCCCACGGGGGATGTATATCCAGCGGGGCAAGGCAAGCAGTGGAAATCCATGGGAGACCGGTAGGTGCCACTGCTGCAGGGAATGCACCCGCCACTGCCCTCTGGGGCCCAATGGCCGGCCTGGCACGGCACACACTCGGTGCGGTCTTCCCTCGGGGCTGTCATTTCGGGGCAGATGTAGCAGACGGGATCGTTCTCTCCGCGGATGGACCCAGCGGGGCACAGCATGCAGTTCGCGTCGCCCTGGTTGGCGTACTGGCCAGCGGGGCAGGGCAGGCAGGCTGTGCGGTCATGGCTTGGGTGGGTCATCTCAGGGCAAGGCTCGCAGTGAGCTTCCTCGACGGAGCGCCTAGTGCCGAGCGGGCACGGCGTGCACTCACGAGGGAAGCTTAGGCGAGAGGCAGAGTGGGTACCAGGAGGGCAGCCATTCCAGACCCTCACCTGGTAACTGAGGAATGCGACCACTACCGCAATGCTGGCAGAAAGCCACATGGGGAGATGGGTGAACCTGCAACAAAAAAAGCGACAAACGTGGTGCTCTCGTCCTGCGCTGCATCAACCAGTAGGCAAGGCAGTGCACATGTGTGTGTCAGATCGCTAGGCAGTGTGGTGCACCAGTTTGTTCAGGAAGGTGGGCATTGCACTGTGCATGTTTGCGTCAGCGATGTCGGATTGCAGTGCTCCTAGTCAATGAAAATTGGACCTATGGCCAAGGGTCCTCCTCCCCCTTGCGAGAACGACACTAAAGTCCCAAAGTAGGACATTGATCCAAAAGTTGCAGAAACCACACCTACTGTTGTTTTGACAAGCTAAGCTCAGTATCAGCGAGTTACTCATAAAAAGTATCCAGCTTCATGGTGTCGCCTTTTCCTGTTTCGTGGCCTTACCAACCAGGTGCACTACCTGCGTCATTAGCCTCCACCCCATCTGTGACGCCATGCGATCTCTTTTCCCACATCCCTCCCTTGTCAACCCTCCCTCATGCTTTGCCTACCCCCCCCCCCTTGTGAGAACAACACCTTGAAAGCAAAGTCTAAATTGAAGTGTGCAAACCAGGCTGCATTGAAACCTTGTTGGGTAGCTAACAACCGCCAGAGTGAACATCAGGATACTGGATAATACGTTTGTGTAGTGGTGCATCCTGGACTACCTTGGGTGCATAGTTTTGGTAACGAGGTCTGCAGTCCAGACTGCACTCAGGGAGGAGAGAAGGAGACCCCAGCTTCAAGCTGGAGATCCAAATGGTGAAGCAATTCAACGGCTTTTTTGACACATTTCATACCCACTTTACCAGCAACAGTCAGATTATCCATGCACCTGTGAGGGTGTACTGGGAAGCCTGATCTTGGTGACAGTTTGAAAATGCAACTCAAGTTATGTTGGTGATACTTCAGAAACTAGATTTTCGGCCAGAGGCTGCAAGGCTGAGATCGCGCGCACGCCAACCACAACTGCTTTCCAAAAAAGACTGAGAGTGGAGCAGTGCAAACGGTGAAATCCGTAGGGCCACGGTAGCCCATGTATGACAATCAGCACGACACAGGCAACAAGCACTGGATCTTCAGTGTCACAAACACAAATGTGGCAGAGCCCGCACGATGGGGACTAAAGGCTCACAGAGCGCCGCACAAACGAAGCAAAGAAAAGCTGCTCACTGATGCATTAGAGGCTAAAGAGTGAAACAGATCACGTGACACCCATGGGTGCACGTGTGTGTTCGTGGAATGGCGTGGTTCCGTTCTCCCTCGCCCCGCCTTTCTGCTGACAAAACCTGGGTAGATGCAGGGTACCACGTGCACTACCTGGTTGCTTTGGCTTTCACTCAGTACTCAGAGGTAACCTGTGGCTTGGGATCATTTCCAAATGGTTCGGGGGGGGGGGGGGGGGGGGGGGCTGTTGGGTGGCTGTGAGCTGTTGAATTACTGGTCAATGCACTGGAAATGTGGAGGTGCGTTGTTGCGGCCAACACTGTACACACTGAAGCATGGCCATGAACCCACTGGTGTGCGGTTGTGGACTTATTAAGCATAATATGCACCAAAGCGGACAAACTGCCACCCCCAACTCACAAATGGCATACAATTTGCGCAGTGCAAGCCCTCAGGGTGCAATGACCACGGAGGCCCCTGCCCAGCAGGGCCTCCTTCTCCATCAACCCAATGTGTGGGTGGGTATAGGCGCTGTGGGGCTTAGGCACAGGGGATCCGTGAGGTCACGAAGCAGTTGAACTGGACCTCCCAACAGCCCCTGTCTTTCGCTTGGCAATCTGTTCACTGGACCCCGTGATGTACATCCCTGTAGTTTGTCAATACAAGGGAGGCACATTGAATGAGGTTGGGGATTCTCTGTAGGGCCCTGTCGCTCCCTTTTGAACTTACCCTAGGGCCTGAGGTACTAGCGCCTGAGAAGGTGCATGGGAACACGTCCCATAGTCCGGGAGGGCACAAACGCTACTCAGGCCTGGCAACCACCAATCACTGGGGTACAACCCAAAACCTGTTTCCCAACACAAAGATTTGTTCTGGTACGCGGCAAACCAGGTGGGATCATTGTAAAAAGACATGGGCAATAAAGACGACCGCGCGTGCTTGCACGACCCTTGGGACCCAATGAGCTTTTCCTTTATAAAGCTACCCATTGGGCAGTATTTACACTTCCTGAAGCTACACCACAAACATGCCTGAAAACTCATCGCACTCTTGACCACCAACAGATAGGCTCAATTGGTTTGCACCCTTGTAAAACCCTTTCCAAGGAACAAGGATGCATTGCACCTCTTGCTGTGCTCCGTTCTGTGTGTAATACAGCTTTCAATCCTTTCACTGCACGCAGCAAGCACCAGTTGAAACAACTAATGTTCTATACAAACTCGTCAAGCTTTGACTGTGTAAGACCCGACCTTCTACTTGAAAAGCACAACCCACAAGCAATGCAAACAAAGCAGAAGATAGAGACACTGGGCACACAGCCTATCTTCAAGAGGAGCTGTGACGGGCACAGTGGGGTTGATGCAAGTTCGGTAGGTTCGTATTCGTGGGGCATTAGAAATAATATCTTTGTCCTTGTCTCTTACGTCGACTGGTGCCGTCTCCGGACAGATATCCCTCAGTGAACCAAAGGCCAACGAGACACAAAAAATCGAAAAGGCACAAGACTGTGTCTTTCATCAAGTGACAATGACGTACAACTAGCTCAGCAAGCACGCAGGCACCAACTCCTCAGCCAATAACAATATTGCTCATGGTAGGGTCTGAACAAGAGTGTGTGCACTGTCCACACTTATTTGTGTAAAACTTGTCACATCAAGTACATCTCAAAATTTCCACTGCATACACCACCTGTCCGGCCCACCCTTTCGTGGCCCTGCAAAATGTTGCTTCCATCATTTTAATATTTAGGACGACTCCGGGCATGGTGTGGCTGGGCCGGTGCATCTACTTGGGAGCAAAAAATTCCCACAGGGCTCCAGCAATCCGATGCGCCCTATCCCTCCCCCTGTCCCCCACACTGTCCCTCCCTCAACAGTTGGGGTCTGCATGCTGTAGACTGTCCACTCTGCCCAGCCCACAACCCAATTTCATCTCCTATAGCACACACAGACACACACAGTCACACTGCACTATGCATTAGGTTGATGGCTTTTAATGTCCTGGCCGCTCTTGCGACGGGAGGGTTAGGGGTTAGCGGGTTAGAGCCTGCCTGAAGCCTGCCCTATCCCACCCCCGGCCACTATGCATTAGGTCTATGTCAGCATACGTCACCGTGTCTGTCAAGGACAGTTCCCTTGACTGACCCCTTCCACCGGTCTGGTGGGTAATTATGCCCCCCTGCCCCCCACACCAGCAACCTAACATTAGCAACAAAGCCATTTCTATTAGTGCAGTAGAGTAGGCTTTTGTGCAGCAGTGCTGGGAAGGTGGACGACGGAACTTGTCTGGCGTTCGGCGATGACACAGGCAGCCACCGCTGGCGCAAAATTCACTGTCACTCCTTGGACAAAGCAGTGATGGCATTACAGGAGGAATTATGCATTGGTGTACATTTGCACACAACGTGCTAGTGTACATTACTAGTAAACGAACCAATACAAACCACTATGTTACCCAAGTCCGCCACCTCAAAAAACCCCTATATACCCCTACTTCCAAAAAGTGACCCGTTACCCCCAAAATGACCCCGTTCCCCCGGTAGATAAAGGAATATCATCCTAACCAGCATTCTATGCCTTGCCTCAACAGCTGAACTTGTGCCCACGTTAAGGGCTGACATTCGAAACCACATGTGCGAGTATCTAGTAGAATGATGCGTGACATCTATTCCATGGGGCCCCCATCCATTGAAAGCCGTTCAGTGGCTTGGCGAAATTGTGGTCATCCACTTTTGGGAAGACGCATGTATAAGGTTAATGGTGGCTAGGAGCCGTTCGGGAATGGACTGCAAGCTTCATTTTGCCCATGGGTGCTCCCATCGAATCGTTTTATGAACATTAAAAAAGGCACACCCGCCAAAGTCGTGGTTGTTCCATGAGTGTCGTCGAGTCCACTTGAGACTTCGCTCACTCGCTTGTGGGTGCGGATGCAATGTTGTGCAATTGGCCCTTGATCCACCTCACATGATGCATACCTTCGAGGGCGTCTACATTAACGATTGGCCACAAGTTTCGCATGTGGACATGGAAAATGGTTTTCCTTTGATAGTCATCGGGCTCCTGGACACAAGATTCGCGCTCGACGTGGGACTTATGCTTGCACGACACAATCATCCCTCTTCTCACCTTTGGCGATGTTGGTGATGTTTCGGATACACAAACACATGGAAATTACATGCAAGAATTCATGTTCGCAAACACCACACAATATCCCGTTGTTCATTTCATCTAAGTGGTCATCGTTTCATGCTTTGTTGTGCACGTAAGCCCAAATGAGGGTCAACCTAATTCGTGTATACAACACCTTGCGTGTATCGCGTCACCTCAGACACATGCGGATGGTTGTGAGAGTTGCACATTGGAGCACTTGCATCAAAAACATCTTGGCATCCACGAATGTCAACAATAAGGCCGCAATTCGGACGAATGAGGTGGCGAGTGCCACGCTCCGTTCCAATCTCGTACTCTCTAAAATCGGAAGTCTTTCGTTCACGTAAGTGATACTTTCTACGAGAACCAAGTCGGGGAAATGCGCCTATTTAGTAATGGCAACGGTAGAACTTCCACCTTTCCTAAGGATATTTTGATTGGCAACCCGATATTTTGATTGGCAACCCGCCTTGAGCGAAGGTGGGTTGGCTACCCGTAGCAACGCATTGTCTTTCACCCAACTTGTTCACGACGCAGTGTATAGGATCTTGCGTCTTGGGTATTGGAACTTAGCCTCGATTAGCAGTGGCTATATACCGCAGGAATGCACGGCCTGAATCCGTGTGAGCACTACGAACACGTGCATGGTTGTGACGGGTATACTTGAGTGCCAAATACAAGACCCAGGCACAAGGCACTAGTTCACTGCGGAGATTATGCATGGTACCAATCCTGTGAATCTGGTCGCCTGATTTAGCTTTTTAATGACCCCCAAAACCACCAGGTTTTGTTTAATAAGCACTTGGAGGCAGCGATTCTGCTTTTACTCTTAAGTATTACTTATTCTTACTTACTTGATTACTTTTTAATGACCAATCATGTGCCATTCTTTGAAATTGAAGCCAGGAGCAGAGTGAAGCATGATGCGTGCAAGGGAGGATCAACAAGTGGCAAGACAGATGCCGGCATACCCAAAATACCATCCCCAGCCCCAAATCCAAGAAAAAACCACATCATGTTTTTTGTTTACATGGTGAGTTTGCATCCAGAAGGTTCCAAACATTCGACATATCATTATTGACCATTGAGCACGTGGCCTCACCACATAAAACTACTTTAGAACCTGTGCATGTTGGCATTGTGTATCAAAGGCACTCACTACCAGTCGCCATTGGTTGACCTGAGTTGTTCGAAACTCAACTTGACTTCATGCACAAAAAAAAACGACTGACAACTTCACGAGGAGCAATTGTTCGTGGCATGCCTTAAAAAAGTGGATTGTTTGTGGGGCTGCACCAAAATCACGTCGGCACCCGAGCAATTTTGTCTTTGAAGAAGTCTCCTTGCATCTGTCATTCTGTTGCTTGCATGTCACAACTGTAGCGCGGGGAATGAAAGTGTGCTTTTCCACAATGATTGGGACCAGCCGAACGAAAACCGTCCAGCGCCCCACATTGCGACTACTTGTGGTTGTGCCAAATGCCAAATCCGAAAACAAGCCCATAGTTAGTGCGGTGGTGCGGTCACCTGGCGCGATAAGCGCGAAATGCACGCCGAACAGGTCCACCACCGCATAAAAGTAGCAATTAAAAGTAGATGGACTGTGGAAACTCCGGATTTTGCAAACTGTGCAGGAATTTCGGAAAAGAAACCTGGGATTTGATAGCGACTATACGTGAAATATACTACAAAGGCACTATAGTACTAGTAAAGTATACCACAAAGGCACTAGTGTACTACAAAGTAGCTGTAGCCATAGCAGATGTATAGACAAAGCACTGTAAGTACAATAGAATGATAGTAAAGTATTACAATTATGTGATGGTACAGGAAGGGCTACTAGCTAAAGTGCTAAAGATGAAGTGATGTCTGGCATTGACAATGGTGATGGTATGGTATGGTATGGTATATGGCAATGTAGTGAAGATACCTCCGCCCCAAGTGGGTGGTAGGGGTGAAGCTGCGCAGCGAGGGTACCTCCGCCCCATGGGTGGTAGGGGTGAAGCTACTTTTTGGACATGTGCTTCGTGAATCTGTGGGGGATAGGGGTGAAGGTGCTTTTTGGGTATGTGCTTCATGAATCTGGGTTGATGTCTTTGTTGTCACGAGTGGAACCAAAAATGCTCGCATAAAATCATTTCGTAATCAGTATGTTTTATGGCAAATGCAATCACGGTCTAGGGCTCTGCATATGGCAATGGTTGCAGCCAATGTCAAATTCCCGCTTGATGGAGCTAACACGCTTTCAACGCTTGCAACACGCTAAACATTATTTTGGAGAGTCCAGAGTAGTGACTCCCAAAGTTTGCTCAAATGTCGGACATGGGTTTCTTACCTCTGCAATGATGTACTTGCGAGTTGGTATGTGTTAATTCCGGAGTGTCAAGGAGAAAAAGTTTGGACTTCGTGCGGCAGGCAGGGGAGGGGGAGGGGTTTATGGGGTGGGTGATTTGGATCATTTTTGATCCAACCACTAGGCAGTGGGGAGGGGGGGGGGGTTATGGGGTAGGTAATCACTTGTGGATCATTCTTGAACCATTTTGGACCATTTTCCTCAATGTACTTTCAACCCTGTGCCAATGGTCTTGTGGACTTGTGCATCATTTTTTGGAAGCCAATTGATGGTAAATTGTTGGAACAAGTGAATTTACATTCTTGGATCATTTATAACACACATTGTTGGTTCAATATGTTGCTTTGCACTTGCACTATGTCATACTTATAGAAAGATGTCCTTGAATTATGCCCTAGGTCTTTTGATGTATTCCTGCAGGTTTTGTAGTTGAAAACCCCAAACCAAAGCAGCAAGTAGAGCAAGGACTGAAAGTGGATCGAATCAATGATTGGTTTTGTAATCCAGTATAACACAGAAGGGCTGCAGATAGACAAAGCAGGTATATGCACAAAGATTCAATCACAAATGGATAAAGCAAAAGGTTTTATATGAAAATTGGTCAGACTCTAGCCTCAGAGGTTGCAATAGGCACTTCATGTGCACTCTTTTGGGTGTAATGGTGCTGGTTAGGACTGAGGAGCATAGATGTCAGGACCACACAGAAAATGACTTGGCCAAGCAACTGAATTCAGAAACAGTTACAAAACAGGACCACAATAAGTGGTAGAAACAATTGAGTATAGGGGTCTTGGGGTGGGAGACCACTTAGGCTTAACCTCCAAGGCCTACAAGCATGTAATGCCTGATTTATTTTGGTATGACCTCCATGAAGAAAGGTACCTCCGCTCAGTTGAGTGGTAGGGGTGAACTTCATGGGGGGGCTAGGGTCACAACCCTAGTTACCTTGAGAAAGTGTACTTTAGGCTACAAAAGAGAGATAAAAACACTTAAGTTTGTCTCAGCATCAACAAAGGGTTTTAAGGGGGGCTTAGCCTGGATCAAGCCCTCCAAGAAAGACATGGCAGTGACTTTTTCTTACTCCCCCCTGGAGTACTAGTCGATCAAGCTAGTAGGACCAAGGAAAAAGGCTCAAATATTCCCAAAATTACCTCAAAAATGCATTAAACTTACCAAAAATATTCTCATCACTTCATAGAAGCCTATCACACTGTAGGGACCCTTGAAAAACAGTGTAATGTACCGTGAATGATGTTCCTTCGAAGGGGCATTCCTCAAAAGTCGCCGGCGTGCGGCGAAAACTTTTGGAAAAAGTGTGGGGGCAGTGGGAATTGAACCCAGGACCCTCTGTCCAGAGCACAGGTGTCTGTCCACTAGGGTACAGTCGAACGCTCTAATGCGGACGGTTATCGCCGTATAAACAGCGTTTTAGTAAACGTCCTGACCAAGGGCCAGGGCGGAGCAATACTCCCAATGGAGGACACAAACCCCCAGGAGCTGGAAAAAATAGAAAATGGAACCAGCAGGGAGTGATTCCTGCGGTTTTGCGGAAGGGGTTGCGATTTAGCAAGTGAAATCGTTGAAAATCGACGAAACCACGCGGGAAATCATCATTTTTACACATAACTTAAAGTCGCAGACAAGCGCAAAGGAAGCGGACGCCAAGAAAAGGGTTGCGCAAGCGAAAACGGCTTTTGGAAAAGAAGGTATGAGCCGTAGTTTTTAAAGTTTTAAAGAAAATTTTTGCACAGTTGCATCAAAAATTTTATAAACTTCAGAGTAAAGCATTCAAAATCAGCCCACACCACAGAGCAGTTCAACAACCCGTCTCTCAGGTATGTCTGTGTCACTTCACACTCACGCATTGCGTTCGTGTTGGTTGCTCCGTCAAAACGTTAGGGTTGTTAACGCTGTGCTCGTTGGGGGGTCGGGTGTTCATCTCTCGTGCTCTGCACAGGTGAAAGCAGGAGTGAAAGGTATGTGATGCGAATGGAGCGCGCAGCGCGCACGTAGGGTTAGAATATGCGCTGTGCTCGCGATGCATGTGCCTAATCTAGGCATCCACACGCTGTATCGCTTCACCTGTATCCCTAATCCACCCTTGTTCCTTCTGCACAGGTAAGCGTTTGTTCGTGTGCGGCCGTAGCGTTCAAGTTGAGTTGCTTAAAACGCTTAGGTTTGTTTTGTGTTCGTTTCAATGCGGCATTCACACGATGCATGGTGAGTAAGGTAGGTTAGCCCAGGAGGAGCTCACCTCCTGGTTGAGTCAATGGTTCAGCCTCCCTTCCCTGCGTGCACATGATGCATTAAAGGGTAGGCCACGCGAATTGCGCACGGTAAACCTTGTTTAGGTTACCCAGAGGCTCCTCGGTACGTTCTTTAAGAGAACCCGAGGAGTTTCTTAAAGCTTGCTTGCTTGACAGGGGTAGCTGCATCTGCAGCGTGTTTGCGAACAGCGTATTATAGGTCACACTGAGAAGGGTATAATACCCGGAGTGTGGCTTGGTTCCACAGTCACAAACGCCCCTTCATCTGCCTCTTTTGTACAGGTGGGAGAGGTTAAGGGTGATTGGTGCACGCAGCAGCTGCCTTCGGCGGCTACCATTTTTCTGCCCCAGCAAAACAGGGGCGCTGATCACAAATCATATCACTGCCCTCAGCCAGTACTGGCGAGGGCAGTTCGACCTCAACGACATCTGCGCTGTGCACGCAACGAGAGCACCCATTCCCTCCAAGCCCTAGCAGGGGAAACGCGTTGTGGCGTCCCCTGTCAGGCCACAGTTGCTTAGTAGCGCTGTGTTCTCTTGCCATTTCACAGGAGGGTCGCTAGGACCCATGAGACCTTCACCTTCGCAACGCCCAGTAGAGTGTGCGTGTAGGAGTGGTAGTCCTGAGTGGGGGCTAGAGCCAGTTGCCCAGTGCTCGCCCACCAGGATGGTGCCACTGTAGGGTGTGTAGGACCTGTAGGGGGTGTGTCACTGTCCCACCCTTTTCCTGCAATTTTAGCTGGGTTGGTGGGCTGTGACAGTGGTTAGGTCAGTGTTTTGGCCACATAGCAAACAGGCGTTTTGCATGCCTTCATAGCTTTTGGCCACCCCTCCCTGTAGTAGACAGTTAGGTAGGGAAAACAATACCTGGATTAGCACGCTGGGTATTCCCCCAAGGTTTTGCGCCAGCACAGAAATTGGGCGCATAGGGGAGGGGAGACCCGGGGCGTACCCCGTGGCATCAATAAGCCAACCCTCCGGGTTTAGCAAGGGCGCAGACTTGGGTATAATTAGGACACCACTTCTGCGGCTTGCTCTCAGGACCTTAGGAATAGCACACTCACACATACACTTAGGGGTATGGTAAACCCTGTAAGGAAGGGTAGAACCCCATGGGTCTGGCCCAGTCAGGGGTCCTAACTGTGGGCTCGCTTGTCCCCAAGGAGGGAAGACACACCTTGCCTCATAACACCTTGCTTGTCATTCCCCCTTGGTGAAGAAAACCACCGTTCTTCGTTGGCTCACCAAGGTCATTACATTAGGGCAGTACCCATGCAACACATGGTCAACAAGGCAAACACTCGCTGGGTGGCTGCAATCTTGATAAGCGGCCACCTGGCTCACGCTGGAAACCATAGGCGTGGGTCTGCAGGGCAAAGACAGGGTCAGTAGACTGACACAGGGTAGTTAGTTTCGCTTCTTACGCTGGGACATAGTCTCAGCACGGGCTAGGAGCTGCCCCTCGTTGTTCTCAACGAGGTAAGTGCGGAAGATGGGGTTGATACTCCCATCTGGTTGTATGAAGGCTGCCATAGGTTCCCAGGTCGCCTCGGACAACCCATAGCCATCCCACAGGGTAAGGAATTTCCAGCCCTGTTTATACTCGTGGCGAGCAATACCTGCAACCACGTAGTAACCATCGACTGCCATCTCATCGGCAGTCATCTCTTCGAGTTCGTCTGCCTCCTCTGGACTGGCAGCGTTCTCTAGGTCTATACGTTCAATCTCACTGTCGCTGAGGCGCCACTCATCCCAAGACAAGTCGTCAGGGGAGTGATAGTGCCTCAACTGCTTAGGAGCACATAGCAGTTCACCACCTAGACGTGGGCTGCACCTGACATGGATCCTGGATCCATCTATCCTGATGATACGATAGGGTCCAAAGTAAGGGTCCTGTAGGCAGTTACGTGGCCAGGAGGGTAGGCGTGAATGGTGTACCAAAACAAGGTCACCAACCTTGAAGCTGGCAGGTCGCCGTAGGCGGTTCCGTCGGCTCTGTTCACGGTCACGAATGTGCCTCAGGTTAGTACCAGCCTGGTTAGCCAGAGACTGCTTGTGTTCTAGCCAATCTCCCACAGGGCTCTTGAAGTCCTCAGGAAAGGGGGTTTTGAAGAACCAAGCAGGTCGTCCTCCATGGAACAGTTCGTGGGGGGTGAAACCCGTAGAAGAGCTCCGCTGTGAGTTCATGGACAGAACTGCCCAGGGCACTAGGCGTACCCAGTCCTTGGTGCGCTCCTGTTTCATCAGGATTCTTAAGTTTTGCTCCACCACACGGTTCTGTCTCTCACAGAGAGGGTTAGACGTGTGAGTGTAGGGCACACCTGTGGTTACCTCCACGTTGAGGGCATTTAGCACTCGTTTGTACCACCCAGTGTCACTGCGGATGCGTACATCTTCATCAGAATGCACCTGTTTAGGTGCTCCATAGGGTTCGAACCATTGTTCGACCAACATTTTTACAGTCTGCTCACCTGTGATTTTCTTATTGCAAGGGAACACACGGGTGAAGCGAGATAGACCACAGGTGACCACGAGGCAACTATCATAGCCGCCAAAGCGTGGTAAGCCGTGGATGCAATCCACGTAGAGAAGAGAGTTAGCACAATAGGGTATGGGTAAGCTGGAGATCAGACCCCTATCCCTACTGTCGCTCTGCTTGCTGGCATGACAGCCACAAGCATCCACAATGGTCTGCATACGCGACCTCAGTTCAGTCAGGGTTAGACTAGAGTAGAAACACTCACGGAAGAAGTCCACTGAGCGATTAGCGCCAGTGTGACCAGAACTGAGATGGGACCACTGTAGGCACCCATCCAGTCGTGCCTCAGGCACCACAATTCGGTCCTCGTAGAAGAGGTACTGATTGTTTTTATACCACTGGTGCCCGTCAATGACACGGGGTTCGAGACCAGTGTTGAGGGTTTGGAGAATTTCTTCATACTCTGACTGATAGTCGGTTAGACTCCAACCCTCCAGGATTCCAGCAGTGCGCATGGACAGGTCAAGCTGGACATCCATACGCTGGAAAGCCTCTTGGGCGAGCGCCTCAGAGCTCTCACCAATAAGCGCATCGAAGTTGTTGCGCGATATATAGTCCGACAGTTCATTCTTAATCCCGGGGATATGATGCACTGTCAGCCTGAACTGGCTCAGGTAAGTCCACCACCGTTTTAGCTTCGCTTTTTCTGGTGGTGGGCCCTTCTGAAAAGACTTCACAGGCTCCTGGTCACACAGCCAGACAATAGGGTTAGACCCCAGGAGTCGGGATTGTGACGATAGCACCAACATACCGGCCAGGAGTTCCTGGTCATAGGTGCTGTAGTTGGAACGCGCTTGGTTCCATTTCCAATTCCAGTGTCCCAGTGGCACCAGTCGCCACTCACTGGTAGGATAGTCATGTTTCAACGAACCATCACGGTTCAGTCCAGTGATACGATAATGGCAGTGGGTTAGTTCAGCGGGGTTAAGCTCCTGCCATTGATAGATCGTACCTCCCCCCCCTACATCACTGGCATCAGTGATCAGGACTATCTCGCCCTCAGGGCGGGGTACTCCCAGGCAGTTGGAGGAGGCAATCTTCTTCTTCAACTCCTCGAAACACTCTTCCTCTCTGGAGGTCCACCTCCAGGGAGTAGTTTTCTTGATTAGGTCAGTGAGGGGTGCAGAGGAGTAAGTAAAATTGTGGATGTGACGCCGATAGAAATTACAGGCGCCCACAAAACTCCTCACATCGTGTAGACCCTTCTTAGGGTCATCGCGAATCTGCATGTCCTGTAGGGGCTGCATCTTAGACGCGGCTGGTTTCCACCAGCCATACCCCACGTCGAAACCCAAATACTCCATCTCCTCTTTCATAAACTCGCATTTTTCGAGTTTGATTCGGAGATGGTTTTCTTGACAGACAGTGAAGAATTCACGGAGGAGAAGGACATGGTCCTCTTTGGTATTAGTACCCAAACTCACGTCGTCGATGTGAGCCTCCATTTCTGCACCCCGAGAAATCAACTCTTGTACTAGCGGCCTGCGCCTCAGTATGTACAAAATTTTGTTCATAAGCTCCTGGAAGAGCGCTGGGGCGTTAGCCACCCCGAAAGGCATAACCTTCCACTTGAAGACACGACCCTTAGGGGTTATAAAGGCGAGCAGCTCCTGAGCTGCGGCGGTTAGGTCAACCTGCCAGAAACCAGAGCGTTTGTCCATTTTGGTCTTATACCTGCATTTGGCAATACGCTCCAGGGTGTTTTCCATGTTAGGAATACTCCCTGAGTGGTTCTGGGTTTTCTTGTTGACCTCACCATAGTCTACAACAAGACGTAGAGCAGTCGACCCTGGTTTAGCAACAAGGAAACAGGGGCTGCAGTGATGGGGATAGTCCCCATGTTTGTACTCTTCAACGAGGCCAGCATCAATGCATTCTTGGATCTGGCGCTCGATTTCTTCAACCTGTTCCTGTGGAGCGGGATAGGGACGACGCCTCACTCGCGTCTTTTCAAATTCTGGTTTCAATTTCAGGTCCATCTGGACCAGTTTTTTGCAAGATAGGGGAGGCGGCAAGGCGCCGAACACCTCCTCATAGGTTATAAGCAGTTTCTTCAGGCGGGGGTCAAGGTTAAGACTCTCGACTTTCTGAAGGAAATCCTCCTCAGCATGGAGGTTGCTTTTTCCATGTTCTTTCTTTTTATGCCGATCAGCAGTTTCGGCAGGTACAGTATCATCGTCCCACTCAGGGGGACATTGCTGCCCATAGTGTAGAGAGTACACTAGAGGTATCTCAGGATCAGGCAGCGTATAGGACTCATCGTCCTCCTCAGACCAGATGGAGTATTTCCAGGTCTGTCTGAGGTATTGCAGCCGCTCTTGGCGCCCAATACCTTCGGCCTTCAGGTACAACAGCCGTCGGAGTTCTTGCGTGTCATGCTCAGACAAGGGCATGTTATTAGCAGCAGGCCGTGCCAGAGCATCAGTACTCCGGGCCACGGGTTCACCTGTGTGCACAGGCTGCATGTGTAGCACTGGTTTCCCAACAGGGGAAGCGGGTTCAGAGGCTGACTCTAGATCTACCTCCTCTAGCAACAGCTGGGCCAGGAAAGCACTATGTTTTAGGTCAACACAGCTGGGATCAACAGAGGGAATAGTGCTGGCGATCTCAGACAGTTGGTCGTCAGCATCCTCTTTTACAGCTGCAGGTTCCAGATAGTCATCAGGAGACTCACACCCTGTAAGTGTGGCAGATAGGTGCTCAGGAGATCGATTTTTGAGATCATAAAGGGTCAGGCCACGATTTTCGGCCATGACCTCTTTTAGTAGCACCTGGTCCAGGTCACACAGGGGTACAGGATTGAGAGATCCATCGATGATGGACAGGAAACTGGCCCACTCAGGGGCCTGCATAGCTGTGTCTGAGTCCTCAGGCACATAGATGGGGCCGTCGGGGAGTTGCACTCTTCCCACGGTCATTCGGTCAAGCATACGGCGCCAGTAAGCATGTTCACCAGAGCAACCCCAGTCAGGGGTGCACATAACAACCCTTCCTCCCTCATAAGCGATCTTGGTTAGAACCTTCGCGAGCAGGGAGAAGGGAGGGTTAGCATACGCTAGGCCCATTGCTTTCCAGAAGAAACGGAAAGCATTGTTCATTTGTTTCGAGCAGTACAACTGCATGATGTGCTGTTGTTGGCTCGCAAACAATTCCACCTGGATCTCATCCAGGTTTACCTGAAGGGCCGCCAGTCCATTTTCGAGAACATGACGGGCCAGTTGGTAGTTTTCAGTACGATAGTTCGTCTTGGCTGCGTAGTGCAGCCCAGACTCTTTTCGTCCTGACAGCTCCAAAGGAACGGAGAATAGCCCACTGCCAAAGTCGCAGTGCAAAGAGTAAGGACGCTGTAGGGACAGCATTTTAACCTGGGGGTTTCTTCTTAGAAAGTCAGTGCCAATGACAATGTCAAAGGCGTCAGTGTCCAACACTCTGCAGTGTTGGGTCACGGTTTCGTCGCCCAGACATATGGTCACATCGACCCCCCCCAAGGAATGGATGGTACGCCCATCCCCTACTCTTATGGCCACAGTCTTAGTCTTCCTGAAAGTTTTAAGCAGGCGCCGGGCCACTATGGAAAGTGTTGCACCGGTATCAAGCACTGCTCGAAAAACCTGATCCCCGATTTTCACGAGGATCCAGAAAACCAAGTCCTCCTCTTCGGAGCCGCCCCCCTATTCCTCATCAGGGAATTTCACATCCACTCCTGCAGCCATGAGGGACTTGGCCATCCAGGCCAAGCGCCTCTTCTTAGAATTATTCCCCTCAGGGGTAGCGTTATCCCCTTGGGGTCGCTTCTGGGGGACACCTGCGGCAGGAGCGGGTGTGGCAGCAGGAGTAGGCGTAGCAACAGGCGCTGATGAGCGCCTCTGGGGGTTAGGGGGTCCAGTTTTGCCACCCCCCTTGCCACCTCCTTTACCTTTATCCCCATTCGGGGGATTCCTGGCGGGCGTCGGGGTCTTCTGGCGCTCCGCCTCCTGACACTTGAGTTTGTCACTCTCGCGTTTCTTGATGTGGCATTCGTCCTCATAGTGACGACGTTTGCCACAGTAACCACAGGTGATGGTACACCTGAAGTGGTCCTGATGGGTCACAGTTTTCCCATCTTTAGTATGCTGCTGACGTTTCATCTGCAGCATACAGCCACTGCGGAGATCGCAGTCAGAGGCATGACAGGGTCCCCCCTTGTCATTGACAGGTCGGCAGTAAAACAGGGGGGGTGTGCCTGCATCAGTTGGAACCTCGTTCATGGCACGTAGGTTGCCCCTCCCTTTACCGCCTCCCTGGTTAGTGTTTGTGGGATTTTTATGCCCCTTCCCTTCGCCACGTTCGGGGGTAGGGGTACCACCTCGTCCTAAATGCTTCTTGAGGAACTTCTCCATGTGGGAGTCGTTCTCTCTCTCAAAAGCTAGCTCAATCAAGAGATCCACCAGTGTATCATACGAGTGGGTCCTGCTCTTCCTCTCAGAGGTTGAGCGGCAATCATCCCACGTACGCTGGGGGATCTTACTCATGAGCCACAGGTGGGGCTCAGTGGCTCCGTAGGAGCCCACATTCATCCTCGAAAATAAGTACTCCATGTCGCACACATACTCAGAAATTCGCGCAGCGGAAGGAAACTCAGGGAGCATAGGTAGCTCCTCGATTTGTGTGCGTACGCTGAGGTCAGTCTCATAGACTGGGAATGTTTTCTCTAACCTCAGGAGTACCTCCGCCCAAGTAGAACAGGTTTTCACAATCTGTTTGACCTGTTTTTGCAAAAATTTCTTTTTGCATGAGCGTTTTAGCAGTGAACATTTGGTGGCCACATCCACATGGGATTGGCCAGTCAACAAAAGGAACTCCGCAAATTCTTCTGCCCATTCAGGCAGGTTTTTAGGGTCGAACTCCGGCAGTTCCAGCTGGATGTTCGCCTGGGCAATTGGTCTGCCCATCTTCCCACCCCCCGGAGTTAGGCCTGAAGGCGACACGCCGGCAAGTGCGGCCAGGGCTGACAGCCCTCTTCTCTCACTCTCTGTGACAGGCACGTCCTGTAGATCCGCCATAGGCACAGTCCTGGCACGGGGGTGAAAGGGGCTGGGGCAGGTAACCTTAGGCAACAGCCTTGAGACCCTTGATCTCTTGAGATCTTCGGCCAGGGTACTCAGCCCTGGAGAGAGAGAGAGGAACTCAGGCTTGGGTAAGGGTTCTGCAATACCCGGTTTAGCCTTAATGGCCTCTGATAAGGCCGTCACATCTGGATCTTCTGATCCAGACAGGAATTTGGCCAGTAGCTCGGCCGTTTGATCCAGGGCACCGTAGGTCGGCCTTGGATGGTGTTCTTCGACTCGTGTTGGGCCCACTTCGGGAGCCCTTGGGGTTGGGTACTCAGGTCGTAGTCGTCTTGGCAGGGATGCTGTGGACGGAGGACCAGAGTGTGCATAGGACCCTAGATCTGTACGTGGTCTTGATCCATGTACAGCCAAGGGCTCCTCTCCATCTTCCCCACGGATGGATTTATAGTACTCCTCATGCATGATGTACTCATCCATCTTCATCTTCAGCTTCTCATATTCCTCAGGTCCTTCAATGGCAGTGGAGGATGAAGCTGGGCAATTGGATCGTGATACTGAAGCAGCCACACGTCTGTGGAGGTGACTGAAGCTGTCTCCACCGTGTGCTGCTAAGGCCTCGGTGGTAAGGCCTTTATTCTCCTTCGCCCTTCTGCGTTCTGGATCTCCTTGGGACCCAGATGCGCCACTGAGTTGATGTGGAGCTCGGTGTGGTGGTTCACTCATTGGGTGGACCACACTGCCCATTTGTACTTGGACACTTCGGATAGGCCAGGTCCTTACACTTGGTGTGGACATTATGGACTTGTTGTTGAGCTTTTGTTCTGCACTTCTTCTCAGGGTCGGTTCAAAAGGTCACAAGGGACTGTCTCTGCTACCGGAGAGATGTCCTTGAATTATGCCCTAGGTCTTTTGATGTATTCCTGCAGGTTTTGTAGTTGAAAACCCCAAACCAAAGCAGCAAGTAGAGCAAGGACTGAAAGTGGATCGAATCAATCATTGGTTTTGTAATCCAGTATAACACAGAAGGGCTGCAGATAGACAAAGCAGGTATATGCACAAAGATTCAATCACAAATGGATAAAGCAAAAGGTTTTATATGAAAATTGGTCAGACTCTAGCCTCAGAGGTTGCAATAGGCACTTCATGTGCACTCTTTTGGGTGTAATGGTGCTGGTTAGGACTGAGGAGCATAGATGTCAGGACCACACAGAAAATGACTTGGCCAAGCAACTGAATTCAGAAACAGTTACAAAACAGGACCACAATAAGTGGTAGAAACAATTGAGTATAGGGGTCTTGGGGTGGGAGACCACTTAGGCTTAACCTCCAAGGCCTACAAGCATGTAATGCCTGATTTATTTTGGTATGACCTCCATGAAGGAAGGTACCTCCGCTCAGTTGAGTGGTAGGGGTGAACTTCATGGGGGGGCTAGGGTCACAACCCTAGTTACCTTGAGAAAGTGTACTTTAGGCTACAAAAGAGAGATAAAAACACTTAAGTTTGTCTCAGCATCAACAAAGGGTTTTAAGGGGGGCTTAGCCTGGATCAAGCCCTCCAAGAAAGACATGGCAGTGACTTTTTCTTACTCTTATGATTGGAAGTTCCGTTTTTGGATGATTTTTGTGAACATGAAACGGTGGATCATTTCTTTTTTAGATCTTACATTTTTGGATCACTTTTTTTCCACACAGATGGGTGGATCATTTCTTTTTTGGAACTTAGTGAGACAAAAATGATCCAAAAATGCAAGTTCCAAAAAAGAAATGATCCACCAATCTGTGTCATTTCTTTTTTGGAACTTTCATTTTTAGATAATTTTTTTTGCACAAAGTGGTAGATCAATATGGTGCTTTGAGTAAGAAAAAGTCACTGCCTTGTCTTTCTTGGAGGGCTTGATCCAGGCCAAGCCCCCTTTAAAACCCTTTTGTTGATGCTAAGACTAACTTAAGTATTTTTATCACTCTTTTGAAGCTTTCAGTACACTTTCTCAAAGTAACTAGGGTTGTAACCCTAGCCCCCCATGAAGTTCACCCCTACCACTCAACTGAGCGGAGGTATCTTCCTTCATGGAGGATATACCGAAATAAAATAGGCATTTCATGCTTTAGGCCTTGGAGGTTAAGCCTAGTGGTCCCCCACCCCAAGACCCCTGTACTCAATTGTTTCTACCACTTATTGTGGCTCTACTTTTTAACTGTTTCTGAATTCAGTTGCTTGGCCAAGTCATATTCTGTGTCTGGCCTGACACCTATGCCCCACATTCCTAACCAGCACCATTGCACCCAAAAGAGTGCACATGAAGTGCTTGATGCTATCTTTGAGGCTAGAGTCAGCCCAGTTTTCATATAAAATCTTTTGTATTATCCATTTGTGATTGAATCTTTGTGTTTATACCTGCTTTGTCTATCTGCAGCCCTTCTGTGTTACACTAGATTTCAAACTATTCATTGATTCGATCCACATCCTATTCTTGCTCTACTTGCTCCTTTGGTTTTGGGATTTCACCATCAAAAAGCTGCAGGATTTCATCAAAATCTATAGGGCACTAATCAAGGACATCTTTCCGTTAGTAGAGGCAAACCCTGAGAACCTTTCGAACCGACTCTGAGCAGAAGCACAAGAAAAGCACACTGAAAAGCACATGGAACATGTCCACTCAACTGTCCTCCCGAACCTGGCCGATCAGAAGTGTACAAGTGCAACATGGCAGTGTAGCCTACCCAAAGAGTGAACCGCCACTCAGAGCAGCATCTGGGTCTCAGGAAGATCCAGAGCACAGAAGGGCGGAACTAAATCCGCCCAGAACAATCCCATTAACCATGGAAACCTTAGCGGCCCATTGTGAAGACAGCCTGCAAAGGCTCCGCAGGAGTGTCGAAGCTTCCATCGCGCGGTCGGCTTGTCCTGCCTCGTCTTCTACCGTACTTGGAGTTGGTCCCGAAGAACAAGAGGACCTACGAAGGAGGAGGGACGAGTTCATGCTCCACGAAGAGTACCACAAGTCCACCGTAGGAGAAGATGGAGAAATACCTCTTGATGCTCTCGGGTCGCCGCCCCAGACTGAGATGGGCTCCTTCCTCTATTCTGGGCCATCTACATACATGGCGGACACAGTATCACTACCGAGACGACCGAGAGTACACGAACACCCGAGAGCAAGGCATCCAGACCTGCCAATAATGGATCCACTTCGCCCAGAGCCCACCCATGGGGCTCCGGATCGTACGGCCGAACTTTTGGCCAAACTTCTATCCGGATCTGAAGACCCGGATGTGACAGCTTTGTCAGAGGCTGTCAAGGCTAAATTGGGTATCACGGAACCCTTACCCAAGCTAGCGCTACTCTCACCTTCAGGAGGATTGAGCACGTTGGCTGATGATCTCAAAAGATCAAGGGTGTCCAGGTTGCTACCCAAGGTTACTTGCCCCAGCCCTTTTCATCCTCGCGCCAGGACAGTCCCTATTGCTAAACTACAGGACGTGCCGGTGACGGAGACTGAGAAAAGAGGGCTGTCAGCCCTGGCACCTCTTGCCGGCGTATCTCCTTCTCCTTGTGGCCTAACCCCGGGGGGTGGGAAGATGGGCAGACCTATTGCCCAGGCGAACATCCAGCTAGAACTGCCGGAGTTCGACCCGAAAAGTTTGCCTGAATGGGCAGAAGAATTTGCTGAGTTTCTTTTGCTCACTGGCCAATCCCATGTGGATGTGGCCACCAAATGCTCCTTGCTGAAACGCTCCTGCAAAAAGAAATTTTTGCAAAAACAGGTGACACAGATGGTGAAAACCTGTTCAACCTGGGTAGAGGTACTTCAGAGGTTGGAGAAAACATTCCCAGTCTATGAGACTGACCTCAGTGTGCGCACACAGATAGAGGAGCTACCTATGCTCCCTGAGTTTCCTTCCGCTGCGCGAGTCTCTGAAAACGTGTGCGACCTGGAGTATCTGTTTTCACGGATGAACGTGGGCTCCTACGGAGCCACTGAGCCCCACCTGTGGCTCATGAGTAAGATCCCCCAACGTACGTGGGATGACTGCCGCGCTACCTCTGAGAGGAAAAGCCCGACCCACTCGTACGACGAACTGGTGGACCTGCTGATTGAGCTAGCTCTTGCGAGGGAGAATGACTCCCACATGGAGAAATTCCTCAAGAAGCACTTGGGTCGAGGTGGTACCCCTACCCCCGAACGTAGCGAAGGGAAAGGGCCTAAAAATCCCACTAACACCAACCAGGGAGGTGGTAAAGGGAGGGGTAACCTACGTGCCATGAATGAGGTTAAACCTGATTCAGGTACACCCCCTCTGTTCCACTGCAAACTTGTCAATGACAAGGGGGGGCCTTGTCATGCCTCTGACTGCGATCACCGCAGTAGCTGTATGCTGCAGATGAAACGACAGCAGCATACCAAGGATGGGAAACCTGTGACCCATCAGGATCATTTCAGGTGTACCATTGACGCGTTCCCGTGGGGGGCCGGCCACGGGACGCTGCGGTGGACACGCGCAAGTGAGCAGGCAGGCAAAGCACTACGCTCACAAGGGCATCAATGCGTTGTCATGTGACAAAGCGTTTCAGAATCCTTGCCACTCTGCAAAGAGGGAACGAAAGTATGTACAGCAACACATCAGGATATGTACACATGGGGTTAAGACTGGACTGGGGTAAGGGCATCAAGGGACAATAGACGCTCAGTCCCGACTCATATCCCAATCCCAGGTCCGACCCTCTCAGTGGCTGATGGGGGCGGGGGCTCAAACACAACCCATGCCCTGCTCAGTCCGGACCCTGAAACCCTGCCAATAGGGGGGGTGTCCCGCCCAGCCACAGGCGAGTTCCTGGGAACCAAGGAGCTCCAATGCCAACCGACAGTGGCTTCCTATGCTCCCTTAATGGCAGGTCCCAACTCCACTCTGAGCCAGAGATATGGCCCCGCCACTATCACCCAGGAGTTGGTAGCTGAAAATGGGCTGTTTCAGCCCAAACTGAAATTAGCTTGAAAAACTCCAAAATTGACCCCTCGTCCGGACCCGCCAGAGGTAGGGACGAGGCAACTGACCCTATGCCCTTCGAGTACGAACTCCCTGGAGCCCTCACCCAACCTGGTTCCCTCTGAGGTCCCGGCATCAGGGCAACACGGATGAGTCAAGTGGGGTGGTGGGAGATGGCCGCTCCTGGCAGGAGCCGACCCTGGCTCCTGCTCCTGAGGAGCACCGACCCTGGCTCCTGAGGAGCTCCGACCCTGGGGAGCTCCTGAGGAGCACCGACCCTGGCTCCTGAGGAGCTCCGACCCTGAGGGCGCTCCTGAGGAGCACCGACCCTGGCTCCTCAGGAGCCAAAGCTCCTGAGGAGCACCGACCCTGCTCCTGAGGAGCAAATTGGCTCCTGAGGAGCACCGACCCTGGCTCCTGAGGAGCCAAAACAGAAAAATGCTATTTTTTCACTTTTTGTTTAGTACTTTGCATATTTTCTAGAAAGGGTGCCCATGGTGGCAACAAAGATACCTACAACTTCGACAAAAGTTGCATTTTTGGAGTCTTCGGGGCTTTACTAATGCTTGCATGATTGATCCTGAAAAACACCACATCTGCTCCTTGGGAACATTTGCGCTTCCGAAGAAAAGCGGCCCCCAGGAAGCAACCCATCGAGCATGCAAGATTGCCAACAAGGCAGATCAAAGTTGCGTTTTTGCTAGCTT